>WOXC01011982.1:145000-702500 GCA_011680675.1 Gymnobelideus leadbeateri
AGAAAATTTTAAAGATTCATTTTTTAAAAATTTATATAGTGTTTTATTTCCCCAATTATATGTAAAAACAATTTTTAACATTTGTTTTTAAGACTTTAAATTCCAAATTCTCTCCTTTCTCCCCACCCATCCCCCACACTGAGAAGGCAAGCATTTCTATATAGGTTATACATGCGTAGTCATGCAAAACATATATTCATATTAATCATGTTGTGAAAAAAAGGCCAAAAACCCTCAAAAAAAATAAGGTAAAAAAAACTGAGACATCATCAATTCATTGTCTGGGGATGGACAGCATTTATTTTTCGTCTTAAATCCTTCAGAGTTGTCTTGGATTATACTGCTGAGAATAGCTAAGTCATTCATAGCTGATCATCTTTCAGTATTGCTGTTACTTTGTACACTGCACATTTCACTTTGCAGCTTATGTGAGTCTTTCCAGTTTTTTCTGATAGCGTCCTGCTCATCATTTCTTTTCTATGGTTTTATATTTTGTTAAGTATTTTTAATGTTCAATTCTCACTTCCACAAGATTTGAGTTCCAAATTTTCTCCCCATACTTGAAACCTACCTCCATGACTTGATGTCTGTGTGATTTTGTTCATGGCACTTAACATTTGTGGTCCTCAATTTCCCTCATATGTCACATGATGATAGAAATACTGGTGTTATCAACCTCATAGCATTGCCATAAGGATGGCCTAAGGTAATGTGCTTTATAAGCCAAGAGTACTATATAAATGTAAATTGTTCCTATTTTTATTGTTACTATTATTATTAGATTTGGTAATAGCATTCATTTGTTACTTTTGGAAAGAACAATATCAGTTCAGTGATGATGTTAAATTGTTATTTCTATTATTTCTACCTATTTGACGTTGGACAAATCACTTAATTTTTCTCAACCCAACATTCCTCATCTGTAAAAGGAGTTAGTGATGGCCTTCAAGGTCCTTTCTACCTGGGTCTATGATCCTATATTCACAAGTTGTATTACTATAACATTTTTATGCAGGTACCTATAGTGGAAACTAAATTGAATAATACTAGGAAATTTGAATTGAAGAAACAATAAAGCTAGGTTATTAATAATCAAAACTGATGGAGTAAATTGAAGAAAACTACTTCCAAGTACAAAATCACAAATGAAAATATAATAGTTAACTAACTCTGATATGACTTTCTTGATATCCTGATATGTCATGTGTGTTGTTATAATTTTTAGCCAGTCTACATTCCAAACAAATTAAGACATTTTCAAATAAAATATTTTTAAATACTCATAAAAATTTAAAGCAAAACTAATGAATGAATAGAAATTCCCTATCTATATGGGAGAGAGCAGATTGGATGAGGGGATATCTAGTGGGACTGCTATTCTGGGGTGGTGGGTAGGGGAAAAATGGGGGAAAATGTAATTCATAATCTGGTGGAAATGAATGATGTAAACCAGAAGTTAATAAAGCATTTATTTAATTAGAAATTCCCTATCTGCCCCTTTCCTTCATGAAAATTGTTGTGAAGTTTCCTACAAGGTGTATTATTTCATCTAATATTGTTCCAAGTTATAGCACATTTGTAACAGTCACATTTTTCACAAAAAATAAGTAGCTTGTAATGTTAGTAAAATTACAACAAAATTGATATAAAAACATAAGATTTTTTTTAAAACTTGCATTGTTTTAGTCTTCTGTTATCTGCCTTAGTCTTCAATAATCTGTCATCTATTAGTAATGGAAATTTTAAAATAGCATTATAAAGGATTTTATTATCGTATTGTTACTAAGATAACCAGGAATTCATGGTTATTTCTCAGATCTTGTAGCAAAAATCACTCCAAATAAAACTTCCCAGGATAAACATTTTTAAAAATGATTTTTACTGCAAGGGTTCTGCCAAGTTACATTTAAAAAGTAAAAGATTTTGTCACTCATAGAAGTTTTAAAACCTTTGCTTTAGAGAAATTCTATATTAGAGTTATTATTCCTAAGTAGTGCATGGCTTATAGGCATTTTATCACAAAATGTAGTATTGATGGGGGAAAAAAACACAAAGGCTGCTTTGGTGTTTGAGGTCTGCATATTTCCCATTTGTCATGTTTATCAGAACAAATAAAAAGAATCTGTCTTAAAATTGAAGTCACGATGGTTAGATCCAAAATAGATTGCCACCTGCTTTAAAGATAAAAACAAATTCCAATCTCTTTGATGTCTTTTAATGATATGAGATGATAGTTGTGTGCAGAATTTTGTTTGAATTTTGTCAGATACAGCTTGAGCTCAGAATGAACAAGAATAATGATCTTTTAGAATGTTAATAGATATTTGTTCTATTAAACTTTTACCAATCATCTTTCTAAGTAGCTTGATATAATGAGTGAGAATTATTTGCAAAGTGTTGCTTATTCAACCTAGCTTCCTAAACACATGTTGAGGAAGATATATATTGACTAGAAGGGGCAATATTTGATGGGGAGGGTATTATATATAAATAAGCAAATCTACACATGGTAGGTTGGGGCTGGCATTTACAAGCCACTTAGGCATCATCATTCTTTTTCTTCCTAGAAAAACGTCTTTCCAGAGGTATTTCTCATGCCAGCTCAGCCATAGTCTCCCTTGCCCGATCCCATGTGGCCAATGAATGCAGCAATGAACAATTTCCCCTGGAGATGCCCATCTACACATTCCAACTGCCAGACCTCAGTGTATATAGTGAAGACTTCAGGAGCTTCATTGAACGTGATTTAATTGAGCAGGCAACAATGGTTGCCTTGGAGCAGGCAGGTAAGTAAATTCATTTGGTGATGGTGGACAGATGACCTGGCTCCTTGTCTTTCATTTCATTTTAACATTAGAGCTGGTATAGCTTTTACCTAAGAAAATAAGATAAGCAACAAAAAGAACATGCCTATCCTTTTAAATGAGTTCATTTGTTCTCTGCTATATTCCATTCCAATTCAATTCTGGCTATCCTGAGCCAAGCTTCATTCTCAGTAAAAAGTCATGCTTCTAACATATCTTCAGTTGAATAGTTTAAAATTATATGTAATATTTGTTCTTCTCCATTTTTTTTCCTTTTTTTGGAGGGCAGTTGGGGTTAAGTGACTTGCCCAAGGTCATGCAGTTAGTAAGTTTTAAGCACCTAAGGCCAGATTTGAACTCAGGTCCTCTTGACTACAGGGCTGGTGCTCTATTCACTGCACCAGCTAGCCACCCCTTCTCCATTTTCTTGCCCCTAACTCCATGACTTTTGAAAATTGATGCTGTATTAACTCTACACCATGGGAAATAAGAATTTGCCCAGATTCCTCAAGAGGAGGAACTGTTTCATCTTCATCTTTGTACCCAGCTCCAAACATGGAGTGTCTCACATAGTAAACACTTAGTAAATGTTTGTTACAGTGAACTGAATTTGCCTTTATTTTCATCTAGTATCCCCATATTCTACAGGCAAGAGAAAAACAGTACTGACCCTCTAACCTGGCTTCAGTTTTGTCCTTACGTTCCATCCAATGTTGCCAATTTCCTACTGGGGGCATAGAGTTACATAGTAAATAACCAAGTAAATTCAATTTACCCTTTGAAGAATTACCATCACTATGGGGGAAAAATCCAAAATGTTTAAGACAAACCTAGGTTTTTCTTCAGGTACAACAACTTATACTGAGCTCATGAGAAGTTGCGTAATAGTTTGCTTCTCAATTTATGCTGTGATTCTTTGCCCTAAAAATATTTCTAAAGAAAACCTACTCATTGACCAAAACTACAGTGGTGAAGAGGCACATAGAAGTACAGAACTTAAAGTTTGAATGTTCAATAGACATTCATCACGTAGCCCAACCTTCCCATTTTATATAAGAAGAAACTGAGGAACCAGGTAAAGTGATGTGCCAAGGTCATATAGCTAGCTAGTTGGTGTTAGTGTCCAAGCAGACTCTTGTCTGTTTACTACCAGTCTACTACAGTTGATCTTAATAGCAAAGTTACAATGGAGTTCAACTGAGTTTTTGGTTGAGTGAGTTGGAAATGGTGGTATAGCATGCTGCATGACAATAATCACCTGTCCTCATGGGACAACTCAATTATTAAGCCAGTGGCTGATTAAGTTGTGAAAGTATGCTAGCTCTTAATTTATAGATACCAACAAACAAGAAATAGGAGTTAGATGTATTTTAAGATAAGTTTGAATGAATATCAGGACCTGAGTTCAAGTTCAGCAACAGACAATTTACTAGCTATGTGACCCAGGGCAAGTCATTTAATCTGTTTGCCTCAGTTATTTCAATTGCAAAATGAGGGTAGTAACATATCTACCTCCCATCATTGTTATGAGCATCAAATGAGATAATATTTTTAAAGCACTTAGCACAGTGCTAGGCACATAGTACAGGCCATATAAATGCTTATTCCCTCCCCCTTTTCACTAAAAAAATCTATCCCCAGAGGGGAGAAGTCAACCCATCCTTGTGAGACCCCAATTGGAGGTGGAAGTACAAGGCTGAAGAGTGGGCTCAGAAAGGTGCTCAAATAGAATTAGTCAATTAGAGTAGAATCTTTTCAAAAATGCCTAGGCCATGGGACTTTCAAAAGTGTAATCTATGTTAGGATCCATGGGAAATGTTATATTTTATAGTATGCTCCCTCAAGCCATCTTTTCTCTCTAGCCCCTTTTCCTTTAATCTTATTCATTATACCTTTTATTTATCTTGAGTCCTTCAATAACTTAAGGATAATTTATTATTGCATAAGTTGCCAGTTCTCTGTCTTTCCACCCCCATTGTGCTTTGGAATCCACCACCTTTGCCAATCACCCAGGATACATTGCTAACTCACAGCACCTCCTGCTAAGAGTGACAAAAGTAGATAGCAATTGCAGCCTTGTATTTTATTGCCAAGGAGATTTGTTTTCTTTTTCTTCAAGGAAGTATTTTTTTTTCTGCTACCACATATGTATTCTGTGGCCACAAGTTATTTTTATATTAGAAAGGGCAGAGCCAAATTTAAGGTAAAAAAAATCCTTCTTACTCTCTCCCATTGAACTGATGTCACATTTGGTTAGCTTCTGTCTTGTCTTCAGAGGTGATGGACATGGGCACCTTATTTAGAAATGTGTAGTAAGCCATCTGTTAAAGTCTCAAGTTAATTGATTCCATTGCCTTGTATGAATCAGAAGAACATTTCTTTGGAAAGTCAAAAGAAATGACTAATAACTCTTAGACCATAACAAAACCTAAGCCTGCATTGAAAAGTTTTGCATACCATTTTTTCCTTTAGGGGAATTCTGGTTTTCAAAAGGAGAACATTTAATAAGTACTATTCTCTGCAGCATCAGTTTCCTTTCTTTCTTTTTAAGTGAAGTTATTCTTCAGGTACAATTGTAATGGCTATCGATCACAGATGAAAGTTTAAAAAAACTGAATCATGTAAATGACTTCTGTAGAAGTTGTTTCTAAATCAAACTTTGAAGTTTGAAAGATGTTTTTATACTTGGCTTACCATTCAAGGAGTAATGAGAAGAGGTGACAATTAACTAAGAAAAATGTCTTTATAGATGTAGTCCATCAAATTAGTAGAATTATTAGTAGAATTCAAATTATGTATCATTCTTAAACATTTCTCTCCTGATTTCATTACTTTAAAGAATTACCTGAATCTGTTATCTTCCTTCAAGGTTCAGTTCAAATATATACTTCTTATTTCTCTTATCCCTTCTCCCAGTGATATGTCCATTTTTTCCATCATCCCTTACCTTTTGCTATGCTTAGTCTATGTGTATGTTTTTATCCCCCTACCTTAGCCTTGATGAAATGTTAAGTTCTGGGAGACCGAGATTGTTTCTTTTTTTTGTCGTTGTTTTTGTGTGCCAATACCCAACATAATGTTTGCCCATAGTCAGCACTTAACAAACATTTGTTGAATCACTGAATTTCTCTAGTCCAAGGCAAACTCCTAAAGTTCTTTGCACTTCACAAAGAAATTTCCTTTGCTATTGGTATTCAGAGGTAATTGAAATGTGATTGAATATGTGGTCTAAATTGAGTGTCAAAGAAATGGAAAATTCTTCAATTGTACTTTTACAAAAAGCAATCTCCCCCTGCTTAGGAAAGATTCAGGGGTTTATAGTTTTGCCATATTGTCTGGATTAATCACTTTTTAAAGGGTACTTTTCGGATATTGCAATTGAGTAGAATTGGTTTGTTGACAACTTGTTGCTTTTTATTGGGATCAATGTCCATATATAAATTTTAGAGTCCCAGAATGTTAATTACTTAGCTCACACTCGTGGCAAGTGAAATACTGAACCTCTTTTAAGAGACTAAATCTCTTTCATTTATACAGTTACCCTTGTGTCTGAAATGATTCAAGATAAATTTTAGTAACAAATCATCTTCACAGTTTGCTGTATTTGAGGCACTATGAAACATCAGACATGCTTCCTTCCTGTTTAAAAAAAAAAAAACTTTTGAGAGTAATTAGGTATAATCAAACATTTACATTCTTGCTTCCCAGAAGTTGTCTAGTGGGCTGATGAATATCAAATGAATAATTCAAGAAAACATTCATAGCCCAGAGAAGACCCTGAGAAGGGCAGGAGGAAGGAGGGTGTCAGAATCAGTTCGGTAAAAGGGTTCAACTAAGTTGTGGAAGATATTAGTGCCTGGTAAACCTTCGTTCCAAACAGCAGCCCATTTGAGCTAATCAAATCACAATATCCTTCATTAGGATACTGAAACACATAATTTCAGTGTAGAAATTAACATCTTTTTTAAAGAGAAAGATTTACTATTTCATTTGATCCTTGGAGTCAACAGGAATGTAATATTAAAATGTAATTTTTTAGAGGCATTGAGAATAGATGGTTTGGAAGGTCATGGTGCTAATTGGTTTGCCTCCAGGAAAAGCTCTACTTCTACTTTGTTATTCCAATTTTTTGAGTTCTCCATTTTTGGAGATTCCACACTCTCCCTTGTGATCAGAAATTCCTCCTTATCATCTAGCATACATCTCAGTTAAAGTAAAAGTCTGGTTTTTTTTCTTTTTCCTTACCACAGGAGAGTTGGAATATGGCCAGTCAACTTTTTTTCTCATTCTGTCTCCTCCTTATGGTTGAAAACTAAGTCATTCTTCCTTCAGTTTTCCAAGTAAAGTGATCCTAGTCCATTCACCTTTTCTCCTTATGAGCTATATCCATTAGTGTATAGGGTCCTACTCCTCCAGGAAATGACTATTCCTTTTCCAAACCTCTTTTTGTTCTTTCTTTCTTTTGCTCTAGCTTGTTTTAGGATATATTGGATTTTACTCTGCAGATTGTAAGATCTTTGAAAACAGAAACC
This sequence comes from Gymnobelideus leadbeateri, assembly GCA_011680675.1. Lineage (NCBI taxonomy): Eukaryota > Metazoa > Chordata > Mammalia > Diprotodontia > Petauridae > Gymnobelideus > Gymnobelideus leadbeateri. The sequence goes on from WOXC01011982.1 coordinate 152,337, forward strand.
AGTGTCTAATCTTTGTAGCTCCCAAAAATTTCAGACAATACTTTTAAAATGCATGTTGAATTGTATTTCAAAACTTCATTTTAAGCATTTTGAAAATATAGCACAGTACTCCAGCCAAGATAACTGCTTGAAGAAGAGATAGACCTCCTTCTTGGCACTTACCTACTCTAGCAAAATCATGAAATTCACACCAGATGTATGAATGATCAAGAAATTCCAGTGAAAAACTATAGGGAGTAATTTTTCCATCCCCAAACCATAGAAGACATCATCAAGAAGCCAATGGACGGTAGGAAAGAGGAGTGCTAAGAAAGCCAATGCTCAATCTGGCAAATAAGCCCAACTTCCTAAAATAACCAGTGAAGGACCAGAGATTCTGTAGTCTACAGCATACTATGTTTGAAGGCAACAAAAGTACAGACCTTAAAGAAATCCCTGAGGAGGTCAAAAGACCCTAGGAAGCAAAGAGTGGCAAAGACCAGAATATATAACAATGCTCAGACCAGGAGAGTCCAGACACCCAGGAATTCCAAAGTCCATAAGTATCCCTGAGATGCTGAGGATCAGTGGTCCTAATTTTTTTGTCTCAACTCCTTTTATACCCTTAAAAATTATTAAGGACACTTCACAAAGAATTTTTCTTTTTGTGAATTATATCTATCAATATTGGCTGATTTAGAAATTAAAACTTCAGTATTATTATGAACATAGTTTTGACCTCACAGACCCCCAAAAGGATCTTGGGACACTGAGGGGTCCCTAGATAACACTTTGAAAAACACTGCGGCAGAAGACCCTGAAGATTAAGCATTCTGAACATCAAAGATCCAGAGGGGATTACCCCTCAGAGCTTAAGGTCCAAAGTACTTAAGGAGAGATAGAACAGGGCTAACCATTCAACCTAAAAGCAGACAAGGGTACTCATCATGACACTGGCAGAAAGCCCCAATTTAATAATTAAAGCTACAGAAGATAAGTAAATCAAAGAAAATACCAGTCAGTATTAAAAACAATTATTGCCGATCTAAATATGCCTGCACCCGCACCCCCAGAAGATAAAATAACTCTATAATTGCTATCAATAGAGACTCAAAGTATGTATACTCCACAAGGAAGCAAGAAATAAAAATAACATCTAAGAGAAAAAATTGGAAGGAAAATAAATAGCTTAGATAAGAAGGTGGTAAACCTCACCTAAGTAATGGATTTTTCTGAAAACTAGATTAAGAAATCAGTGACTCCACAAGAAAACAAAAAATATTGGAACAAAATCAAAAGATTGAAAACAATGGAAAGAAAATGTAAAATAACTGATATCAAAAACAACTGACCTAGAAAAGAGATCAGGGAGAGAAAATAATCATTAGACTCCCTGAAAAGATGATTTTTTTTCAAAAAGCCTGAACACTATATATTTCAAGAAAGCATAAATGAAAACTGCCCAAGTCAATTAGAACCAGAGGAAAAAGTGAAGATTAAAAGAATTCATCAATGAGGTCCTAAAAAAAAAAACCCAAGAGGAATGTCATAGCCAAAATCCAGAGTTCCCACATCAAAGAAAAAAGTACTACAAGTGCCCAGAAAGGAGTTCAGATGCCAAGGAGCAAGAGTCAGGATCACATAAGACCTGGTAGCTTCTACTAAAGAAAATGAGAAGATCTTGGAATATGATGTTCCAAAAGGCAAAAGATGAAGGATTGAAAACTATAAAATAACAACCTGCAAAGCTAAATAATTCTGGGGGTCAGAACCAAGATGGCGGAGTAAAAGCAGGAACTTACTTGAGCTCATCCTCCAATCCCCTCCAAATACCTGTAAAACATGACTCTAAAATTTTACAGTTACAGAACCCACAAAATGACAGAGTGAAACACATCTCCAGCTGACAGCAGCCTGGCAGGTCAACAGGAAAGGTCTATCGCACTGGGCTGGTACTGGAGCACAGTCCTGTGAGGGCCATGCCAACACAGATAGGGCTAGAACAGGCTTCATGGTACTGAATCACTGGCAGCTGTGGCACTTTCCAGACTTCTCAACTCACAAGCACCAAAGACAAAGTGGAAGGTCAATGGGGAAACTCTGTTGGACCTAGATGAGAGAAGCACATGGTTTGGCCCCAGCCCCGGAGTAATGGAGGTGGTCTTGGTGGCGGCAGCAGCAACAGCTGCTGCTTCCAGAGCTCCAGGCCCACAAATGGTGGGAGGATCAAGTGGCTGATAAGAGGACAATTGCAGGAATCTCTTTGCTGACCCTGAGGCAGGATTAAAGGGAATTTTGCCTTGCTTGGATCTGGGTGGCAGTTTTGAATGGTGGTCCTGGGGTGAGGAAGAGCATTGGCATAGCAGAGTTTGTGGTGGCTGTGGAGATGGAGTCCTCCTCACAGTTCTGAGGGGAAAAAATGCTTGTGGTCACTCACAATCAAGACCACAGGCCAGGAGAAAAGTAAACACCTCTCCTTCGACCATATTATCTTAGAAGAACTGAAAATGTATAGGTGCCTAGAAGTAGCTCTGACAACAGCTGTGCAAAACCCCAGAAAATTAAGAGAGAGCACTCTCCACTATGGAAGCAGAGACCTACCTTGGCAAAGAGACCAAAAATCAAATAATTGGCTGGGGAAATGAGCAAACTGAGGGGAAAAAAAGACTATAGAATCTTTGTTTGGTGACAAAGAAGAACAAAACATAGGACCAGAAAAAGACAACAAAGTCAAAACTCCTGCATCAAAATCCTCCAAGAAAAATATGAATTGGTCACAGACCCTGGAGGAGCTCAAAAAGGATTTTGAAAGTCAAGTAAGAGAAGTAGAGAAAAAATTGGGAAAAGAAATGAGAGTGATTCAAGATAATCATGAAAAATGAGTCAACAGCTCACTAAAAGAGACCCAAAAAAACTTTACTGAAGAAAATAATACCTTAAAATATAGACTAACTCAAATGGCAAAAAATGTACAAAGAACTAATGAAGAGAAGAAGTCCTTCGAAAACAGAATTGGTCAAATGGAAAAGGAGGCCCAAAAGCTCACAGAAGAAAATAATTCTTCAAAATTAGAATGGAGCAAATGGAAGCTAATGACTTTATGAGAAATCAAGATATTGTAAAAACAGATCCAAAAGAATGAAAAATAGAAGACAATGTGAAATATCTCATCAGAAAAACAACTGACCTGGAAAATAGATCGAGGAGAGATAATTTAAAAATTACTGGACTACCTGAAAGCCATGATCAAAAAAAGAGCCTAAACACAATCTTTCAAGAAATTATCAAGGAAAACTGCCCTGATATTCTAGAACCAGAGGGTAAAATAGAAACTGGAAGAATCCACTAATTGCCTCTTGAAAAAGATCCCCAAAAGAAAACTTCTAGGTATATTGTAGTCAAATTCCAGAGTTCCTAGATAAAGGAGAAAATATTACAGTCAGGAAGAAACAATTTGAGTATTATGGAAACACAATCAGGATAACACAAGATCTAGTAGCTTCTACATTAAGGGATTGAAGGGCTTGGAATATATATTCCAGAGGTCAAAGGAGCTAGGATTAAAACCAAGAATCACCTACCCAACAAAATTGAATATAATACTTTAGGAGAAAATATGGATATTCAGTGAAATTAAGGTCTTTCAAGCATTCCTGATGAGAAAAACAGAACTAAACAGAAAATTTGACTTTAAATACAAAAATCAAGAGAAGCATGAAAAAGGTAAACAGGAAAGAGAAATCATAAGGAAATTATAAAAGCTGAACTGTTTACATTCCTACATGGAAAGACATTTGTAACTCATGACACTTTTCTCAGTATTAGGATAGTTGAAGAGAATATTTATATTTATATATATATATATATATATATATATATATATATATATATATACATGTATGTATGTATAGATAGAAGGCACAGGGTGAGTTGAATATGAAGGAATGATATCTAAAAATTAAAATTAAGGGGTGAGAGGAATATATTGGGAGAAGGAGAAAGGGAGAGATAGAATAGGGTATATTGTTTCACATAAAAGAGGCAAGAGGATGCTTCAATGAAGGGGAAGAGCAGGGAGGTGAAAGGGCATGACTCAACCTTACTCATTGGATTTGGCTTAAGGAGAGAATAACATAAACACTTAATTGGGTATCTTACCCTACAAGAAAGTAGGGGAGAAGGGGATAAGAGGGGGGATGATAGAAATGAGGGCATATTGGGGGAGGGGATAGTCAAAAGCAAGCACTTGAAAAGAGACAGGGTCAAAGGAGTAAATAGAATAAAAGGGGGCACGAAAGTATGGAGGGAAATATAGTCTTCCATATTATGACTACTATGGAAATGTTTTACATAACTACACATGTATAACCTATATTGAATTGCTTGTCTATCAGTGGGGGTGGATGAGGAGGGAAGAAAGTAAAGAATCTGGAACTCAAAAGTTTAAAAACAAATGTTAAAAAAATTTTATATACAACTGGGAAATAAGATATACTTGCAATGTGGTATAGAAATTTATTTTGTCCTACACGAAAGTAAGAGGTAAAGGGGGTAAGTGGGAGAATGGGAGGGATAGAAGGGAGAGCAAACTGGGGGAAGAGATAATCAGTATGCATGCCAGCTTGGGGGTAAGGGAGAGATGGGGAGAAAGTTTGGAATCAAAACCTTGTGGAAATAAATGTGGAAAACTAAAAAGAAAATTTTTTTAAACTCTGGAAAAAAATTTAAAGCTAAAAAATTTCACAGGGTAGATTTTTTAATGAATTTTTAATGGAATTAGAGGGTTTGCAAGCATTTCTGGTGAAATGACCAAAGGCGAGTAGGAACTTTGAAATACAGAGAAATTTAGAAAGGCAAATTTATTTGAGTAATTATAAGTTGTATGATGATGTAATGCTAACATTATAATGGGAGGAGAAGAAACCAGTGTTCAAGAAGAACCTTAATGTCTTCACAGAGTATTGCGTGAATTAAGAAAAAAACAGAGGTAGGGAATATGTGGTTTCTGTTCTGGGGATTTAAAAAAGAGGGAAGAGCAGGTCATGGAGAGGTAAGTGAACATCTTTTTTGTATAAAGGAGAAAGAGGGAGGGTAGAATTTGCTACTTTTCATATTTGGAATTTATGAGAAGAATATATAAATACAGAGGCAAGTGACTATCAGATGAATCTGAGACAATAGAGGATTTAGCACACATGTATACAGTTATCCTTTGTACATCACAGGGGATAGGGACCTGTCCCCCCATCGCCCCATAATCTGGAAAATCAATGTAAAATTTGTTGATCCTTCCTTCCTATCAGAGAAGAAGTCTTCATTTTTTTTCTTTTTCTTTCAAGGGATATTTGCAGTATCTTACTGTAAAATTTGAGCATTTGGTCATAGGCTCTGTGTAGTCTGCTGGCCTCTGCATGTCATTTGTGGCTTCCCCCCAATTCCCCATTTAATTTCTTATGCCCGCTCAGGATATACTGACCCCACCAAGGGGAAAGTTGTAATGTAGAAGGGATAACTGTACACTCAGACAGCTTGGTAGAGAAATATATCAAACTAAAGAAGTAAATAAGCAGGGATAGGAGGAAAAGGGCTTAACATGGAGGATATTATTAGGGAGAGAAAAACCCTGCCCACATCACAAGGCAATTGTGAGGAACCTATGAGATAATATATACACAAGAACTTCAGAAATGTGAAGTACTATGTGCAAAGGTGAAGTATTATTATGTAAATTCTGATAAATTTCAGCAAAAAGAAATCAAGCTGACATCAGTAGGGAATAGTTTTAACCACTATAGAACAACAAAAGGTAAGCCTTCTCTCTCTGCATTATCATCATCATCACCATTATTAAATGAAATAATTATGTAATCATTTCATTATTACTAAATAATAATTGTAAAGCACTTAGCACAGTGCCGAGAACATAGTTAAGTGCTTTAGAAATGATAGTTATTATTATTATTATTATTAATGATAATAGTAGTAATAATAGATAGCATTTATATAGTGCTTTGAGAATTACAAAGTACTTTACATATGTTATCACATTTGATACTTACAACCACTTTGGGAGGTAGGTACTATATTATCACTATTTTACAGATGAGGAAAGTGAGGCTGGAAGGTTAAGTGACTTGCTCAGGATAGCACAGCTAATAAACATCGAAGGCAGAATTCAAATTCATGTTCTCCTGCCTCCAAGTCTAGAACTCTGCTATCACTACCTAACTACTCCCAAATTCAGGAATAGCTAATATTTACATAGCCTTTTGCTACCAAACAATTTACATAACATTTGTCCTCCTAGATGAGCCTCATAGCAAATGGTAGTATAACAGGTATATTTTACAAAGGAGGAAACTGAGGCTCAGGTTTGTTAAGTGACTTACCCAAGGTCTCATAGTTACTAAGTAGCCAGGCCAGAATTTGAACTAGTCCTTCTGACACCAAATCCAATAAATCTTTCATTGCTATCTTCCCAGTAGACCACACTGTCTCAGGATTATTTGTTCTATTCTAGACGTTACAACAGCAAAACAATTTTAAAATCCATGGCTCAGGGTTTCTGAGGCTGGGTAAAATATAAACTCAGCATCATACTGTCCTTAGTCACACACCAGAACTGCCTGTCCAAATCAAGTACTTCAAGGGGTGGCTTGTTCCATCATCATCTTTACTGGGATTTGTATTCTGAACACTGGGCTCGTTCTGTTCCATGACTGAAATATTTATGTACCAAGCCCTAGGATAAATACTTATCTGGCTGTGTGGTTTTAGTTGTTCCCCGAACTGTGCCTTTCAAGGGCAGACATTAGTGATGGATCACCTCCTAGAATTCCCTGGGTAATGAATTGAATATCAACATACCAAGTGAAAAAGAGAGTTTCTACTTGTAAGTCCTCTGGCTGAAGGACAGATGCTGTCATGTACACCATGGCAAGGTTTTGGGGAATCAAAAAGCATTAGACCAAGAGATTCAATTGGCTATCTAGTGAGGAATAGACTGTAATCCAGCTGATCTGTTTCCATAATTTCCTGACACATCACTTTGTGAACATGGTAAAGGCCAAGAAACATGTGGACCATCTCACTGGGTGTTCCTTTGCTCACTACATACTCCCTTTGGAAAATATCAGGCTGTTTCTAGGTACTCCTTTCCAATGGAGAGGATAAAAAAAATACTGAGCTGACACTCTGGACAGTCCCCTCCTCCATGGGCAACCAAACATGTGAAGATCTGCATTTAATATCAGGGTGACCAAAATATTTGAACTGATCATAAAGCTATCAGATTGCTTCCTTTATGGTAACCCAATTCAAGCAATGATAGAATGACCTGATGGATGAAGGAAGAAAGGAAGGAAGGAAGGAAGGAAGGAAGGGCAGTATAAAATCTGAAGCAGTCTCCACAATGCTGAAATGAACAAAAGTCAAGACTGGAAAAAAGTCAAATGAAGGACTTGGCATTGTGGAACAGCTCCTCTCCCCCTCAAAAATGAGTTTGCTTGGACAACATTTTTTAACCAAATTGAGACAAATGAATTTATGTGCCTAGAAATAGCCTAGAGCAAAATGCCTCCTTTCATACATGTTGTTTTTCTTGAAGCTTGCATCTAATCCACATGAAGTTCTTGAGTGACAGTTTAAAATGAAGTGTGTTTTTGAAGGAAAGAAAAGAAGGATGGAAGGAAGGTAGGGCAGATGGAAAGAAGGAAGGTAGGGCAGATGGAAGGAAGGAAGGAAGGAAGGAAGGAAGGAAGGAAGGAAGGAAGGAAGGAAGGAAGGAAGGAAGGAAGGAAGGAAGGAAGGAAAGAAAGAAAGAAAGAAGGAAGCTTGCCTTTTAAACATCCAACATGTGTATACACACACACACATGCATGTGCCTGTATGTATCTTAGGTGTTTAGCTATTTGGGAAGCAAATATTTCTAAAAATGCATCATATACTTTTAAGACTTCTTAAACAGAGGATCCCAGATCCTCTTTTCTTGATGTTCACTATGAACATAAAATATTCTAGTATGATACCTCCAGGGAATATCAAACTGTGTAGCATCATTTGTCCCTATGTTACATTCCCCCAGACTGCTGAATTTTTGTGTGTGTTCTTGAGCTTTTTTTTCTTTCTTCTCCTTTGCTGCAGGGCTGTCAGGTATTACTTCTTACTTCTCCCTTAATCCGAAACAACCTGCAATTTTACATTTCTGCTGCCTAGCTGACAGGGATTATAAAGTCAGGTTGTGAACTTATTAGGACTGTGTGTAAAATAAGAATAAATAGAGTTCAGTTGATGACCTGTAGAATTCTTCTGTAATTGAAGTACATGCTTATGCTTTATGACATCTGTGTTGATTCTCAAGCATATTTTTGCTTATTTTCCTGGTTTCAATTATGTTCCAAGTCATTGAGGTCATCAGTGACAATCATAATCAGTGTTAGTAATTTACAGATGAACAGGGTATTAGATTTGTTTCTAAAGGCTGCTTGCTATGTAGACCTTACATTGTAATATCTGTATTCTAACATTTTTACCTGGTATTGATACGATGCTTCACCATTAGCTTTGTTAGTTGATGGCAAGCAAGTGCCTGAAAAAAAATGGAAGTTGCCTTCTCAGAGCCAGTGTTTAAAGTCAAAGAAAAAAAAAAGAAAAACAAAAAATGGCAGTCTTCCTTTCTTTTTTACTCTCCAACCTCTCCTCTTACTGGGGTAACATGGAACCACTTCTTAAGACCATGTTTCTTCTGTCCATTTACTCTCCCCACTGACTTCACCTGAATGAAAAGCATAATGACACAGGAAATCCTCTCATGACTTCCTCCAAATTAAGTTACCCTGATTAGGAATCTGTAACAGAGGTAATCACCAAATCTTCTGAAGACTGACTTTAAATGAAAGAGAAATTATGAACTCCATTTGGAATCAGGCTCATTAGCTAGTCTAGAAGATGACCAAGTAGAGTATATGTCAGCCAGGAGAGAGAAATATGAAGCTAAGGCAGATTGTATGCAGGTTACATAAGTCATGGGGACCCTTTGATCCAGTGAGTAACTGTGACACAGAGACCAATTGCCTATGACCCACCCAGACTTTTTATTTTTACTAAAGATTTTGGTATAATAAGTCATTAAGGGTTGAAAACCATGACTTTGAGGTGCTGAAAAGGAAGAATGGAACTCTAAGAATGGAAATGAGGGAAAATAGGAGCCATCCTAAATCATTTTGTGTTATCACTGGCAGAAAAAGTGGCAAAATGAGCTGAGAATTTCAGAGAAATGAAACAAACAGAAAAGGGGGGAGGGGAGACTAAGAGAAGTTGTAAATATGAAAATGAAAAACCGGTCATTCTCTGAGTTTTCTGGAATCAGTTCTCTTTGAAGCAACTTCATGCATTTTTGTGGATACCTGGAATTCTGGCATAAATAGCTATTATGAAGATGACTCTCTTGATGATCAAATAAATAATTTTTGTGATTTTTCTTCAGACATGAGGGAAATGCTGAGGCACCACACTGCATTTTAATGACGTGATTACAGACTGAGGATTGAGTGCTAATTCTCACATGCTTGAGCACCATTGTAATGGCCATTCAACCCTGAAATACTTAATGAAAGCAGGATCACTTACAGTAAAGTTCCAGGCCATGTTACTTTACTAGTCAGTAAACAAAAATGTGTAAAATAGCTCCTGTGTTCCAGGTACTATGTTTAAGCACTGGGCATAAGGGAAGCCTCCCCGACCCCAGCAAAAAAAAAAAAGGCAAAGACAACCTGTCATGTGGTTCAACTCAATCTATCTCTTTTCCAAACTGGGTCAGTCAGCATGCCCTTACTGGCATAATTAAAAGGAATTCTAATAATTCCATGGTCTCTAGTAGAACCCTGAATTTAATTAGACTTGGGGCATTATTCCTGAGCACTCTTGAAAAGCCACATTACGAGTTACAACTCAGTGATTCCTCCCAACTCTCAACTCTTTTTCCTATTGAGTGAGATTCCATTTCTGAAGAAAATACTAAGTACTCATTTTGATGCCTACTTGTGGCAAACAAGACAAGGCACACCAACTTACATCTCTTATCTTCAATAAACTTATTTCCTCATGAGTATATCTGGAATTTGGGAGCATTTCTAGAACTGAAGTTATGGTACATTCTTGTACTTGATCACATGCTTGGCACATGATTAAATAGGGAATATCTAGATCTTTGCCTCCAGAAGGAATCAGATTGTTTCCAGCCTTACCAATGCTCTTTGGTAATTTGACTAATGGGTATATGAATATAGGCAGGATCTGTGCTCTCATCAGCATACATAAATCCACTCACTAACTCAGATTACAATTCCACAACCTGTTTATGACCTACTAGATGAATTCCAGGGAAATGCCTGAGCCACAATGGAAGTTAAAAGTTAAGACTTGATATCAGAGCTAGGATAAGAGGAAGAATTTTGACCCAGATATTCCTGATTCCAACCTCTAACACTCTAGTCTCTATTCTACAGTGCCTCTAACACAATTATTTGGAACAAAAGTAGGTCTAATCCCATTTACTTACCCATATCATATTCATTGAGCCACCACTATGAGCAAGGCACTATTAAGGATATTTTAAAGTTTAAGATCCAGTCCCAGCTCCCTCAAGAAGCTTATAACCTAATAGGGGAAATAAGGCACAGAAATAGCTATCTACAATTTGAGTCAGTTTGTGATGTGTCGTTTGAGTGGTAGTAAGTGTTATAGATTACAAGATAATAGACCATCAGCAGCAGAAGGGAAGAAAGGAAGATATAATTCAATTGAGGTTTACATACTATCCCCTAAGATAGCATGCAATAGTGTGACAGCATGTCTAATCCCATTCACTTACCTATCTCATATTCATTGAGCCACCACTATAAGCAAGGCACTATTAAGTATATTTTAAAAGTTTAGGATCCAGTCCCAGTTCCCTCAAGAAGTTTATAACCTAATAGGGGAAATAAGGCACAGAAATAGCTATCTACAATTTGAGTCAGTTTGTGATGTGTCGTTTGAGTGCTAGAAAGTGTTATAGATTACAAGATAATAGACCATCAGCAGCAGAAGGGGAGTAAGAAAGGAAGATATAATTCAATTGAGGTTTACATACTATCCCCTAAGTAAGCATGCAGTAGTGTGACAGCATCGTGTTGTGAAAATAACACCAGAATAAGTCTCAAAACCACTGCTGACTTGTGCTAAATCACCTAACTTTTCTAAGCCTCAGGTTCCCTATGTTTGAAATGGGATCATAATAGTGATTCTACAACTTCACAGAGACTCCAATGAGATGATATGAGGAGAAATGTTTTGAAAATTATAAAGTGCCTATTGGCACTGTATAGAAAAGGAAACCCCAAATAGGTACTGTAGAAGCTTTAATTCCATGAGGAATAATCTGAATCTAGATTCTATGGAGGTTCATTATATATTATTTCTTAGTGTGATAATAATCGTAATAATAAATAATAGCTAGCATTTGCGTAATACTTTAAGGTCTGCAAAGCCCTAAAGAAATATTATCTTATTTGATCCTTTTAACAACTTTCTGAAGTAAGTGGCATCACTTTCCCCATTTTACAGATGAGGAAGCTGAGGTAAACAGATTAAGTGGCTTGCCCAGGGTCACACAAGTAATACATGTCTGAGGCTAGATTTGAACTCAAGTATTCCTGACTCCAGCCCCGGTGCTTTATATGTTATGCAACCTGGCCGCATCTACTCTATACACCAGCTAAATCGGACCACTTGTTCCCTATACACAACATTTCATCTCCTGCCAGTGTCCTTGGGACACTCCACCCCAACCCAATGACTGGAATTCTCTTTATCCTCACCAAGGCCTCTTAAGGCAGAAAACTGCAACAAAATAGGAACTTAATAAATGTTTGTTGTTAAATTGGAGAGAAAAAAAGGAAAATTGTAAAGTGCCTTATTACGAATAAGGTATTGTTATTCAGGCATCAAAGACCAAAAGTCTTTTTCTGAGTGAGACTGAAATTCTTGTTGTGGCATAGTTTAGTGTCACCAGAAAAGTGTAAGATTCCAAAAGAAAGAAAAAGGTATTAATTGCATAATAGAGATAGCTAGACATATGAGGTAGTGTTATCTTTCTAGAAAAACTCAGTTTCCTCACAAGTAAAATGAGAGATTTGGACTCTATGGGCTCTAAGGTTCCTCTGCAGATGTGAGGTCTATGATTTAGTGGAAAAGAACTGGGGTAAGGAAGAGGAAGGAGCAGTAGATCTTTGCTATGAGGATTTGAATAAAAGATCACTGGAAGGAGAGGACAAGACAGAGACATCAAGTCAGTTTGACAATGTAGAGCTGAACTTGGTAGAGAAAATATCATGGATTTGCAGAGAGAGGGGAGTATAGTTCCAGTGTGATAGAATCCAATAGCATTTTTCTCTTCTTTGGCAGTTTCTGCCCTAATTCAAACCAGACAATCAACAAACATTTATTAAGCTCCTACTGTGTCCCAGACCCTACATTAAGTGCTAGGAATAGAATGATGACAGTGAGATTATAGTCTACTAGGGTAAGGAGTCTTAATATTTTTTTGGATCACGGACATTTTTGACAGTCTGGTGACGCCTATGCACTGATCAGAATAGTGTTTTTAAATGTATGACATAAAATACATAGGACTACAAAGGAAAGCAATTTTACTAAAGTACAATTGTCAAAATATATTTTTTTAAAGTTCATAGATCCCAGGTTAAGGACCCCTGGCAGGGGAATACAGTATATTCACAGAAATGCAAAGTAAGAGAATCATGATTGTCATAAAAAATCTAATTGTTATATTTCCATGAACATCTAGTGTGTTACATATTCCCAAGGTCACTAAAAGAACAAGAATTTTGAAAAACCCAATGAATACATTGGGGTAGGAGAAAGGATTTGCAGAATCATAATGTCACATGCTGCAAACAATCATGAGATCCAGTCCAGAATAATCCTGTTTTTCCTTTTCTTCCATGTATCACCACAATGATACATAACTTGCCCAAGGATATGCTGCTACAAAGATACATAGAAGAGGAACCCTTGGTCTCTCAGTCCCCCCTGCCTGAGAAATTTCTCCAGGCTGGAATGAATGACCCACTTTGACACTGTAACTGGGCACAGTTTTTGAATTTTAAAAATAGCACATACATTGACATGCCCACAGGCTGCAGACTTCTCAACTTGCCCACACAGCATCCAGCATTAGTACATTTGTTAGTGATGAGCTCCCTCTTGCGTAGATATTTTTAGTTTAGAAGGCCCTAGCCTCCTTGCAGAGTTGCAGAAAGCCACAGCCTTCATCTGCCTGAAGATTTGAATATATAGAATTTTATTTGAATGCATACAACTTCCAATTATTAAGACAAAGAGTCCAATAATAAAAGAACTCCAGTGATGGACTGTTAATGAGAGGAACTTCAATTTTGAGATGATAGCTTTTGACTTTCAGTGGAAGCATGTTCTACAAACCAGCAGCAAACTCTGAACATGTTCATTAATCCGGGGTTAGCTTTGGTTGCTTAGGTCTTTCCTTGTTAGTGGGCAATTTGAATTCCATCATCTGGGAACATGCAAGCCTCAGTCTTCTACTTTAAATGGCAACCCAGTTTTAGCTTCTTCCAGCGTGGATTATTATTTTTAAAAATATTCTGCAAAGGCAGGTGACAGGTTGTTATTTCACAGCCTGAAGACAGAAGAGTTGCTAAAAATGATCACATGTTATTTCCAATTATGCATCTCCCAAAGGCCATTCAGTAGCACTTTAAATCAAGATTCTAAAATGCACATCTAATTTCAATTCAGTAAGACCTGTTTTGAATTATGAGAGGGTACCAAATGATTATCAGAAGTGTGTGAGGATTATCAGCTGGCACTGTGTATGACTATTTCACTTGTTAATGTCAATCTTTAACATATGTTTTAATTTATGGTTAATAGGACAAGTTTTTTGTATTAAAATTTTTATTATTAGAATGTTCATATCAAGTCTTACCAAGAAACTCCAGAGTGATCAGATATCTAGTATACCAGATATACCGGTGAAATTTTATACATTAATTTTTATTAATACAGCAATTTAATAGACAATATTAATTCTCCTTAACTCTAAATTAAATTTGCTTTGGAAACTTTTTTAACCATGACCCATCATCCCTGTGTACATATTTTCATGATTCCTTTTCAGTATTCTAAAAATAACATTTCTTATTTTTAACAAAACATGTAAAGATGATAAATGGCATATGGGTAGCTAAATATGACTGCGTCCATTGTCTCTAGTCTCATTAACTATTATTTCTTTGTATTCAAAAAAAGGAAAATCAAGAACAAGTTGTTTTTTAATGTTTGTGAAAGTGCTTAGCCATTGATTACTGACTGAACTGTAATTTACAAGATCAAATGCCTGAAAAGTTGATTGCTAAATTTTATTACCCATATCAAAAATATGTAATCATTAATAGTGATTTTCTGTTACACTTTTTCTTTGCCTGTATTGAGAAATGTAAAAATTGCTATGTCAACATACCAGCCTTAACAATATTTTATACATATTACTCAAGACAAAGAATAAGTTGTAATCTTGGTCTATCTACAAGGATATTTCAGATTAATTGGGTTATAGAAATTTGGAAACTGTGTAGAACAACAACCCCATTTCACAGAAGTAACTGAGTTTGAGAGGTCTTTATATGCATCCAATTATGAAAAATAATATGAAAACATTTATTTCCAAATCTTTTTTTTGGAGGGGGAAACCTAATAAGTTATATTTCTCTTTGAAGATTCATACCCTTTCTTAGTCACTCAAATCACTTTTCAAATATTTCCTATTAACTGTCATGAGAAGTTGAAAATTAAAGATTATATGTCCACTTTAGGATAGAAAATTAAGGCAAAGTGGAACTTCATGATGGGACTCAAGTAGAAGTAGTAATGTTTTTAACAGATTTACCCTGGAATAGACTTTTATAAATATATATATTCATTTTAAAAGATTAATAAGAAAAATGAGGATTAAAAATAGCATTCAGAAGCAAAAACTAAATACAAAACACTTGTGAACTAATAAGGAAGATTTTTTTGGTCCCCAAAAAGCCATCTTGAGTTACTGATTAAATGACTGAGAGTCACATAGTAGAAGAAAAGTTGACTCAAATTTTCCTAACCTTTTTTGCTTATTGAAAGTCAAATTTAGCTCATCTTTTTCTCAAAAGGGAAAAGAAACCCTAAATTTTACTTAAGAAGTTGGAAAGTCTTTGTATAACTGTGAACCAAAATTCTCTTTATGAAACTTTTAACTAGTAAACACCTACTGGTTACCTTTGACATCCTAGGGCATATATGAGCCATACTAACAGCACAACTGCTGCTTCTTGGAATCTACATTGTCAGTAAAGTAATTTTCCGTTTCAGGTCGTCTGAACTGGTGGTCAACAGTGTGTACGAGTTGCAAGCGTCTTCTTCCATTGGCAACAACAGGGGATGGAAACTGCCTCTTACATGCTGCCTCACTAGGTGAGTAGAATAATGATCAGAGATATGTAGATTTTCCAAAGAGAAGATTACACACATAAAATAAAGAGTTATGAGAAGTCTAGTGAAGCTGCTGAGCAGATGTAGAATTTGAAATGACTTTTGGATGCTGATTAAGACTTTGTGGCAGGAAAAATGTAGCTATATCACATATATCAGGAACAATATGAACAAAGCATAGATTCAAGAATACTAACGAAATATTTTAGGGAAGATGAGTAGACCACTTTGACTGGAATGGACATTTGTGCTGGTTAACAGATAGATGGCGGGAGATAATATTTGAAAGGTAATTTGGGAGAGCAGGCTATGGGAGGCTCTGGATACCAGGTTACAGAGTTTGCTTGGAAGGCCTCTCATTTCTTTTTTCTCCAATCCATCTTTAACACAGTTGCCAAAGTAATCTCCTTAAAGGCACAGATTTGACCATGTTACTCTATTGATTAAAAATAAAAATCAACAACTCCCTACTGGCTCAAAGATAAAACACAAATGCTCTCAGTATTCTCAACCTTCACAATCTGACTCCAACTTACCTTTCTAAACTTTTTAAAGATATAATGATTATTTATTTATATTTAACATTCTTTTCTTTTTAAATTTTGAGTTCCAGATAGTCTCCCTCCCTCCCTGCCACCTCTCCCCCATCTACTGAGAAAGGAAACAAGTTAACATCAATTATACATGTGAAACCATGCAAATTATATTTCCACATTAGTCATATTACACAAAAAAGCAAAAAATAATTGAAAAGTGAAAAATCAGACTTCAATTTTCACTCAGTGTTCATCAGTTCTATCTCTGGAGGTGGATAGTAGTCTTTTCATCATTGATCCTTTGGAATTGTCTTGGATCATTGTCTTGATGAGAATGGTCAAGTTTTTCCACAGTTGATCATTACAACATTGCTGTTGCTGTACATAGTTATCTCCTGATTTTTCTTCACTTTGGATTATCAGTTCATATAGATCTTACCATGTTTTTTTTAAACCACCCATCATTTCATGTAGCACAACAGTCCTCTGTCCCAATCATATACCACAATTTGTTTAGCCATTTCCCAATTGATAAATATTGCCTCAATTTCCACAGAAAGAACTGTTATAAATATTTTTGTATATATAGATCATTTTCCATTTTCTCCATTCTCTCTTTTGGGGTACAGACTTAGTAGCGGTGTTACTGTATCAAAAGGTTTGCAGAGTTCTATAGCCTGTTAGGCATAACTCCATCTTTTGTTCTCAAATGATTGGACCAGTTCACTACTCCACCAACAGTTAACCTATTTTTTCCCTCATTACCTCCAGCATTTGTCACTTCTGATAGGTATAAAAATTGTTTTAACTTGTATTTCTCTAATCAATAGTGATTTAGAGCATCTTATATGACTATATATAGTTTTGATATCTTCTTTTGAAAACTGCTTATTCATATCCTTTGAGCATTTATCAACTGGGAAAAAGTTCTTATTGTTTATAATTATGACTCAGTTTGCTGTATATTTGAGAAATAAGGCCTTTAGTCACAGAAACTTGCTGTAAGATTTTTTGACATTGCTTCATTACATACAGTACCTCTTAGCAAAATGAAGTTTCCCTGATTATCTCTTTCAATCAGGTCTAATTTTGCTTTTGCTTTGTCTGAGATCATGATTACCACCCCTGCCCTCTTCACTTTGGCTGAAGCATGATAGACTCTGCTCCAGCCTTTCATTTCGATTGTGTAGGTATTTCTGTCCCAAGTGTGCCTACTTGTATGCAACATATTGTTGGAATCTGGTTTCCAATTCATTCTGCTATTTGCTTCTCTTTTATGAGTTAGTTCATCCCATTCACATTCACAGATATGATCACTAACTGCATTTCCTTCCCTCCCATTTCTTCTTTCTCTTTTTATCCTGACCTTCCTCAAAAGTCTGTCTTGCTTCTGACCACTGCTTCCCCCAAATCATCCTACCCTCATATAATCCCCTCCTGCATATTTCTTATCACCTTCCCCTCCTATCTCCCTATTAGGATAGATTTCAATACCTAACTGAGGGTGTATATGCTTCCTTCTTTGAACCAATTCCAATGAGACTAAGTTCAAACATTGCCCACCCCACCTGTTTCCCTCTCCATTATAAGAGCTCTTCCTTGTGTACTTCCTTTATGTGAGAAAATTTGCTCCATTCTACCTCTCCCTTTCCCCTTTGCCCAGTGCATCCTTCTTTCTTACCTCTCCATTTTTTTTGGAGGCCATCCTAACATAATCAGCTCACATCCATTCCCTCTGTTTATACTGACTCCTAACTGCCCTAATAATGATAAAGTTCTTAGGAATTACATGTTATCATTCTCCCATATAGGAATGTAAACCATCTAACTTTATTGAGCCACTTTTGATTCCTCTTATGCTTCTCTTGGGTCTTCTGTTGGAATGTCTAATTTTCTATTTGGCTCTGATCTTTTCATCAGGAGTCCTTGGAAATCCTCTATTTCATAAGTATATATTTCCCCCCTGAACAATTATACTCAATTTTTCTGGGTAGGTTATTCTTGATTGTAATCCCAGCTCCTTTGCCCTCTGGAATATCATATTTCAAGACCTCCACCTCTTAGAAGCCGTGAAATTTTGTGTTATACTGACGGTGGCTCTATGATATTTGAATTGTTTCTTTCTGAGTCATTGAAATGTTTTTCTCCTTGACCTAGAAGCTCTGGAATTTGGTTATCATATTCCCGGGAATTTTCATTTTGGAATCTCTTTTAGAAGGTGATCCATAGATTCTTTCAAATTTTATTTTACTTTCTGGTCCTAGGATATCAGGGCAGGTTTTTAAAAATAATTTATTGAAATATGATGCCTAAGCTCTTTTTTATCATGATTTTCAGATAGTCCAATAATTCTTAAATCATTTCTCCATGGTCTGTTTTTCAACAATATCTCATGTTTTCTTCTTTTTTCATTCTTTTGATTTTGTTTTATTGGTTCTTAAGGTCATTAGCTTCCACTTGGTCAATTCTAATTTTTAGGGAATTATTTTCTGCAGTGAGTTTTTCTGCTTCCTTTTCCATTTGGTTCATTCTTCTCTTAAAGGAGTTCTTTTCTTCATTTAATTTTATACCTCTTCTCATTAGGGCAATTCTGTTTTTAAGAGGATGTGTTCTACGGGTGCCTAGGTGGTGCAGTGAATAGAGCGCCAGCCCTGAAGTCAGGAGGAACTGAGTTCAAATACAGCCTCAAACACTTAACACTTAACTAGCTATGTAACCTTGGGCAAGTCACTTAACCCCAATTGCCCTCCAAAAAGCAAAAAAAAAAGAGGATATTTTCTTTAGTAATTTTTTGGTGCAATTTTCTTGTATCACTATAATGTCTTTCCCCAATTTTCCCGTATCATGCCTCTCATTCTTCAGGTCTTCCAGGAATTCTTGCTGGCCTTGGGCCCAATCAGCATTTTTCTGTGAAGCTTTGCTTGTAGTTGTTTTTACATTCTTGTCTTTTAAGTTCATACTTTGGGTTTCCCTGCCACCAAACTAGCTTTTTATGGTCAAATTCTTTTTTTGTTGTTTGCTCATTTTCCCAGTCTATGTCTTTACTTTGAACTTTATATTATAGTTGAACTTTGTTAATCTGGGCATGGGGACATACTGTGCCAAGCTTCAGGTATTTTCATGCTACTGTTTTCAGAGCTAGTTTTGAGGGTTTGGCAAGTTTTCCATGCTTTCAAAGTGGTGTTATCCTGGGAGAGGTGTGGTTTCCTGGTTTGTGCTCTGGTCTTTACCCAAGAAGGGCCCCTGCTCCCCATACAGCCTCAAGTATAGTGCTCCTCTTAGCCCTGGAACTATGATCAAGTCCCCTGGTCTCCTGCAGCTACAAGTGCTAGTGCTCTTTGTGACCCTAAAACTGCTTCCCTATAATGGATCACAAGCACTCCTCTCCATCCTGAAATCATGACTCAGAATTCACTTATGGGCAATAGAGTTTCCAGTCAGCACCAGCTACAGCTAATGCTAGCAAAGGGTCCTCTGTAATCTCTTTCTGACCAGAACTCTCTTAACATCTGAGCTGCTGCTGCTTTTGCAGCATTGACCAAGGCCTACTGCAGCTACTCTCACCATGCTCAAGACCTCCACCCACTATAGTGTTACAGACCTCTCCCATGGGTCTCCTAAATTGTCTTAGACTGGAAAAGTATCTCTCTTGGACCTTTTGTTGGCTCTGCCCTCCAAAATTTTATTTGAGGCATTATTTCAAAATTGTTGGGAGGGAAATGTTGGAAGACTTCATCTGTACCCCAGCCTGTACTCCACCATCTAGACAAACTTTTTTTTAAACTATGTTCTCCTTCAAAAAATCCCAAGAAAACTATTCCTTAAATTCAAGATGCTATCATCTGCTTATATCTCTTTGCATCGGACTTCCCATGCCAGGAATGCACTTCTTCCTCATCTTGCCTTTCCCAAATCTACATCTTTCTTCAAGATCCAACTGGACTACCACCTTCTCTGTGAAACCTCTGACACTTCCACTTTGTCTTCACTTTTTAATGTGGTCTCTCCTCAAATTTTCCTGAAGCAGTTTGTTGAGTTATATTCTTTCCTCCATCACTCACTACCTTATATTTAGATAGAGATAATATATGTGTGTGCTCTACCTTTTAATATACTTACCTGAATTCAGGTAATAGACATCCTACTTTATATTATGCTCACATGTATCTTATATGCTTATATTCTTCTTACCATCAATAGAAAATGTAAGTTCTTCAAAGTAAATGTCGTTTTTGTCTGTGGGTCCCTGAGTACATTTCTCTGCATATAATAGGCACTTAGTAAGTATTTGGTCAATTGAATGAGCATTTTATCTTCAGGCAACAGGAAAACACTTATGGTTTTGGTCCAACAGTCTTTGGAAGGTTAGTTGTCTACACTATGAAGAATGGATTGAAGGGGTTAGGAGAGAAACTGGGAGCAAAAAATACATTTAGGAGATTTGAATATGTCTAGGCCTGAAATGATGAAAGCCTAGATTGGAGTAATTACAATGGTTATGGAAAGAAACACGTAGATGTGAGACATTGTTAAGGACAGTGTTTTTTGACCCAACGTAGAATTTCATGAAAGAAAAGAGGAAAGAAAGTTCTCTTTCCCACAAAACCATTACACCAATGTCAAGCTGTAGACATGATGCTTTTTCCTGGGCTCAAGGGTAGAAACCACAGGTGACCTTATCCACTTACCTTTATGTCTCTTCATGTAGGCTAGGGCACAGACTGAATTGGTTGCTGGACTTTTCATCTGATTATTCCAGTTTGCTTTTTGCCAAGCATCCTTTGGATGTCCTAC
Source organism: Gymnobelideus leadbeateri (assembly GCA_011680675.1). Lineage (NCBI taxonomy): Eukaryota > Metazoa > Chordata > Mammalia > Diprotodontia > Petauridae > Gymnobelideus > Gymnobelideus leadbeateri. The sequence continues at coordinate 173,213 of WOXC01011982.1, forward strand.
TGTTATTAGGTCTCTTGAAGTGAAGTGAGCTCTTGTGGCCCTGGTCACTTGGAAACAAGAACTGGTAGGAGAAGGGAAAGAAGGAAAGTGAAGGGAGTAGTGAGAGAATGGGAGTTAGGACTTAGTTTCGATTGTAATGGAAGGTTTTACATTGAGAAAGATTGGTACATTGATCACCAAGAAGTACAGCAGGTCCCAGGAAAATCAATATAGAATAATGTTGCCTCCAGTTCATGACATGTTGTTTTTTCTGAATGATTTGTTTTCTTTTTGTATTGAAATATCAAAGTGACAAATGACCAGGATTATTAAAGGAGAACCTATGTGACAGATTCAACTATTTTATAGGAGTATAAGGATAGCTTGTTTTATTTGTACTCGATATGTTATCAAGAGTAGCATCAGTGCAGCATAGTGGCTAGAACAGTGAGCTTGGAATAAAGGAGCCCAGTATTCAAATCATAACTCTGTTACTTCCTGGCAAGTCACTTAACCTCAAGTACCCAATTTCCTAGGAATCATCTACTGGGTAAGAGACAAGTTAGAAATCCCATATTAGTAGTTCCCTATGCCACCAAAATCCTGATTCCTTTATACATCATTTGTGGATGCTAAGGGTCAATCCAAGGCCATTTCTGAGGTAGCAATTGTTGCCACCTCAATATTCAAAATTTTCTATGGCCATGAATACATATTCATCCTGTTAGACTGAGACTTTGATGATACTATAAAACATATTCCTAGGGGCAAGCAGATATCTATAGGAAATAGACACCCCTATCTTTAGGACTCATCACCAACAATGTTATTCTCTTGATTTAAACTTTGCTGTATGCCTAATGCTGTTTCTCATTGGCTGTACTTGGAAACTTATGAGAGTACATGTCATTGGTTCAGTGATGTCCAATTCTCCCACCCCCATCATGCCTACACAGCACAGAATTTATTTCTAAACCTAAACCTAAGACCTATTGGGTTCCTTGTAGTAAAGCTGAAGTCAGCTGAAATCTAGTTGCCAGTAGATTCATAGAGACTGAGGTAGTGATAGCTTTTTGTTGTTGTTTTTAAACTAGGCTATCAGCTTGCTTAAAAGGTTGCATTTTTCTTCATTAGTCTGTTTACACTAATGGGTTCCATTAGGAAAGCTTAGAAATAATGAAAGAGAATCATTAGCTAATGAGGAGAATTTGGCAATTAATTAACAAAATTGTTTTTATCCCTGCAGAAATGGGAAGGCTGTCTGGGGCATGATCTTAATAGCTCTTGCAGCCCCTTCTTAATGTTCCCCTTTCTTCATTTCCAACTCTCTGTTCCCCTCCTCACAAGTATACCTCTGCTCCATAGGCATGTGGGGATTTCATGACCGGGACCTGGTTTTACGGAAGGCTCTCTATACTATGATGAGGAGTGGAGCCGAAAGGGAAGCATTGAAGCGGAGGTGGAGATGGCAACAGACCCAGCAGAATAAGGAGGTTTGTATCCACTGAGGTATTTTAGAAACCCTGGCCCTAATCTTACCATTTAGCAAGCCATGAGTGAGAGGTAATTCACATCTTCCTGACTGATGGCAGGGCTTCGTGTAACAGATCTCAGAATACAGGCCCCAGGGGCTGGTCATATAAGTCAGTCTTCCATCTTCCTGGGTGCCAAGCTAAAATTGGTTCAGTAGAGTATTAAGGCTTCAGTTTCAACATACTGGGGAGAGAACATATTAAAACACCACAGCAAAAATGTCGAGAGCAAAAAAAGCCTCTGGCAAAGGGAGGTAAATTTTAGGGCAGCCCTGCCAGCCATTCCAGAGTTCTTAGAGGGCAATGGAGAAATTGTTAGGAAGCATTATCCCCTAGGAGAGCTGCGTCTCACTGCCATCTTTGACCTTGCTGTTTAGACTAGAAATGATAAATCCCAGCACCATTTTTTTAAATCTCTGTCCAGCCAGAAAGAGCCAAGTGACCAACTAGTTAAAGATCTGATAGGAAACCTTGAATTATTCTGACTCTTCAACTTGGAACCTTGTTGGGCAGCAAATTTTCTGGTCCATAGGAGGTATTGTTCCCTCTAAAGTCAAACACTTTCTCCAGTTTCCCTCTGTATCTTCTCCCTGAACAAGCTTTGGAAGAGTTACACACACACTCGAGAGCACACACATACACACACACACACACACACACACACACACACACACACACACTCTCTCTCTCTCTCTCTCTCTCTCTCTCTCTCTCTCTCTCTCTCTCTTTTTTGACAGCTCTCAGGTTTTTAGTTTTCTTTCCTTTTGCTTTGTGAATAAGACTATCCCTGGGTAGAGTGCAGAAACCATGACAAATCCTACTGTGTGCGGGCCCTCCCCCGCCAACATTTTCATGACAGATTAAGTCAAGGGCAGCTTTGAAGGGGGAAAGATACTCATAAAAGACAGTTTGAGAAGTGTATAGTACATAGAAACAGTCCTAGGACTATGAGAATGGAAGAGTTATATTTTTATTTAATACCTATGTACCTGGAGCCATATTTAGAACTAGCTTCCAGAGCTTCCTTCTCCCTGGATAATGTCTCCCTGAATCACTATCCAGAAGTAAGCAGTGTGGAGTGCCTCTTCCCCCTTGCAAAAAAATCACTGGGCTTAGGGTGATTGCACTGAAAACTTCCCTACTTGGAAAGGTCCTTAGGGCACATACCCTAGAGAGTATTCTATTATCACTAAGGAATCCATGTCTTATTTTTGGATAACATTTTCACTTTTTGTTATCTCCCTGGGGAAAAAATTGAATTTCCTTAAAAAGCATGTATTTAGAACAATGTAGCTTAGTGTAAAGAATGCTAGACTCAATAATTCTGTTCTCTCAGAAGACCAAAATCCAGGTCTTAGCTCTGCCCTTTATTCACTGAGTAATTTAAGGAAGTGACTTAGCTCTTCTGAAACTGAGGGGTTTCTGAAGTTTCTTCCTCTGAAAATTAGAATATAATACTTCCATAGAGTTTCTGGGAGGAAAGCATAAAACACTGGAAAATGAGTTATTTTAATATTACTATCATTATTACTGGATTTTGACTGGGCATAACCTTCTGAGGGCTAGAAAGAATATATAGTATATATGTATGTATGTGTGTATATATATGTATATGTGCATTTGCCATAGTTAATTCCATCAATAATCACCGTTAATAAACTGAGTTTCTCATAGCTTTCCTCTTAATGGATTATTTGATTAATTTCCCTAATAAGATCTCTTGGCATATCAAAAGGGAAGTTAAAAATAACAATTAGCCTTATGAATAAAATCATAATGAATACTTTTGCAACCTATAATAATTTACCTTCAGTGAAAAATCTGATTAAATAAATAATCCACGTAATTTGTGAAGTAGGAGAATATTAACAGTGGTCTTACCTCCTATATTTAGGATAACTTATGGGCGTTAGTCACAATATACATACACTATAGTTGTTGCTGTTCTTGAGGCATTTTCATAGCGTTCCACTCTCCACTCCCCCATTTGGGGTTTTTGTGGCAAAGATACTGGAGTAGTTTGTCATTGCCTTCTCCAGCTCATTTTATAGTTGAGGAAACTAAGGCAAAAAAGGTTAACTGACTTGCTCAGGGTCACACAGCCAGTGTCTGAGGACAGATTTGAACTTAGGGAGATAAATCTTCCTAACTCCAGACCTGGCACTCCATGTTTTATGCCACCTAGCTGCCTGTACAGTATAATTATGGCTAGTGAAATTATAATTTTTTGTTGGCTAATGATAACAGTGCTTCCTATCCTAAAGACCGAAAGGCCACACAAAGATTTCCCTAAAACCAGACATGGATTACTTTTTATTTTTGTTTTTTCATTCATTCAAGAAACATTTAATAAATACTGTATCCAAAACACTGTGTGAAGAATTGAGAGTTATACAAAAAAAAAACTGATATGATCCCAGCCTTCATAGAGTTTATACTCAAACCAAACAAAACATAGAAAATGAAATGAAAATATAAGAGGAAGTGTGGTCAGGGAATCTCTAGAGGGAAAGAGATGAAAAATCACAATGTTAAATGCTCTCATTTAGGACAATTTAATTCATTCTCTAGTTTAGAAAAGACAAAATACTGATTCTATCCAGAAAAAGTTTGAAACCAATTCTACGAAGAACTCCCACTTAACAAGCAAATGACTCAGAAAGCAGAATGTACTATATAAACGTTAGCTGATTTTTTTTGTTACTGGTCAGTTTTTAGACCTAGATTGAGAGGATGAGCAGCAGAGCTTATTTTACTTGTTATAGTGGTGCATATTTTATATAGTAAAACCACATAGCCATTTAAAACCAAATAATTGCCAGGGCTTTCTTCCATGGTAAGTAGCTCTTTGCTGTGTGGCCCTGGGTACATGAATTTCCCTCTGTGGGTCTCAGTTTTCCCTTCTGCACAATTGGGGGGACCTTCTTCCTACTCCAGAGGAGTTATATATAAAGACTGGATGGCTTAGAGAAAAGAAGCAAGAAGGGATAGAGTTTGGGGAAAAGCTGTTTGTTTCCTTTTTGAGTTATTCCGTTGTCATGCCAAATGTTGTTCTATTCCTGTTACACAGAGTGATTTCATAGTAGAACCTGGATCTGACTTTTCTAGAAGAAGAAACTACTTATTATTTCAACATAGTCCATCTTGGACCCATTTAAGATTTAATGGGATACCTCAAACTGGACCAACCTGCAAGTTATTATTAGACCATATACTGCCCTCAAGGCTGCCTAAGGTCAGACTCCTTATTGCTGAAAAAACTCCCTGCAACAAATAGTCTAGATTCAAGACTTTTTAAAAATTTTTACTAGCAACAAAGGAGAAAAATAAATCAAAGACAGCTATTAATACACAGTCACTACCAAAGACCCTTTTGCCTTTACCTCTATGCGACATTTCAGAATGGACCAAGATGATCCAAGGGCAATATTTGTAATTGCTTCCAATGGCAGTTTTATAGGATTATAGATTTGAGCTTGAAGGGACCTTAGAAGCCATCAGCTCCAAACATCTCTTTTGACAGATGAAGAAACAGATGGCAAATGACTTGTCCAGGGCCATACAGCTGAAAAGATCAGAGGCAGAATTTGAATCTTCATCTTCCGGACTGCAAGCCCAATGCCCTATCCACTTTGCTGTAGTAGCTTCTGTTCCCTTGGTGAGGTGACCACTGCCAGTCTGCTTCAGTTTCATCTCCTAAAACATACACTTTCCTTTTCCTTAGTCAGGGTTAGTTTATACTGAAGAAGAGTGGGAGCGAGAGTGGAATGAGCTCTTGAAGCTGGCATCCAGTGAACCTCGAACTCATTTCAGCAAAAATGGAGGCACCGGTGGTGGGTAAGTTACTGTCTTCCACTGCTTTATTCTGACATCAGTTAGTGGCCAGAATGTATTTTCTAGAACCAGACATACACAAAACAATGCCTATTTGCAATTTGTTCTAGTCTATTTAATTATCTTAATGTCATAGCATTCTATATTCTACCTCTGTGTGTATATATATGTAGAATTGCATGCATGTGAGTTCATGGTTTCCTTGACCACTTCAAAATGTGTCATGTCAATACCACTCCCCTAAAGTCACCTAGAATCCATGGCAATTTACTAGGCCCACATCCAGGGTTAATGCTGGAGCACCAAGTCATGATAAAGATGAGAGTTACTAAAGCCAATCTTCTCTCCAGTCCCAAAGTCCAGCCGTGGGGTTGTTGCTGAAACCTGAGGGGAGGCAGAGAAATGTTTCATCCTGGTCCTGTAGAACTCTTCCATTCCAAATAGCCAAGAAGAGTCTGAAAAAAGTGATACTGAGAAGGAGCATATGGGTAGAGAAGAAAGAGTAGGCTGGCAACTTGCCAGCTGTTTAGAAGAGCCCTTTGCCCATTCTCAACATGTTTATTTCAAAGACATTGGCATAGAGTGCTCATGAATCATCTCTCCCTCTCCTACTCTTCATCTGATGTCTGACAAGGAAAAACAATATACAACCAACAGAGAAGGGCAAAGAGAAACTGGGTGCAGCCAAGTTGCAGGCCCGGAGGGTGACCTGTAAAAGCAGATGATGACTTACTGCTCTAGTTTTCCTTAATGGAACTTCTTTTGGGGGAACTTTAAGTATTGTATTCCTTTATTCTATAGAGAGTATTTACTTAATTTTAAGATTAAAGTAAAACTAAGAACTTAAAAGAATTAAGCCCCCAAACCAGCAATAATAATGTAAACCACAGTCGTCTGGAGGTGATTTTAAAGCAAGAAGAAATAAAGAAAGAAAGGTCTTTTGGGGTTGGAGAGAGACGTTCCAGTGCAGTTTGTACATTACATATTATTGGGGATTATGGACTGTTGGTCCTTGGAGTATCGTACCCAGAGTCATGGAATATTATCCCCTTGAAGCAGGAACATAACTACTTCTCTAGAGGGTAAAGTGAGAAGATATGGGTAAAGCATGAAAGGCATCCCATCAATCAAGAGCTTTCTGGATAAGCTATGGATGTCCCAGATGTGTGACCTAGATGTATGAATTTCATCCATAGTGTCTGGCTATGTTAATTCCAAATCAGGATAGTATTCAAAGGACAAGACACCCTTCTCTTTTCTTTTTTTAAATCATACAGAAACAGAATGTTCTGAGACCCAGGGGGGAAATCATGGCCATCCAATCTGCTTAAGGAAATAGTAACTAATTAAGGATAGTTTAAAAAGCTGTGAGCCCTCTGATCTGATTGCTAGGTAGAATTCTTTTAGATGCCTTTTTTTTAATCAATGAAATCTTATTTTTGTTTGGTTTTTTTTTTAAAGTAATTTTTTACTTTGTAAATAAATAAGTACCCTGAGAAAAGCACCATCTTGGGTATGGAGTATGTGGTGGGGAGAAAATGAGGAAAGAATGGTTGTTTGCCAGAAACAAGGCACCTACATACAGTTTGTGTGGTTCAGGGTCACAATCATAGTAATGCAGAATACTGAATATTAATTGTTTTTGTTGTGGTTTGATCATTTTTCAATTGTGTCCAACTCTTCATGACCCCATTTGGGGTTTTCTTGACAAAGATACTGGAGTGGTTTGCTATTTCCTTCTCCAGCTCATTTTACAGATGAGGAAAGTGAAGCAAACAGGGTTAAGTGACATGTTCAGGGTCACACAAGTAGGAAGGATCCAAGACTGGATTTGAACTTACAAAGATGAGTTCTTCCTGACTTCAGACCTAGCAATCTTACCACTGCAACATCTTTAGTTTACTGAGCTCTAACAGAAAGTAGTTTCCAGGTGGAACAGAGATTCTTGATTCTTTTCATTTTAAATTCTTCTTAATTGTTAATTCTTTTTTGACCTCTTTGGCAGGCTATGGAAACTTGATCTCTTATGGGAGGCTATAGACCCTTCCTCAGAAAAATATTTATAAGCACTTAGAATAAAATACACAGGATTACAAAGGAAGCCAATTAAATTGAAATAGTTATTAAAATTTATTTAAAAACACAAATTCATGAACTCCAAGTTAGGAGTCTGTCAAGAACACTCTGACTTCAAAGATAAAGGTTCCCTAAGTCAGTTCCTCCCTGGGGTGCTATGATTTGAGAACCCATTACCTGGAAGGATTCTGTCCTCAATTTTGAAAGTTGTTTGGTACAAAGTGGAGAATATTAAATTCTTTTTTTTTTAAATCTAGTAATTTTTTTTCCTTCCATACATCTGGCTTTGTAGCTCCCAGACCACAGGCCTCCTAAAACTACTCTTATAAGTTCATATTAACTCTTCATTGACAGAGGTAGTGGCGAGGTATTTCCCTGTCCTCAATATTCTGCTGGGTAAGCAATCAGAGAGTAAAGAGTCTCCAGAGAGCAGACTAAGCTAAGCTGCAATGTTCCAAGCAGACCTTCAAAGTTCAGGATGCTTGAAAATATTGGCCCATCGATGCTCCTGGGAATCCATGGCAGACACAGAGCCTTACCATTCCCATTTTATAATATGGAGTGGTGGAGTATCCTGCTCATTAGAGGAATTATACCAGGCACAGGAAGATAAGGGCCTATTTTTGATTCATTAAAGTTCATAAGTTACTAAAAAGTTTTGGGGGTTTTGTTTAGTTTCTCAGTGTGAGACCAATATAAAAGCTTTTGACATTTAGAAAGGATTTCCTAACATTCTGCTGCACATCTATCAAAATACCAATTTATACTCATTTAAAGGAGGGGAAAGGGGGACATGAATCCAATATACATTATAACTCCTGGACTGCATCTTCTTCCTTCAAAAATGCCTACTTTTTTGGAGTTTCATTTTTACTGGAGACATGGAGATTAGGGCAGATGAATGATTTATTCTACCATATATGCCATTTTTCTCTGGGCTTTCTCTCTAAGACTACAGCTCATTCTGGTCACTGGATATAAAATCTCTACTCAGCAGAAAAAAGAAAGAAGTCTCTGTAACTAATTGGACAATAAAAACAGGCACATGCCTGCAATTTTGGCTCCATGGGGTAGATGTCTGTGTTCCATTATTGGTCTCACATGTGGCATAATAAAGCAAGATGATGGCTACTTACTGCCACATTTTCATTAACAGAGATTATTCTAGGGAACTTTTAGTGTTTGATCTGTTTATTGTATTTTTAATGAGCATTTATTTAATTTTCAGTTTAAAAGGAATCACAGTGAAACCAAAAGATCAAATTTGGGTTACATCACTTGGTGAAGATGATGCTTAAAAGCAAGCAGTGCTAAAAAAAATGATCCATGAAAGTTGAAGTTCTATTTTTAAAAATTATTCACTGCAGCACTTATCATGAGATTTAGAGGTTAACTTATACTTCAAAACATATCTGTTAAGAATGTGGCAGCATGTAATGAGAGTAGTACATTGGAGTGGAAATGGAAAGAACTAGGGTCTCCTGCTGGCTTTGTCACTGGTTCACCATGTGACCTTGGTAATGTCATTTTCCACTGGTAAACATCAGTTCCTCATCTGTAAAACAAAAGAATTGATTTAGACTATTTCTAAGGTCCCATCTAGATCTAACATTCTTTCATTTTCTCTAGTCTAGTATGCCAGTTTATTTCTGAAGATGATCAAGACATTCTCATCATTAACTACATTGATGCTATTGCAGATTTGTATTCTCTGTTGGTCATTTAGACTCTCAAAAAGCTTTTTAAAAGGATTCCAAACCAAAGGTTATTTCAAAATATTGAGTTATTTTGTGATAAGATGAAATGCTTTTGTGTGCTTTTTGGAGGAGGGAAGGCAGGGCAATTGTGGTTAAGTGACTTGCCCAAGGTCATAGGGCTAGTAAGTATTAAGTGTCTGAAGCCAAATTTGAACTCAAGTCTTCCTGACTCCAGGGCTGATGCTCTATTCACTGCACCACCTAGCCGCCCCATTTAAAATGTAGTGATGGGTGAAATGCTTTTTTTTTTTACTGAAGGGGGGAAAAAAGATATCAAAAAGCAAATAGACACTTCCCCCAATCGAATGCTATAAGCAATATAGTTACTGATAAATTAGAGCAAGAACCAGTGTTATCTAGTATTTTAATAAATTATCTGGAAGATTTTCATCAGAAAGATTTTTTCATCAGAAAATCTTCAAATATATATGTAACACTAAAATTTTGGGGCTCTCCAGTCAACCCAGTAGGGATAAAACTCAGAAAAGTCTTCTGAAGTAGTGTGAATATCAGTCCATCAATCAATAAGTCACCATGCATTTATCAAGTACCTACTATATTCCAGGAATTCTGATAGGCCCAGGAGACACAGAGACAAAGAATGGAATGGTTTGTATTTTTAAGGGACTTATGTTCTAGTGGAGTAGACAAAAAAGTAGCAGGTATAGTTCACTATGACCAGGTATTTCAGTCATGTCTGACATTTTTGTGACCCTATTTGGGGTTTTCTTAGCAAAGATACTAGAATGGTTTGCCATTTCCTTCTCTAGCTCTCTAGGGGCAAACAGGGCTAAGTGACTTACTGAGGATCACACAGCTATTAGTATCACACACCAAAATTTTAGTGTTACATATGTATTGGAAGATTTTCTGATGAAAATCTTCCAGATAATTTATTAAAATACTAAATAACACTGGTTCTTGCTCTAATTTCTCAGTAACTATATTGCTTATAGCATTCGATTGGGGGAAGTATCTATTTGCTTTTTGATGTCTTTCCCCCCCCCCCTTCGGTAAAAAAAAAAGCTTTTCACCCCATCACTACATTTTATTTTATTTTATTTTGTTGCTTTTTGGAGGGCTATTGGGATTAAGTAACTTGCCCAAGGTCACATGGCTAGGTTTTTTTGTTTGTGTGTGTTAAGTGTCTGAGGAGGCCAGATCCGAACTCAGGTCCTTCTGACTCCAGGGCCGGCACTCTACTTACTGCGCCACCTAGCCACCCCATCACTACATTTTAAATGGGGCAGCTAGGTGGTGCAGTGAATAGAGCACTGGCCCTGGAGTCAGGAAGACTTGAGTTCAAATTTGGCTTCAGACTCTTAACACTTACTAGCCCTGTGACCTTGGGCAAGTCATTTAACCCCAATTGCCCTGCCTTCCCCCCTCCAAAAAGCACACACAAAAATCTGTGATTGGATTTGAACTCAGGAAGATGGGTCTTTCTTACTCTAGATCCAGCACATTATCCACCATGCCACATAGTTGCCTGTGACCAGGTATAGTTAAAATGCATTTTGGAGAAAAATGATCCAAACTATAGTTATAAAATGAGAGGCTATCATTTATGGTCAGTCACTATAGATAATACAGAAAATATGTGAAAATATTACATACTATATATTGCTTTATAAACCTTAGGGTACTATATAATACTGGCTATTATGCTTGCTAACTCTTAGATCTTTCCCAGAAGACATCAGTCCAAGGTACTACTCCAGGGACAAAAAAAAAGCCAAAAAATTTTATTAGAAAAGAAACTAAAAATAAGATGGAAAATCTTTATTAGAAACCATTGGGTGCCAACAAAGGATATTCTGTACTCATTCTGGTTGCTGTGCTTCATAAAAGACATAATAGTACTAAAAATCCAAAGAAGGACAACTTAGTCAAAGGAATGGAGTGACTTCTGAGTCACTAAAATAATGATAATACTAATATTTCAATCTGAAAGACAAAGGAGGGGCTGAGGGATATGATCGTCATTTGTAAATTCATAAAAGTTTAAGTAGGTTGAAGTGGAATTGCTCACCAAATCCTACAAATACAGAATACCCCTTGAAGCTGGAAGATGAAATTCAAATAAAAGAAAGCACCACTTGATCCAGGGGGTGGAAATATATGGAATCTCAGCTGAAGGAATAGGCTGAAAAGAAGTTGTACTTACATTCAAGAAGAATGTAAATAAATTCATGGATTTGTTTCCACTCTCTATCCATAACTGAGGGACTTTGTGGGTGTTCCTGGAATCTTCATTTTGGGGAAGGGCTTCAGATTGGTCACCCTTGATTCTCTGGACTTGGCCACTTTGCCTCCACTACCTTCTAACTCTGTTTCCATTTGTCCTTTCTCTTATTGATGTGTTCTTCCTGGAACCTTCATTTTGGTAATGGGCTTGGACAAGTTATCACTCATTCCTGAAATCCCTGACCCTTTCCTTCCTCAAGCTCCAACTTTTCATCTTCCTTTTTATGTATTGTGTTCCACCATTACAACATAAGTTCCATAAAGGCAGGGATTATTATGTATCACCAGCATAGATAGCACCTGCCACATAGTAAGGGCTTAATAAATGCTTATTGGATGATTGACTATTGATTGTGATATGCCTGATCTTTAAGGTGATGACATTGGATAGAACTGCAAACCCTCCTGCAGTGCAAGATATGGCGAACTCTAACCCTGTGGGCCAAATCTGACCCACCACCTGTTTTTGTAAGACAGCAAGCTACAAATGTTCTTTTTTAACTTTTTAAAATAAAATTGTATTTAGGGCACAGGAAACAGGCCAGATTTAACTGTTGGTCTGTCTATTCTTGTGTCATGCAGTTGTCAAGACTGAGCTGGACATACTGTTAGTTTGACCCAGTGAGAAAGTTTGTTAGAAACCAAATATCTTCCTTGATCCAGTCTCTTAATTTCCAATGTGGAAAAAGAATTAGAGAATTAGAAAAATTAGAAAACTAGAGAAAGTAAAGGGTATACTACATCAGGGAAAAACATTTCTTAAACATAAAGGTGTCCAATTGCATTTATGTCCAATGTTAAGATATTAATCAGATATTTAATAGAATAAAAAGGAAATAGAAGTTATCCCCTCATGGAATGCTTCATAAAATTCTTTGATTTTTAACCTCTTGATATCAAACTAAGGATTTCTTAATGTGGACAGATCAGTATCATTGGTCTCTCTGGTTCTATTTGCACCTAATTCCAGTACTGTGCTTATACCTTTCTTTCTACTATGGCAAATTCTGTTGATTTTCTGATACATTCTGTCCCCCAACTGGCACCTCAACCCTTGGTTTGTCTCTTAATGGGACCAGATGCACTATTAAGGGAGCCAGATGGTCCGTGGAGGTGAAACTATAGCAATTGCATTCCCTTCAATCATGTACTGACCAATTTGCATCGTCCATTGGCAGAGCTAAGATAGGATAGTACTGAAGCCTAGAATAAATTTCCATTTTTGGTTTAAAGAAAACTAAGCCAGAAACTTCCCTAAACCTGGTCCAGGCCATGAGACTAAGCACGGGCATCCAGAGCAGAGGACAGTCTAACCCTGACAAATAATTGTGAATAATAAACATCTTATGAACTCATTCCTCTTGACTAAATTACAAACACAATCCAGGAACCCAACAAAGATGGAGGGGGGGGGGGGAATTGACTGATTTAAAGCATCAGCTTCCAATTTATATTATAACACAATAGAAAACAGATTCATTAAACCTCCTAACTTGGCAAAACATGCTTCCTACAACATCAAAGATCTCAGCATCGCTTGTGGCGTGAGGGGGTGGGGAGGTGGGAGCAGGAAAGGGGAGACATGCAGCAACATAATAAGCTTGCTGGATTTCTCCTGGACTCCTCCCCAACTTGGAAAATGAAAATGAGTTCATTTCCTTTGGTGCCCAAATGAGCCGAAACATATGAAGCACCTTTAGAAGAACCTCTGAAAGACACACTTTGGAACTTCATCAGCTTAGAAATTTGTGACTGGAACTTCATGGGTCTCATTTCTGCTTTGTTTTTCTTGAGCCTCAACTAAGTTTATAAAGTTACTTTGCTGCCCTTTCCTGAATGCACAAGGCTGACTACTATTGGCGCAGCACAGACTGAGGGGGGAGTGCAACCCATAAGACAGGAAGGAAGCACGATGAAACAAATAAGAAAATAGCTCTTCCTCCTCTCCTGAGTGTACACTAATTGAATGATTCATGCAGCTTCACAAGGGTACCGGGACTGAAATCAGGTACAACCTCACAAAAATTCACATCCCGTCTCCCTTTTCCTTTATTGTAAAGGTGGGTCATAAGAAAAAGGCAAGATAAGGGCTAAGGGAAGAATTCTCAATGCTTTATTTTATAAAACTAGCTACTTCAAGAGAATCTGAGTTCTGTCCAGGCTCAAGAATTACATGCCTTACAAACAAGGAGAATGCTAAGTATTTTCCGAGCATCATAGAATTTTGACCTAAATCATTTAGTCTGATAACCTTGTTTGAAAGATTAAGAAAATGAGACCCAGAGATGCTAAGAGATTTGTCCAAGGTAATAGAACTAGAAAGTGGCAGTGCTAGAAAAATTTTTAAAGCATTTATATAGCACTTTGAGGTTGACAGAGTGCTTTATAAATATTTCATTTGACCTTCACAACAGCCCTGATAGGTCCTATTGTGAACCTAATTTTATAGAGGAAGAGACTGAGGCAGATGGCAGTTAAATGACCAAGGTCGCATAGTCAGTAAATATCTAATGCTAGGTTTGAACTCAGGTCTTCCTCATTCTGGGTCCAATACTCTATCCCTTGTGCCACCTAGCCACCTCAGAGGGTAAAAGGATTTAAGAATAAACCAAGCCTATATCCTAGATATCTTGATTCCTCGTCCAAGGCACCATGCTTTGTCAAAGACAAAGACATCAGGCAACCTAAAAGAAATGCAGGTGTCTGTAAAAGGAACACTGGCAGCTAGAGATGTAAGGTCCAAATTATCACATAAACCAAGGAAATTGTCAGCCCCATTAGCACCAAAAAGAATAAAAAGTAAATACTTCTAAAGAATTCTTTTGATGTCAAAAAAAATGTCATCTTGTAGTGAAGAGTTTAGAAGTACTTTCCCAAAATATCTTCATACCCTCAAAATTCCCCGTAATATAATGGCTCTTACTTCACTTCAGATACTTCTGCACCTCTAAAGGATGAAGGGTTTTTATCAGTCAATTGTCAAGTATTTTGCGAGCCCCAACAAGGTGCTAGGTGTAGCAGAGGATGTGGGGTTCATTTAGTAAATGATAATGTGTTGAATTTATTTTACAGAACTATTTTAAGCAATAAAGTGTTGTGGCTGGCAAGTATTACCTGACTTCTAGACTCTTTGCCCTTTCACAACCTGAAAATCCAGACTCATATACGTACATCATAAATACATCTTTACTGAAGAAAATTCACAGTTTAGTATAAATATCAGAAATGTCTCACCTCACAGCTCTCTCTCAGGATCATGGAATCACAGATAGATAGATGGATAGACACACACACACATATACACATATGTGTATATGTGTATGTTAAAAGTATCTCATAGGTCACCCTGTTTGCCCCCCTCACCTCCACTCCCACATTTGACAGATGAGGGGAGGTAAAGTGATTATCAGGGCCATTATAAGTTGGAAGTAGCAGAGCCACAATGCCAAATCCAGGCCCTTAAATACTAGTTCTTGAAGCAGGTCAACATTAACCTACAATCAGTATTCATGGCTTATCAACATTCATGAGGTGACATCAATTTTCCAAGTGTGTGGATTAGCATTCACAGGCCTCTTATATATGGTTGTTTCATTTCCTTGTGTGATACTGTTGATGCCTGGGGTACACACTATCTTTGTTTCTATCACCATAAGACAGAAGTCCTAGGCAGAAATGCCATCAAAGACTTGGAATCTTCACAGAGATTTGAAGTCAAAGAGCAATTTTTGCCATGGGTCACTAGGTCTGGGGACCTGCTGTTTGTCAGACAGGCAATAGGAATTTATTAAGCGCCTACTATGTCCCAGATACTGTGCTGGGGATACAAACAAAGGCAAAAGTCCCCATTCTCAAGAAACAAATAGTCTAATGAGGAAAACAACATGGAGGCAACAATGTATAAAAACGTTATATATAAGATAAAAAAAAGAAATAATGAATAGAGGGAAGGAACAAGAATTGAGAGATTGGGAAAGGAAGTTGGTTCTCTTGAAAGCGAGCTACAGTAGGGCTCAGAAGCTTTAATGGAACTGTATTCTATATAATTATTCCCAAATAAAGTAGCCCATTGTAACTTTGTTCCACGTAGAAACGGCTTTTATACCACATAATCAAATCCTATCATAAAGTTACCAAATTTCACTATAATTTCCTTAAAATATTTATAAAAATTGTTCTGATTGAATTAATTGCACCCAATATTGGTTCACCTAGCATTGTCTTCACAGACCTAATTAAAAACATTAAGCAGAGTTATACCTGTTTCTTTCCTTGTAAAAATCACACTCATCCTTACAATAACCACAAATTGCATAATCAAAATTAAATTATAGTTAAAGTTAAAGAAAGTCAATTATAATACAATATAATATTAGAAATAACAAAGATGAACACAAGTATTAGAATAAAAATAGTATTGGATGTGAGGTCAGAAAGACCTACCATGTTGGAATTCGAGTTCTTTTACTTATTATGTGTTTGACCTTTGAAGTAGTTCCCTTTCCTCCTCTGACCCTCAGTTTTTTTTAATCAATAAAATGAGGTGGCTGGACCAGTTGACCGCTATAGTCCAGCTCAACCACCAGTGAAAGAATACACATGTATGGAATCAAAATACATGGAAACCAAAAAAGAGCAACGCAAACAGCATTGAGAATGCAACATTTTCATATTACAATGTAGAGGATAATTGATTTGAAATAAGGAAAAAAGTCATATTCTCTCTTCACTGACTACTGAACTCCTTTATGCCAACTTAACAAGCTGAAGAGAGAAAATGGGACAGAAAACTTTGACTTTATTATCATAGTGACAATTATAGTTCCTTGCTCAATCCTTGCTACCACTTCTCAGGAAGTTTCTTTTACTAATGGGCCCATATTTTCTATTTTTCTTATCAGACTGCAGGCCATGGTTCAGGCAAGAGACGTTTTGAGTCCCAGTCCTTATAAATGATTGCCTGAATCTACATTGTTCTCCAAATACAGCTGCTCTGCGAATGTGTAGACAAATCTTTTCATTTAATGCACATGGCATAGCCAGATGTTTTTCTTTTCCCTTGGATATCCCAGAGTACTTTGTACCTTTCATGTGCAATTGCTGTGTAGTGCTTTGTGTTATAGTTTTTTGTGGACCTCTAGATTACATGTTCCTGGAGGACAGGGCCAATGTTTCATTCATTCTTGTATTTTTCCCATAACACCTACTCCAATATTTCACACTAAGTACTTAATAAATCTCTTGCATTTTTTAAAACATAATTCAGACTCATGAAATATGTACATTGAGTGGTCAGTTATTCAAGGACTATTTATTTGTCTCTTCCTATCATTTCCCCTCATAGCTACAAATAGAGCTATGGAGTATTTTTGGATTTCGTCATTCTGGACCAGTCATCATTTTCTTCATTTCTTTTTCTCTTTCTCTTCTTTCTCTTTCTCATCCCTTCCTTCCCTGTCCCTTCCTTTTTCCTTCTTCTCCAGCATTTATATAGCACCTACTATATGCCAAACACTGTTACTAAGTGCTTTATAAATATTCTCTCATCTAATCCTCACAATATCCATGTCAGTTTGGTGCAATTATTATCCTCACTTTACAGTTGAGGAAATTAAAGCAGAGGTTAATTGATTTGCTGAAGGTTACACAGCTGCTCCCTAGCTGCCTAATTGTAAATTGATAGGACATTGCTGGATTGTTTTGGTTTTTTTTTTTTGCTTCATTAGATTTTAGTTTTTATTTTATTTTTAATTTAGGAAATAAAGCAAGTATTTCCATAATATAGTAAAATAGAAAAAATGATTATATGTGAAACTGTAAGTCTATTATGTACAACTTGATATTCCTTTTAAATATATAATAAAGTCAATGTGTGGGGGTGGCTAGGTGGCTCCGTGAATAGAGCACTGGAGTCAGAAGGACCTGAGTTCAGATCCAGCCTCAGACACTTAATGCACACACAAACAAAAACCTAGCCATGTGACCTTGGGCAAGTTACTTAACCCCAATTGCCCTCCAAAAGGCAAATAAATAAATAAAGTCAATGTGCAACTTTCTTTTTCCCCTTTTTTCCTCTCTTCCCTCACCCTAAAGATGGCTACCATTGGACATAATTATATATGTATACACACACACACACACACACACATTCACATATATGTAAAACCATCCTATATATACACACTTCTATCTATCAGTTCTTTCTCTGAATACAGATTGCATCTTCCTTCATTTTAATGCTTCTATGTGAGAAAAAAGAACATTTTGTTTAAATGAATAGCATGGGATAGTAATAAATAGTTGGTTTGGAGAGCTAACAAGTAGGACTTAACTGTGACATCTACCTATTGTGTTTTGAGCCCAAGTTGCTACGTTTTTTTCTAGACTTCCTTACATCAAAATGGTCTGCTTTCCTCTATGTAGGACTAATGTCCTAAGTAACTCTATGTTGTTCTGAATTGAATTTCGAGTGCACAAGTAAACCCACCCAAAAAAAGAAAGAAAGAAATTGAGTGCATTATACACAGAGAGACATAAACACTCAAGCAAATGTTAAGAAGTGTTTTTGACTGATTTGAAATGAGGAAAAAAGCCATATTCTCTCTTCACTGACTATTGAGCTGCTTTGCCCCAACTTCACAAGCTGAAGAGAGAAAATGGAACAGAAAGCTTTGACTTTATTATAATAGGGACAGTTATAGTTGCTTGCTCAATCCTTGCCACCACTTCTCAGGAAGTTTCTTTTAGTAATGGGGCCATATTTTCTGTTTCTCTTGTCAGACTGCAGGTCATGGTTCAGGCAAGAAACATTTTAAGTCTCAGTCCTTATAAATGATAGCCTATTGTTCTCCAAATATAGCTGCCTTACAGAGTCGTTATTAATTAGCTTCTATATTGTACACAATTAACGTTCAGTGAGTATATTATTGATTTATTGAAGGTTGTGCTAGACGGTAAAGGACAGATAACAGATGAATGGCTCAAGGCTTTTACTGGAATTCACAAAATATTAGAAGAATCAGGAGCAGTCCTCCAGTGCATTGAGTGGATTCTTTATAGAAGCTCACAGAAAGACAATATGTTGGGGTTTTTTGAGAAAAAAAAAGACTAGATTTTGAATTATAGAATCTGGTTTCAAATCACAACTTTGCTGCTTATTCACCATGGGCAGGTCACTTTCCCTTTCTTGCTGTCAGTTTCTTCATCTATAAATTTAAGGAATTGGGTCAGACAACATTTAGACTTCCTTTCAGACTGGAATCTATGATACCATATAATATATACAAGAGTCATGTGAGATGATAGGGTGTGGACAGGTTGCCATCCATCTCAGTTGAAGGAAGACCCTCACCAATAAAATCACTAATCTAAGAGAGCACTGAAACTTATTCAAAGTTTACAATGATTTTTACACCTGAGTTTAGTCTCTTAGAACATATTTAACCTTAAAAAAAAACACAACCTTAGGGAAACTAGGAGAGAAGCTAGACCACCACCCATACCTGCCCCTACCCCCCACCCTGGGATATAACTGAATAAGTAAATTCTTGCTAAAGACAGAGACAAGATATAGAATTGCCCTCACAGATCTTTAGTGGGTATTTGTCTATTCAGTGCCTCTGGAGGATTTGCTGTAAGAGTTAGGGGTGAAATAGTTAAGGTTTGTAAATAAAAAGGAAAGAAAGGGATAGTTCCATTCAGAATAATACAGATGCTAAAAGGCCCAAAGAATTCTGCAGACAGACCAAACAGAAAGAAAATATTCAAATTAAGAAACTTTCAGGTATGTTTTTCTATAAACAAAGATTAATTTGTTTGAATTTCAGTTATGGATTGTATAACATTAAGAAGCATAGTCATTTGATTCCTGATTTTAGAGTTTCAAGAGATGACCTAATTGATAAATTTTGATGAATATCAATAATAAGCGGGCAGCTAGGTGGCATAGTGAATAGAGTGCTGGGCTTGGAGTCAGGAAGACTCCTCTTTGTGAGTTCAAACCTAGCCTCAGACGAATTAGTGATAGGTGTTATTTATAGAAAACATTAAGATTTTCACAGCCCTGAAAGGTAGGTACAGAGAGGTAGGTATCAATATACCCATTTTACAAATGAGAAAACTGAATCAGTGGAGAATTAAGCAGCTTGCCCACAGTCATACAGCTTGTAAGTATAGAGTAGCAAACATCCTAGTACACCCCGGACGGCCTGCTAGCACAGATTTAAAGGGGTTAATAATCCTACTTTAATTATAGAGAAAGAAGTGAGGATAGAAAGTACAAGCAGAGAAATAAGTTCAAAGACCAACAGACAGGGCTCTAGCTCTCTGAACATAGCAATATTGTTATATGCTTTACACAGATATCTAAAGGGAGGTGGGGTCTCTGAACATACAGCTACTAGAGTCTTGAGTAGAAAATCAAACTCATGAGCAGACCCCCCCCAAAGCAAAATGCCAACCTCCAAGAATTTATAACAAAGACTTGGCCCCTGATTGGCTCAGATCCGGAAGGCCTGAAACTTACTTGACTCAGCACAGCTGTGTATTATCAGGGTTCAAAGGGGATTAGTCCTTTAGATGTTCACAAGTTAGCCTGAGCCTGGGAAACTGAAGTCCAAAAAGTAAACAACAAAAATCCCACCTTGCTTGCACTTACAAAGTATCAAAATCAGGACTTGAACCCAGGTCTTTTCAGTTGAATTCTCTTACCACCCCCCCCACACACACACACACATAATAGAAAGAATTTTGGTCTAGAAGTCAGAACAAGTCTGATTTCAAGTCAACTCCTGTTTCTCTATGGATCCCAGTGGAAAGTGTCATAAGAGCAGAGTTTTGAAGGAAGTGAAGCCTTCTAAGAAGGGGAGGGGAGGTGGACATGGGGTACAAAAGAGAGGAGAATTCAACTTCTTAGATAAGTTCCAGGGAGTTGCCAAACAACACAAGTTAAATGACTACCCAGGTTCTAACAGCTAGTTTCAGCAATAGAATTTGAACATAGGTTTTCTTGCATCCCCCCCACACCCCAATACACAAACAGAAAGAAAAGACATTCTAATAAAATTCCATGGTGCAGTATTGTGTTGTGAAAATGAAAAAAAAAAATCTAATTTCCCAGGCTTATTGATGCTGGGATTTTTTCCACTGTGGAGTAACATAATATTTTGCTGAAACTCCATCCACACTCTAGCACTCTAAAATAGGGATGAATATCTGTCTCACTGGGATAACTCAACTATGCCAGAATTTTTCTATTTCCTTATCTTGCCAAAGCTAAGCCAAATTCGTTATGGGGGGCATCCACACAGGATTTCTCTTTGACACATTTGATCTCCCCAGCTGAGCTGTACCTTGAGAAGAATGACTTATGCCTTAGAGAAAATTACGTAAAGGAGAAGTCATGTCTAACGTGTTCTTTTTCACATTTGAATTGGGCATTTCTATGAATAGGTTTTCCAGCTTTGAATACAGTATTTTCTTCCTAGGATCCTCCCTGAATGAGTTGTTTTACCAGGCTGTCCATTGTCGAGGCAAACATAGGGTACTTAGACACTGATGGGAGGCAGACACCCAAATAAACAACCTGAATAGAGACCTATTTAGAAGCCTAGTTTTTGAGGTTATGATTTTCCAAACATTCAATCCTATCCTCAGAGAAGGAATTGTGGATTTCTAAGTGATGGAATAACCTTCGTGAAACATTTAGCAATGTCTGGAATGTGGTTTTTGAAATAGGCTGTGCCACATTTCCGTGGGAGGATAAATAGTAGAAAGGGTCCAAGTTTTTGTAACTCAAAGTGTTGGGGTTTTTTTTAAGTAACCTATTGAGCTGTGAGTTTGTAAACTCTTAGATGACAGGATCAATGTCTGTGTAATATTATGGGGATAATGCCTGGCAGAGTGTTAGGTAAAATAGGTAACTGCTGTCACTTCGATGATTTTAATATCACACATCTCAAATGAGTGGCCTTGTCACAATTCTTGCTCTTCTGCCGGCTGCCTCCCATTTACTACATCGCCTTAAATGACTTTAACAGAGGATGAAATACTGATGAAAGCATAGGGAAAGAGGAGCCTTGGAGCAAGACACGGTCTCTCACAAGAGCTTGCCCACTGCACCAGTAGTAGTTGCCAAATTCTTCTTACTGTATTTTTTTCTTCCTTCTGACTAGCCTCTAAACTCCTTGAAAGCAGAGACAAGCTCTAGATTGTCAAGATTCTTTTGGATCCTGACTCTGTCTCTCCCAGTTCGGCATCATTTGTAGATCTGATTAGCTTACTGTCTACATACCTTTACCCAAACCACTGATAAAAATGTTTTTTAAAAAGCATAGGATCAGTTGCAGATTCCTGTGGTACTCCACTAGAGACTTTCTGCCATCTTGACTTCGAAACATTAACTTGAGGCAGGCAAATCAATTAGAATGCTTTTTCAGTAGTTAAGTGAGAGGTGATAAGGGCCAGAATAATGGGGTTATCTCAGCGAGCAGAGAAAAGGGATTGATGCCAGACATATGGGAGTGGAAACTTTATTTAGCAATTCATTTGATATATGGGGTGTGAGAGAGAGTGTGGAGTTGAGGATCACACTAAAGTGGAAGGGCTGTATGACTGGAGGAATGGTGATGCAAGAAATTCTGAATAAAGATTTGAGTTTGGGTGGTGTGGGAGGGAGAAAATGTAATGAGCTCTGTGATGCAGATCATAATCCAACCCTACTAGCCTCTCCTCTGTGATTGACTCCCTCTGTCCCACCAAAAATGGAAAGTGTTGAGGCATGCCTACTGCATCCCTGGGGGCACAACTTGTAGGGAGGGGGTGGTGAGAGCAGGCAGGAATTTTTTCCCATGTAGCAATCAAGTTCTAGTTAGATAATAGTTAATTGTGAGGACTTACAAGCACAAGAGGCCAGTGGTGAGAGGGGGGCAGTGAGGGAATCTTGAACTATAATAGATGAAGAAGGTACTTGGAGACAAACCCACCATTGGTCATCATGTGGTATGTAGAATGCTATTCATCTTCTTACTCTCCAATTGATCACACACATTGGGATCATGCCACCAACCAACCAGGATGCAGAACCCTCACTTTGGAGATTTTAGTATGAAGAAAAATGAATGAAAGAGAATCCTGTTTTTGTGTAGTCTGGACAGAACACATTACTTAGGTTCTTCTAACATCTTTGTTCTTCAACAAATAATTATTAACAAATGACAGTATGTACAAGGCCCTGTTCTAGTATTAGAGATACAAGGGGAAAAATTAAATAGTGCCTGCCTTCATGAAACTTGCATTCTACTAGGAAGACAGATAAATAATAAATAAGTAGAAAGTAATTTCAAGAGTGGGAGAGCTAGTAATTGGAGGAGGCTGGGTAGATCCAGATAGGCCACCTTTTTCTGTTATATCCATCCTACACCTACTTTATTCCTTTGTTCTCTAGTTTGGTTGGCAAAGTTTACCCAGTATTTCATCTTTATGGCCTTCAACAGGAATAGCTATAACCCTAAATGGTTTTATGATGCAAAGTTTCTAAGCTATAAAGTGAAGTCAGTTCTTTATGGGGAAAGCTGTGGTTATGCAGTTACTGAAAGATGCCAGCATAGCAGATTGCTACACTGACTGATACCAGAAGCTTACCAGAACCTGGCCTTTGTCGGCAAGTTTAGGATATATGATGGCCAAGGGGCTTTTCTTCTGAGTAGCCAAAGCTTCCATCAGCAAAAACAGGAAGAAATCATAAACATATGATGAGAGCTTCTAAATTTTGTTGAAGGATCTGTATCTTATAAAAAGATTGAGGTTTCTTACTCCCTTGGAGTCCTGTCTTGTTGCTGAATATAGCATAACATTCTTTGTATTAAGGCTTTTCTCAGCAGACCCTTCACCCACACTCTATGTGGAAAATGGGTTCAGGTTACTTTTGATGAGAAAAGATAGACCAACTAATGGATATGTGGAGGGAAATCACTAGCATTAACACTAGCAAAATCGTATCCTAAGCTAATTCAGCTTTGGAGAGTTTGAAGGAGGATGCAGTGGTAACCATTTGGGGAAAATATTCACAAAAGAATTAATTATTAAATTCCAAAAGCAGGCAGGTAACAAGCACAAAGTACAACCAAAGGAATGCTTTAATCTTACCCAAAGTAACTTTGTACACCATTTTGATGCTTCTTGAACACTTCATTTTAGGGCAGTCCTAGCCTAAGAACACAAAATGTCTGAGGGTAAATTTCAGATTCCTTGTCACTCTCTTCCTTGTCATCAAGGTTGAAGGCGGCTGGCCCTGAAATCCCACTACTCATAATGCTACTAGCTCTGCTCCACTAGGGGCAGTAACTCTGCTCCACTGGGGACAGCATCTAGCATGTTGGCTATAAAGGCTAGCAAATTCTTGTACAGAAATCTGGAGGGGGGAGAAATGCAAGGGAAAATGGGGAAAGGAAGTCTATTGAATCTTAACATGAACCTTTTCATGGAATGATAGAATCACCAATTTAGAGTTGCAAGGGGCCTTCAAAGCCATTAAGTCCAGTCCCCTCATTTTACAGAAGGGAAACTGAGGCCAAGAGGTTAAGTGATAGGTACCACAGCTCCTAAGTGAGTAGGGTGGAATTTGAACCTATCTTCTTTGTCCAGATCCACATTGCAACTAAGTCAATGCATGCTCCTCCCTAAAGGAAGCAAAGTTTGTGCATTTAGAATTATAAATACAGCCAGTAGTACTATCAATGTCCTGGAAGAATTCTTCCTTGTCCCTACTGGCATTTTAACAGTGAGCCCTTCCTTTTCTGAATGTGTCAGTGCCCTGTGACTACAGCCTAACTTCTCCATAGAGCAAAATGCTTTGCTTTCCTAATCACTCTACACCCCACTCCCCCACCCAGAAAAGCCAAGAACAACTGGGGGATCTGGGAGATTTCAATTTTAACACTGTGGTTACCACTTCTAGAGACCAGGCAAAGAGAGTAAGCTCAAAGGTTTGCTTCATCTTCACCCTCCTGTTCTTAGAACACATTTCAACAACTCAAGTTGCCTTCTGAAATGATGTCCTCCAGATGCTTTCAAATGCACAGGATTTTTCCAAATTGAATTTCTACAGAATTCCTGCTGATCTCCAAACTCCCACCTTTGGAAATTGAAATTGAAAAAGCAATCCCATTACAATCTCCAAGGGATACTGAATCCTCTTCCCCTTATATGAAACCTACTCCCAGCTATCACTTGGATACTTTCTCTTAGATAGTCACTAATGTCACAAATTGCTAGAATTTTTTTTTAAAGAACGGCACTCTGGGTTCATCTTGCCTCTCTTTGTATTGCTTTCTGGGAACTTCCAAACCCATTGTCCTAAGACCAATTGCTGTGAACGGAGCACTCTTTTGACGATAAGCAGGATCCAATCTGGGGCTTTCCTCCTAACTATTCACCTCTCAGACAAAAGTAAGCAGATTTTGTGTTGCTCTGAAGAGAAATCCATTTTCAATCTGTAAAGTCTGCTCACTACAAATTAACCCTATTTATTCATCCAGGAATTTTTGTTTTTATTTTCCCATTGTACTTTAGGGTGGGTAGAGGCTGTGGTACAAATTTAAAGTTTGCTGTCAGAGCAATGCTTTTGGAGCAGACCCTGGGATTTCTGTCATCTTTGATTGGGATCATGTACTCCATTGCCTCTTATTGTATTCTGAAAGTTGAATGTTCCTGACAACTTTCCCCATAATAGAAACACAGAGTATTTACTGGTTAGGATGTTCTGCTACTTGAATCCAGTAAGACACACCAGTCACAGAATATTCATTTTCTGATTATGAATTTATGGTTCATCTTTTTTTCTCCAATCATCCAGGGAGAGAAGGGAGAGGGCTGACTTTCCCTTAGATACTACTCCTACCTGCTCTGCCACCGTCCCACCCCATTTATCATACATCTTCTAAGTACATCTATACCCTATAAACACAGTTTATGCTCTATTGAGGTATTCTATTGAAAATGTTCCTTTATCTATATTATCAAGGTTTTATAAGGCAGCATGGAGGATACTAGCCTCAAAGGACCCAGGTATGAGCCTCAGCTCTAATTCCTAGCTATGCAACAGTGAGCAAATCAGTTAACCTCTCTGGCCCTCCCTGAGTTTCCCATTTGTAAAATGAGAATGCCAATATTTGCATTGCTTGCCTCACAGGGTTGTTGTAAGGAAAGAGCTTTGTCAACCTCAAAGCACTGCATAAATGGGAGTGAGTCTAAGTTCCTCTGAGCTATGATTTTCTTCTTTCTCTAAAGGAATAATGTGCTCTACTGTATCTCTTTTTCTTCTGTGTAACCTTTCGTATCTCTTATACAAATAGAAAATTGTCTTTAATCTGGAAGGCTATATCTGTTGCAGATGAGAAAGATGTAGAGAAATTCTGTGAAAAACTCAGTAAACTCTCCAAATCAACATATATTTAATATTTGGGAACTTCAATACCAAGGTGAATATAGAGGAGGAAGATTTTTTAAAAGTCTGAAAACATGACTCAAGACTATAAAATGAAAGAGGTCACGGAGGTATCAAGTCTCAAAATATCTAAGAGAACAAAAAATACTAAAGACCTGGGTGGGGGGAGGAGTGGGAGGGATTGTAGTCCTAAATCTCATCCCAGAAAGGACAACTGAGAAATTTTAGTAACTATTGATCCATATGTGTACTTTCCACCCATAATGTAAATGTGTATTGAAGACATGCACAATGAAGGTTTAAGGAAGGAATAGAAAAGTTTGCAAATGATATCCTATAGCTGATGAAAACAGAAATACAGGATTCCATTGTACTTAAGATATATATTGACTATGAAAAAGTATTTGATCTAGTGGAACAAATGTCACATTAAAGGCTTTCTTCAAATAAAGCACTCCCCAGTCAGATGTCAAAATCAGATGAGATTCCTACAACTGTAGATTAACTTTATTCAATGGCCCTCTAATTATTAACATCAAGTAAGGTTTAAAGCAAGGAGATGGTTGCCAAAGGGTCATGGAGGATATCCAAGGAAGAGACCAAAGGGAAGAAGAATCCCCTAGAAGTGGTGAGATCCTTCCTATAGTCTTGTATGCTCAATAATGTGCTGATTGCATCCAACTACAGAGCCTTCTTAGTGAGACCCAAAAGAATTGGCTGTACCAATCAATAAAAGAAGCACCAAATGAATGAAGAATGCCTGAGCACCAGGCTATATTACTCAGCTGTATGGACAACACATAGACTGGATCCAGCAGGGTACATGGATGTGTATAAATCTATTAGTGAGTGTGTGTGTGTGTGTGTGTGTGTGTGTGTGTATACACAAACCACTGATAGCCAATGACAGAACAGCAATTGACCTTTGTGGCCAGGCAATCTTGAAGAGAGGAAAGAAAGCAAGGCTGATATACTGTCTGCAAAACTGATGGATGTATATGTGTGTCTTCATGTGTGTTGGACAGATACAAAATGGACAGTGAGCTGAATTGAACAGGAAGAAAATGGAATGAACTATCTTTGAGAAATTGCCAAGCCCTTTTAATGACCCCTAGCTTCCCCCTGAAACAAAGACCCATCTTTCAAATATCATTATACTGCTAATGATGTTATATGACTATGAATCATAGAATACCATAGTCCCTTAAGAATCTGAGTTGTGGGTCACTCAAAGGGCAATAAAGAGGTATACAGTGGGCATAAGTACTCTGTGATGTATTACTGATAAGTAATTGCACAGGAGAAGTTGTATCAAGAATGTCGTCAAAAAGATATATTATCAGAAAAGAAGGCAGTAGTGGGAGTGAGAGACAGCCAGTGAACAACCCATCTGCTCTTTTGCTATCCACATAGTGTCAAGGAATTTAGTGGGAGGCACTGAGCATGTCTGAAGATTAAGGAGAAGACATGGGTGAAAGCTGCACAAGATGACATAGGGTTAGGTTGTATTCCATACAGTTGGAGGAAGTACCCACTGATCTACTGAAATATCTCCTACTCTTTAGGCTCTGAATAAATTCTTATTAACTGACCATCTGATTTATAGTTTTTATTGCAATTGATAATTAGTTCAATATTCCTAATATATTAGATGTTTTTGGAATTCAGCCAGGACCAAAGCAACCAGAGTTTCAGCAGTTTTAAATCACCCTCCTGCCTTCATTGTTACAGACAGGATACTAACCTTGCTTCTTTCCTTTGATCAAATTCAACTCCTCCTTGGCTCGAGATTGCCTGCTCCCCAAATCCAATGGTGAAGTAAAACTTCATTCTTCCTTCAGACAGATGGTGATACGTCATCATTCCTTCTCAGTACGAGCTGGCTTCATCATTTCAGTTAAATCATTCCGTTGCTTAAATGAGGGGGGGAGGAGGGAAAATAGATCAATATTTGAAGACCACGATTAGTTTTTCAGAATCATTTTGTTATAGTGAGCTTATCCGCAAAAAAAGATGGTTTAAAAAGTCTTGGCTGATTCCTCAGGGAAAAAATTTGCTGGGATGTTCTGTCTTGATGCTCCCACCTTCTGTGTGCCTAGGAAGTCAGAGCACTGTGCCTCTCCCTGCACCATGGAGCACACTTAAAGGGAAAGATGGTTACATTTTTGTCTTCGTACTTTCAGCACCTAACACAATGCCTATGAATTTTTTATTAGTAGATATTCCAAACATTTTCTTATTGTTATTAATCTCAAATAAAATAGGGGTAAAAATACTTGCATTTTCCACTGCATGGGGTTGAGGAGAGAAAAGTATTTTGTAAACTTTAAAGTACTATATCAGTGTGGGTGGGGTATTATTATTTGGAGGTCCTGATCTGTCCTTCCTTCAATTTACATATTTGATAAATGAAGTGTATGGTAAATTGTCCACGAGGCTCAATTTGGCAAATATAATACTTAACAGTCCCTTACCTAAGATGAAGAATATTTCCTAACATAATTATGTCTTTTATTTCCCCACTGCATAAGTAAAAAAAAAAAAAAATCTTTACCAAAAGCAGGGTGTGACTTTTGTTCCATTTTGAACGGTTGATTTTCATACTTTAGAATTCACTTAATCCTCATAACTGTCCCTTCAGGGACTCTATAGCAAATTTTGTATGAAGTCATTATTGTGCAAGAGCAAGATCAATGTTACCTAATCTGTGTGCAACCCTAATGATGTCTGTGTTATTTTTTGGCTCATTTGTATATGACCAAAAATATAAAGGTCACCATAACCTGGCTAAATAAAAACATTACTGAGAGACAGAATTCAATTGCTCTTCTATCATTTGACATTCCCCTTAATACCTTTGCTCTTCTGAGCAGCCAAATCTCTCTTGTTAATAAGTCATCAGTTTCCAAAGTTGACTTTAAGACTCATCAAAAACCAGATCTTGGGATCCCCTCTTCTTCTCCATCTGCTTTTGTTGGAATCTCACACATCTTTTAAGATCTAGTCTCAAGGATACCTCTGTGAAGCCTCCCCTTACAGTCAAAATTACAGATGCACTATCTCCCTCTGACTTGTGGTATTTGTACCTTTTCACGTATTTATTGACTCAACTTCACATTATAGTCCTAGAGTTCTTGCTCTCAGATGACACAGACATGAAACTGATCACCTATTCCTATATGTACTTTTCTCTTTCTCTTTCTGAGAGAGGCAAATCACACTGTGTTTGGAGTCAGAGGACACGAATTCAAATGCCGCTTCTGTCATATACTAATTGTGTGACCTTGGGAAAGTCAGCTCTTAGGACCTGATTTTCCTCATTTATTTAACAAGGGTTTTGGACTGGATGTCCTCTGAGGTCTTTTCCAGCTGTATGTCTTTGATCCTGTGTGATCTTATGATCTTGCAGGTAGAAGGAAGAAACTGTATACTTTTTTTTCAAGGTAAAGATTTCATTTTAAAAAATATTTATTTATTTTTAGTTTACAACATTCGGTTCCACAAGCTTTTGAGTTGTAAATTTTCTATCCCCCCCTTCTCTCTCCCCTTCCCAAGACAGCATGCAGTCTAATATAGGCTCTACATATACATTCATATTAAACATATTTTCACATTAGTCATGTTGTAAAGAAGAATAGTAACCAATGGAATGAACCATGAGAAAGAAGAAACAAAACAAAACAAAAAAGAGAGAGAGCAAATAGTATGCTTCGCTCTGCATTCAGACTCTGTAATTTTTCTCTGGATGTGGATAGCATTTTCTATCATGGGCCTTTTGGAGTTGTCTTAGAACCTTACGTTGCTGAGAAGTCAAGTCTATCAAAGTTAGTCATCACACAATATAGCTGTAACTTCTACAATGTTCTCCTGGTTCTGCTCCCCTTACTCAGCATCAGTTCATATAAGAGACTATATAGTTTAATAAGGTCTTTTTAACCCTTTACCTGAGACCACTTAAACATGGGAGTGGTATGATTTCATTTCTGGCTTAGACTAACACCAACTCACAATTTAGGGAGTAGCCCAGATGATTTTTATCAGTAGGGCTTTGAGCTGAAGTCTCATAGTCTTGCCATCCTAGGCCACAAGCATGCCATTTTATCTTGTCTGCCATCTCTTTACTGTGAAAATAAGTTCTGAATGATTAACTCAGCTCATTTCATTGTCTTTTTCAGAGTGGACAATTCTGAAGATCCTGTATATGAAAGTTTAGAAGAGTTCCATGTTTTTGTCTTAGCCCACATACTAAGACGACCAATTGTTGTTGTAGCAGATACAATGTTAAGAGACTCAGGTGGAGAAGGTAAGTCAGTCTGGGTAGGCATTATCTATATTTCATCCAGATTATCTTCTTTTACTTACCTATTAAAGAAAGGTGAGGAGGGGTGGGTAGGTGGCGAAGTGAATAGAGCACTGACCCTGGAGTCAGGACGATCTGAGTTCAAATCCAGCCTCAGACACTTAACACAAAAACTAGCCATGTGACCTTGGGCAAGTCACTTAACACCAATTGCCCTCCAAAAAGGAAAAAAAAGGTGAGGAAAATTAAAAATGTATATGGAAACTTTTTATAAGATTATGTACCATCCCTCTGATTCAAAGATGATTCTAAATTAATATTTTGAGATGCTTTTTGCTCAACAGGATTGGATAGGGGAGAAGGCTGCACTTTGCTCTGATCTACCCCTTTATATCAATGCCAGATATTATTAAGAAAGCTTGATTGAAATAGAGATTTATTCTGTGAAAGAATAGATTAAAAGGATTAAGAAGAAACCTAGAAAGCTTCTCTTTAAAACTAAATTAGGCTTCCCCTAAAGCATTTCAGACATAGGAGCAC
This sequence comes from Gymnobelideus leadbeateri, assembly GCA_011680675.1. Classification (NCBI taxonomy): domain Eukaryota; kingdom Metazoa; phylum Chordata; class Mammalia; order Diprotodontia; family Petauridae; genus Gymnobelideus; species Gymnobelideus leadbeateri. Next base: position 203,921 of record WOXC01011982.1, read on the forward strand.
TTATTTCACAGGATGCTGCATGATCTGAAGTGACTGACAATCCCTTTGGTAGATTATGCTTCAAAAAAATCATAGGCATAGTCGATTTATTTGCCCCCTGCATCTCACTCTAACTCAGGGGTTCTTAACCTGTGCTTCATAGACCTCCAAACCATGACTATATTTCAGGAGGTCTATGAAAAATTACATCTTTATTTTAAGTGAATTTCTTTGTAATCATTCACATTTTATTTTATGGTTAATTCTGGCTTCAGTAGCCTAGGATAAATGACATACTAAAAAAACAAACAAAAAAAATTAAAATTTTTAATAAAGGGGGCGGCTAGGTGGTGCAGTGAGTAGAGCGCCGGCCCTGGAGTCAGAAGGACCTGAGTTCTGATCCAGCCTCAGACACTTAACACATACACACAAAAACCTAGCCGTGTGACCTTAGGCAAGTTACTTAACCCCAGCTGCCCTCCAAAAAGCAAAAATAAAACAAAACAACAACAACAACAACAACAACAAAAAACAACCCATTAGGAATCTGTGCTCTATATGATGAGTGAGCTGCCTGGGGCATCAAAAGGAAGGATAGGGTTGCCCTTATGGGCAAGTTTTGAGTGGTAAAATAAGGATTAGATGCTCAAAGTTACTGAAATTTATTCTTAGTCCAGAGATTCAACATGTCCTAATGGGTAGAGATCCAGCCTTGATTTAATAGCTTAGAAGTTGAAACACCTTAGTTGATTGCTTCAGAATCAATAGGAGAGGTACTCGAGTGGATATGTAATTTTAAATGGAGATGAAATGGAAACAATAAGTCAACTGGAGAAACAACGATCCTGTTTTCATAAAAACACCTTTAATAAATAAGAGGGAAAAGATTGACAACAAGATTGGAAGAAGATTGGTCTTCTGTGTGTGTTCCAGACATGTTTTTCTACAAGACATTATTGGATTTTATTGCTGAAAGTAGCAATGGGTCATCTCATGCAATTTTGGTCATGGTAAACCCATTCTTACAGGAGTCTGAGGGTCAGGGGCTAGTCTTGAAGTGCATTTATACTCTTTCCCTTCCCTCTTTTAGGTAAGACCAGGATGTCACCAAAATAAAGCAAGTGCCCTGAAGAATGTGTGGACGGTCGGCAGAGGGGAGGGTACTTATGGGCCAGTGTGATTTGCATAAACTCCAGGTCTTTTTAGCACCAGCTGTCAAAGTCACCAACTTTCCCATTTGTCCCTCCTCCTCAGAGTTGGTAACTTTCTCTGAGACACTCCATACCTATCTCTGTGAGGGACCCCCAAAGCACTTGTTCCAATTTACCTTCTACTGTACCTTGAAGAGTCATGATTGCAGGGCAAGGGTAAAAACCATTCCTCACCAAATCCTTCTACTTTCGTGCTCCTACTAGGTTGTAGAATTCTTAGGTCAGAGATTATGCGATTTTTATATTTATATCTCTAATACCCAGATACTTGGTATACGTGGCTGGGGGTGGGAGGAGGTTTGACCTGTGATTTCATCTTGTCAGGGGAATTCTTGATGTGGAAGCTCTCTGAGCTGAATGTAGAGCAAGAGTTCATCTATTACTTACCACTTAAAGGAGTTTTCTGAGGGCACCGAGCACTCCTGGTTATGTTTGCCAGTATGCATCGCGGAGGACTTGAACCTTGCAAGCGACTTTCTGCATACATCAGCTGGCCATCTAGCAGATGCTTAATAGAGGTTTATTCAATGGAATTGAATTTCCTAAATCATATTTGTCTCCACACAGCATTTGCTCCGATTCCATTTGGAGGAATCTACTTGCCTCTGGAAGTTCCACCTAACAGATGTCACTGCTCCCCTCTGGTCCTAGCCTATGATCAAGCCCATTTCTCTGCCCTTGTGTCCATGGAACAAAAAGATCAACAAAGAGAGCAAGGTAGGCTTAGTGGGAGATTGGAAAAGGGAATATGGCGACCTAGGAGGAAGCCCAAAGTAGCTTTTATTAACAGAAAATTCTGCCTTTTTCCATTTAAAGAAAATCAGGAAAACTTCCTTTCAAGCTGTGTGAGTATGTTAGCATGATAAAAGTATCTGTATTATCCAGACATGTGTATGTGTCTGTCATTTTGTATATGTATGTTATTTCATCAGCATCAGAAATTATCTCCATAGATATGGAATACCAACTTGCCTATAATTTATAATCTAATATCATTGACTCTCAGAAGACAAAAACTGAGTGATTTGCCCAGGTTCACACAGCTAGTGGATATATATACGCACATACATAATACATATATATGTATGTGTGCATATCTGTGTATATATGTATGTATATGTAGTATATACATACTATATATACATATATACACACACATATATGAGGGACAGAGAAGAATAAAGGAATAAGCATTTATTAGTCACCTGTTATGTACCAGACACTATGCTAAATTCTTTAAATATATGTGTGTGTGTGTGTGTGTGTGTGTGTGTGTGTGTGTGTACATACAGACAGACAGACAGACAGAGATCCTCTCAACAACTCTGGGAGATAATCAGGATTATTATCCCCATTTTACAGTTAAGAAAACTGAAACAGATGTTAAGTGATCAAAGTTATACAGCCAGTAAATGATTTGAGACTGGATTTCTAACTCAGGTCTTCCTGGGTACATGTTATCTATATATCTATTTAAAGTGTTTTAAATAAAAAGGTAGAAATTTTCATTAAAATCCCCACATTCAAGATTCCAATAGATCGCTCTTTCCCTACTGAAAAATGGTATTTAAACAAGTTTAAGCTGTTTTTAAAAAGTAGAATTTTAGGGGTTTTTTAAGTATTTGTGACTTTTTTTTAATCTTTGCTTCTCTTATGTCAGTGACTTTATGAAAGGAAGCCAGCTCCACAATCTTACAGCCTGTGTCTATGGGTGATGCAAACAAGTCCCATTGGTGATTAAACTGGGATCAAAGTCAGATCAATATTGCATCCATGATCCCTGCTACCAAGTTTCTTTCAGGGAAATTGCTGACAACACATGAAAAGTGTTCGGGAACATGAAGTTAAGGCTTCTAAAGTTTTGATGTCTTATTTTTGGTCATGTGAACACAGCAAAAAAAATTGTTACTAGAGAAGGTTTTTTTTTTGCTTTGTTTTGTTTTTTTAATACAGCAGTAGACAAAACAAGGCCCCTGCTTCCAGATAGGTTTTACTATGACAAGAAGAACTGGCTCATCTCTGCTTTCATGTTGTTTGTTTGTTCTGAGGCAGGAGGTGATCCATTATCAGAAACAGGGGAACATCGAATGGTTAAAACTTCATCATATTTAACTTTTCCAGGTGTTGGCAGGAACCCGAAATAGAAACTAGGGAAAGATAACACATCTTGGTGTGGGCCAGGTGATGTGAGTCAGAGAGGAAATTAAGACAAAATTCTGTGAAACCAGCTGTTATGGAAATATAAAGTTGTTTTTCTACACTATTTCCAGACATATCACTTTTTGCAGTAGAAAAATATTTAAGCAATTAGAAGTGAAAGGTTTTCTTGGCTTTCTCGGCTGCATCTCAGTCAGGGGCATGGTAGTCACCATCGCCGTTTTTAATAATAATAACTGACATTTATATAGCACCATAAGTTCTGCAAAAAAAAGTTTTTACAAAGGTTATCTCATTTGACCCACACAGCAGCCCTGTGTGGTAAGTACTACAAGATTATTATTTATTCCTCACTTTGTAGATGAGGAAACCGAGTTCTCAGAGAGGTTCTGTCACTTGCCCAGGGTCTCACAATGAATAAATATTGGTGGTAGGATTTCCACTCCCATCTTTTCCAACTCCAACCAAGATCAGCTCTCTTAATATATAGATGCCACACCAGCTATCATCCAGACTTAACATGTGTGCTCATGAGATGTGACAGAAAGCTTTAATTGGGACTTTGAACTGGGATTAAGAGCTTGGCTTCTATTTCTCATGGTATCTCAGCAGTTCCATAATTGAACAAAAGATATTCCTATGTAGGAAGCACCTTCTTCCATACAGCAGCTAGAAATTATGAAAGACAGAGCACATGGCCTGGAATCAGGAAGACTCATCTTTTTTTTTCCTTTTTGGAGGGCAATTGAGGTTGGTGACTTGCCCAAGGTCACATGGCTAGTTTTTGTGTTAAGTCTCAGAAGCCAAATTTGAATTCAGGTCCTCTTGACTCCAGGGCTAGTGCTCTATTCACTGCGCCACCTACCTGCCCCAAAGACTCATCATCTTGAGTTCAAATCTAACTTTAGACACTTATTAGCTATGTGACCATGGGCAAGTCACTTAACTGTGTTTGCCTCCTAAAATGGGCTGGAGAAGAAAACAGCAAACCACTTCAGTATCTTTGTCAAGAAAACCCCAAATGGAGTCACAAAGAGTCAGATATAACTGAAACAACAAACTCCTTCCAAAAAGACTGGTGAAGTCAACTTTTTTGTATGTTCAGAAGTCAGTGATTTTTATTCTTCTCAAATAAAGTAAGAGTGTGTCCTCTAACAAATGCAAAAATCTGAAGGGATGGCAGCACTGGATGATTTCCATTGTGGAAAAATTACCTAAAGATACAGAAGAGAGAGTGTTGGATCAGGAATTAAAGGGTCAAAGGATCTGGGTTTGAATCCTGGGTGATTTTGGAGAGTCAACCCATCAGAGTCATTTATTAGGGGCCACTTTTATCAGGCACTATCTAGATCCTGGGGACATCAACATAAAAAAGGAAATCAGTCCTTGACCTTAAGGATCCTGCCTTCTGGCAGGGGAGGTGGAGGAGGGAGGGAGCTTATTATAAGCATTTAAATAGCACCGACTGTGTACCAGATACTGTACCTAGAGCTTTATAAGCATTATGCTATTCCAAAAGCCTCAGAGCAGTTCTAGGCTTTCCTTAACACCCTATAAAAGCATTTGCAAACAAAAGGTATTTATGATTTTTTTCAGAAGAAGTTGTTGAGTATTAGCTTGGCTGGCAGACCTTAGAGCACATGCAGAAAAATAATGTATAATAAGTCTGGAAGTTAGATTGTTGCCATGTTGTGAAAAACTTTAAATGCCAAATCAGGAGAATTTGATCATAGGGCAAGGGTTCGAACTTTTGTGTGTCCTGAGCCTCTTGGGCAGTCTGGTGGAGCCTGTGGACCCCTTCTCAGAATAGTATTTTTAAAAGCATAAAATAAAAATATATAAAATTACAAAGGAAACCAATTATGTTGAAATAATATTATCCAAACATTTTAAAGAAAGAATTCACGCTAAGAACAAATTCATAGGCCTCAGGTTAAGAACTTCTGCTATAGGGCAAGATACATAACCTCTAGGCATCTATTTCTGCATCTAGAAAATGAGAGGGTTGGCCCCAGTCATTTCATTCCAGCCCTGTTTCAGTATCTATCTTTATCTATGATCCCTTTTATTAGAATACTATCATTGAGTTCATTTTGTTTTAACATTCCCCATGAAGCCCAGAAATACTGACTTTACATTAAGTGTATCCAGTAGTTGGAAGTAGAATATTCCATTGAGATTCTACCTGTTTATCAATAGTTCCTTATCCTTCAGTATGTAGAAGGAAAGATTTTCCCCTCTTCCCTTCCCACTGCTGTTTTCTGATAGTCTGCACATTCTTGTTCAGTCGAGCTTGCTCTGGAAACTATATGATAAGCATTTGGTGAAGGGATACTATAGGCATGTGCATCAAGCTGTGCAAGGCCCTGAGGATGGAGGCAGGGGCTTTATTAACATCCAGGGCTATCTAACTGAGCTACCATTATTATCATAGAAAACAAAGCCCAGGCAAGATCTCCGAGATTGATTCTCTGCAATGATAACTCATTTTTTCTTGAAGACTCTCCTAACCAATATGTTGACTCGCTTAGTACTAGAAGGATTGTTGAATTCAGAGTTAGAGATCCTAGGTCTGAATTCCTACTCTGCCACCATGTAATCTTGGAAAAATCTCTTCCCTTCTATGGGTCTCGATTTCCTCATCTGTAAAATGGCGGGGGCGGGGGGGGGTGGGGGTTTGGACTAGCTACCTTTGGAAGTCCCATCAAGTTCCAAATCCGTGAGTCTGTTATCCTTGTAACTGCCAGACTATCACCAAATGGAATTATCGGAATATTGATCACTCTTCTATCAAACTTCTATTAAGAGATTTTCAGTTTCCTCCACTCTCTCTTTTGCTACTTTTGCTCCACTCTCTCTTTTGCTACTTAGAAGGGCCTCTCCTGGTAAGGTTTTGAATGATACCACAGAAATCTGGCATGGAAAGTAAACAGGCTGTAAATGTCACCAGTTGTGGGTTCCCCAGGACTGGGAGGACAAAATAAAATCCAGTTTGCATCCAGGCAGGAACAGCATGTGTGGCCGGAAATGACTTTTACATCCCTGATTCACTTGGTGTGGTTAGGTAGTGTAGAAAGATTCCTTCCTTCTTATTCTTTGAGGTAGGAAGTGGCTCCTCTTATATAACAGTCTAATGTCATATAATAATTTACACAGGGCTCTAAGGTTTACAAAGCTCCTTACACATGCTATCTTATTTGATCTTCATAACAACCCTGGAAGTTAAATGGTATTATTATATCCCCATTTTATAGATCAGGAAACTGAGGCATAGTGGCTTGCCCTGGGTCACACAGGTAAAAAGTATCTGAGGCCAGATGACAACTCAGGCCTTCCTGACTCCAGGCCCAGCACTCTTGTCACTGAACCTTTCAAGAGAAAGGTACTGGAGCAAACCAGTTCTTAGGAGGTTTATGAGGACATGGACAGAAAGTTTGCTTCCATTTCTCTCCCTCGATAAGTAAAAGCTCCAGATTCTATAATAGGAGGGGGAAGAAGCAGAAAAGGGTCATGAAATAAAACCCTGACAGCAAGTGACAATTTGTTTTTAATATGTCTGGGAAGGTGCCATTCATTTATATTAAATGGGAGGTGAGAGGATTTTGTCTGAAGTTCTCCCCTCCCTTTAGCCAGGGAGGTTGGGTGTTCTTTGAAGATCAATGACTGGAAAAGAAAAGGAACTAGATATGAACTCCTTAGTTTCTAGACCTTTCCTAGCAAATAAGCAACTGTCATCCTGACATTCTTTTAATCATAAGGTTTGGTTGATTATTCTTCAAAGCTGTTATTCATGAATTTGTCAATTCAAAGGCACACTAATTCCCTTTAAAGAAGACTGATTTTCCTTAAATGTATAAATGCAATGGTTCTACTCCCAACATAGCTCAAAGAACCCTTTGATTTAAATGTTACACAGAACGACTAGGAGTTAAATAGCATTTCTGATTTTGTTGCCCAGGCCCAAAAAGTTTTCAAAGCTATTTGGGAAGATTAGTTTTAGTCTTTATAAAACATCTGAAGCCTATTGGAAATTTTTATAGAAAACCGTAGCCCTCCTAACTGATATATAAAGGCACAATTGATCATTGAAATTTGATTTTTTCCTAGCAATTACCTTTTTTACTTTCCCCCAACCTCCCACCCACCCCAGCCTCAAATCTGGGCTCCTTTTGTGTATAGACCCTGTCCCTTTGTATGTCCCAAACACATATCAAGGCCCTTCTAGCAGAACTACAAGGAAAAACTAAGTATTTATCTATCCTAGTTGGTCTTCAGACTTCATTCCAGCAAAAGCCCAGGTGAGAACTTGTCAAAAGAATTATAATTTCTAGCTCCATCCTCTTAAAAAGCCCTAATCCTTCTGCCCTAATCCTCTTTACAGTATTGGAGATTATACTCTTAGCTCTGCTAGCTGCGGGTCCTTAGCTAGATAGAACACAGGGTTTTGCTGAACTCTTTCTCTTAGACAGTAACTTTGCTGGGTGAATTCAGTCCAGCCTTGCTGCTCCTCTTCAGCTCAGCTAATTCTCCTAGATGAGAACTCCAGCAGACAGCTGCATCTTCCTGATTAGTCTAATCACCTCTGAGGAAGTACTGTTGAATATGTATAAGATCCAAGGGAAAACATTCATTCCCTGCCCTACCCTCTTAAACCCCTCCATGTGGCCCCTGAATTGATATCTCTGCAGTCAGATTACTCCTGACTCATGATGAGAAGTTAAGTATCATTGATGAAGAAGAACCTCACAAAGTCCCACCATCCATCTGTTTGGAATAGGGTGAAGTCAAACTAGGGGAAAGCAATAACCCCATAGCAGAAGAATCCATAGAGTAATCCAGGTAACCCAGAGTGGGTTTTTAGTAATCCAGGATTCATTACTTCACTCCCTTAAATGTAAATACTATATCATCTAAGCCTCTGATAGCTTCTAATAAAGTGCTTTGAAATAAGCCAATGAATGTACTATTGACCCAAGTGAAGGAAGTTGTATTTCATAAGTCTGATGGAGTCTGCCTCTAGCAAGGCAGGCCATGCAAATTACCACAAGGCCATGTCATGAGAGGGAATTTCCAGGGGCAACAGAGCAGTAATGTTCCCAGACTAAACATTTTCACCATTTTAAAAATGGAGGTTACCCACAGACCACTGTGGGAAACAGAAGAGAGCCCAGTTGCCTTTCAAAGTCATCCCCAACTCTATTCATAATTTGACATTTAAAGGCAAATATGGCATAAAGCTCCCTCAGGGAAGAGACACTCTCTGATATCTTTTATCTTCAGCATTTAGCATACTTCTTGGCAAGCTGTAGCCATTTAATATTTTTTTTGTTTGATTAATTGATGCTGTGGAAAATGTGCTATATCAGGAGACAAGGGACCTGGGTTTCAATCCTGAGACTGATATTTATTTTTATCATGACTTTGGACAAGTTACATAACCTCTCTGGCCTAGGTTTTGTCTTCTGTGGATAAAGTGAAAGTGTTGGACTAGATAATTCCTAAGGTCCCTTCCAAATCTAAAATTTGTGGACCTATAATCCTATGATCTCCATTCATTATTACCCCTTTTATTTTTCTCACTCTTGATGTTTTAAAATGGAAGGGCCTGACATCTCATGGTTATTGCCTGGGGAAAAGACAAATGGGTCAGTGAATGAGCGATTGGTGACAAATTCTTATGGTTCTTCGTTTTGACCTAGATCAGCTGTTTTCAAATGGGTCAGCATTAGGGAATCTTTCTTTGATGTCTTTCAGAATCCTAATTCCTGGCATGGAGGCAGAGAAGGAATAGAGATAGAAAGAAAGGAGGCAAAAATGAACCCAGTAAATAAAGCCGGAGGCTTAAGATGTGGTTTTAGATACCACACATGACAATTATATCTGAAAATATTATATCTGGCACTTGGTTTGAGAAAAGTGAGTTTTCATTTGAAGTCAGCGAATTGTTCATTCAACAAGCATTTATTAAGTGTGTTTACTAGGTTCGGTTTTTTTAGCTTTATAGGATGACCAGTCTAGGAAGGGATCTTGGAGGTCATTTAGTGCAACCCCCTTGATTTATACATGAGGAAACTGACATTGAGAGAGGTTAAATAACTCACCCAAAGTCACATAGAAGTAATAAATGATCTTGGAGCTCTGAAACTCATCTCCCACATCATAGTTTTCTAGGTTGGAGGCAATTTGGGGGTGGTTCTATCTTCAAGGTACATTAATTTGCAAAGTTGGATTTGATTTACATAATCACCGGGGCAGTGTAAATATTTCTAATACTGGTGCTGTTGGTTATTACAGAAGTTCATGAATAAGGTCTTCTCCTTCCTCCAATCAAAGCTTTTGTTTCATCTGGCAGAGAATCAATCAAAGCCAATTAAACTTTGGTTTGCTTTCAAAACAAGAGTCAGACTTAATAAAAAATATATTAAATGAGGTGAAAAAATTATCATGAAGTACCTCATATCTGTGAAATCAGGAAGGGGTGTGTGTGTGTGTGTGTGGGTGTGTGTGTGTGTGTGTGTGTGTGTGTGTGTGTGTGTGTGTGTGTGTGTAGTTCCTCTGAGGAAATGAAAACTACCTCCCAGAATCCTAAAACTGTCCAGGAAATTTTGAAGGTGTGGGAATATCCAGTTCACCAGTAACAAGCATAAAACAGCTTCCCTCAGAACCTGGTAATTGCTGAACCCATGGAGAGAATCCAGAAATATAGCTTGGCAGCTTCAGCTCCACCCAACTATTCCTCATCATCTCCTTCACATCCAACCTCTTCAAATCAGATTCTTGCCAAGCCAGTAAAAAACAGAACCAGGTGGCTTCATTTTTCATCTTGTACCTTCAAATGCTCATAGTCATAATGTAACATTATGAAGATCACAGTTAAGGAGACTGATACCCAAGAGGGAAATAACTAATGGAACATCTTGAATCAAAGGGAATTATTCCTATATTCTGAAAAGAAGATAATCAATTCTTCGAGTGTGTTAATTCAGAAAATCAAAACTTCCTTTGATCCTAAAGTCCTATTAACTGAAGATATTATGTTAGGTTATTGAAAGATAAATCTTTAAATGCTGTATAGTTACAATGTGTTTGGATAACATCCTTAGCACAATGATGATACTTTACATATTTGTCTTGCCTCTCCACTAGATTTTAAAACCCTCAAGGGCAAGGATGCTGTCTTTCTACCATTTCATAGTCCTGTCACCTAGCATAATACCTTGTTGTAAAGTAGGAGCTCAATAAGTGCTTTTCAATTGTGATCCATGATTTTTTTTCAATCTAGTATGTACCTCTTAGGAATTCAGTGCTTTCAACACATATTTCTAATTTGAATAATCTGCACACCATCTTTATTAGATGGGAAAGATGATGTTGTTTTCGTTTAGGACAGGGATGTAACATTAGGCTATCAGTGTAGACTGTTAGGTCATTTACAGATGCTCACTCCATGACTCAATTCCTGTAGAATTCAAGGCTTCTATGGAGGAATAAAGTATTTTCTGTCACACTGTCCACAGCTAGCCCTTTCTAACATTGCTAGGAAGTTTAGACATGTTTCAGAGGGGGAGGGAAAGGGCAAAGCTGGAAAGTTGGCCATCATCTACTTTTTGGTCAAGAAGACTATGAACTTAGACCTCAGAGAGGCAAGATATCATGTAAAAGAAAACTAACTAATTGAAGGTTTCTAAAGACATCTCTTCCCTCTTCACAACCACAGAGCCAATGTTGACAATCCAACTCCTAAGGCATTAAGTGTTGTCCAGTCCCTTCAGTAGTGTTCAATAATCTGTGACCCCATTTAGGGTTTTCATGGCAAAAATGTTGAAGTGGTTTTCCATTTCCTTCTCTAGCTCATATCTGTTTTAATTTTATTTTTAATTTATAGAATAAAACAAGTTTTTCCATGACATAGTACAACAAAAAATATGACTGTATGTAAAACTGTAAATCTACAACACATAACTTGCTATTCCTTTTAAATATACAATAAAATTATTATGACCCAGCTTGGTGTCATTTTCAAATAGAAAAGATAGTAATATCAAAGCAATGCCCACATTTCATAAATAAAATTAAGAGAAACACCAGATTTCCCTTGACAATGATTATTTCTAAAAACCACATGAACTGCTCTTAAGGAAACACAATGCTTTTTCCTACCACAATATTTTCTTGAAAGAGTGTTATTTTAAGAAAGCTGAACTTTGTCCTGGCACTGAATAGTGGTTTGATGTTCTTTGGCATAAGCCAAAACATTCTCTAATAGCAATACCTTTCCATTCAAGGAACCCCTTAAGGCATGACCTTGGCATACATTCCATTCCTCCAAGGAAGCCAAACTTAAAAAAAATAATCCTAAAACTCTGACTGGTCAAAAATTATTGGGTCATAGGAGGTAATAGTCTTTAAATCATTTTTTGGCATGGCAGCCCTTCAGACAATGATCATGGATACACTGTCCCTCCCATCCCTGCCTCCACCCTCCCCCAATGCTTGCACATTCTAACATCAGTAATCAGCCAAGTCATTTAATTCCCCTGAGTCAAAGTTTCTCATCTGTGAAATGAGAATGTTGGACAAGGTGCCCTGCAAGGTCTATTTTAACTATCTATGATCTAGTGGTGATAAGAATTAACCCCTAGATTACCTCCTAGGTGCAAGCCATGTACTAGAGCCTTGCAAGAGAATACAAAGAAGGACGAGATGTGATACCTGCCCTCAAAGCTGATGATCTAGTTGCAGAGATAAGACAAGTACACATGAAAAGATAGCTAATGATATAAGAGAGTAAAGTGACCAATGAGCATTACAGACAATAAGTACTATTGGGAAGATGCCTCCGAATCAAGGAATCCCAGAGTTGACCTCAGAGGTCATTGAGGTATCTAGTACAACCCAATGTGAGAGTCACCTGTGGCATTCCTGAAGAGTCATTATCCAGCCTTTGTACAAATGCTGTTAGCAACAGAGAGCTCACTACCTCATGAGGCCCACCAGCCATCTATTAGACAACCCCAGTAATGAGTTCTTCCACATATTGACCTGGTATCTGCCTGCCCATAGCTTTCACCAAATGATCCAAGTTCTGTTCCCTTGGATAACACAGAGCAGTGATGGTGATGTTTATTGTTGTTGTTCAGTTGTTTCCATTGTGTCTGACTCTGTGACGCTCTTCGCAGTCTTCATGGCAAAGACACTGGAGTGGTTTGCCATTTTCTTCTCCAGCTCATTTTACAATTGAGAAACTAAGGCAAAAAGGGTTAAGTGACTTGCCCAGGGTCACACAGGGTTACATAGTTAGTAAATGTCTGAGGCTGGATTTGAACTAAAGTCTTCCTGACTCCAGGACCAGACACGTGGTAATGTTGATAGCTAGCATTTATATAACATGTTATATAAACACAAAGTGCTTTACAAATGCCCTGTCATTTGACTTTCACAACAACCTGTGAGGTAGATACTATTATTAGTTTCATATTACAGATGAGAAAACTGAAGCACAGAGAGGTTAAGTGACTTTTCCAGGGTTGCACAGTTAGTAAGTGTCCAAGGCAGAATTAGAATTCAGGTCTTCCTGGCTCCCCAGTCCTGGACTTACCCACTGTATTACCTAGCTACATAAGATAATGTAAGTATATTGTTTCACAAACCACAAAATGCTATATGTGTCAGTGATAATGATGACAGTCCCTCGAGTAAATTGAAGACAGGTTAACCTTCTCTTCTCTAACCTAGACATCTCTAATTCCTTTTTGATTTTTCCTAAGATGTGATTTAAAGATCTCTGGATGCACTTGATGTGTTACTGTTCTTAAAATACTGTTCCACAAAGTAAACATGATATATCAGATTTCTTCTGGCCAGGGCCAATTATACTGGGACTTCTACCTCCCGTGATCTGGATGTGGCAATAATGTAGGTGTCCCATGAAGCTGTGCTCTAATAATATGTCCTCTGCTGCCACTGGCCCTTTTAGCTGCTAAAGTACTCTTTTGGCTCATATCCAGTCTATTCAGAGAAGGAAGTGAGCCCTGTGGACTGGACCTCTTTAGGGAGAAGTCTTCTACATCTTGAAAGATTTATGCTCAAACAATAGGTTTTGTTTACTTGTTTGTTTTTTTCTGATTCTTTTTTTTTTTGGTCTTTATTAATTTGTTTACTTTTAGTTTACAAGATTCATTACCACAATTCCTTGAGTTTCAAATTTTCTCCCCCACCCCTCCCATGGTGGCATACAATCAAATATAATATCTACAAATACTTTCTCATTAGGCATTAGTCAGTGTTTGTTTTTGTTTTTGTGTTTTGGAGGGAAGAAGGCAAGGCAATTGGTGTTAAGTGACTTGCCCAAGGTCCCACAGCTAGTAAGTGTCAAGTGTCTGAGGGCAGATTTTAACTCAGATCCTCCTGACTCCAGGGCCGGTTCATAGGTTCTTAAGGTCAGCAACAACAACAACAACAACAAACATGTTGTCTTTCACAACAGGAATGTAACCAGAGCTCTCTTAGCTGGCTTGTGAAACATTAGCACTGGAAAGGAGCTGGGAAATTTTCTAGTCTAGCTGCCTTATTTTCCAGGGGAAGAAACTAAGGCCCAGAAACTGAGAGGTGGTAGATTTCTTGCCCAAGATCACACAGATAGTTGTTTTGTCCTTAAATGGAACTCAATCTATTTTTAGGACATGCTATGTGACTCTTGTACAGTAAAACTATCCATGAAAGTATCAACTAGAAAGGATAAACATTCTTGTAAGTATGTAAGTAAGCCTTTCTCTACAGTCTGGGTGTCTGTCTCACCGACATAGAGTCCACTGTGTTCTCTCTGTCTCTCTTAAATACAGACTAACCACAACCTTACACTCTTACCTCAAGAGAATAACACCTGAAGTGTCAACACTTAAAGGAAAGTGATCAAGATACTGGAACAAAAATGAACCGATAAAACAAAGATGGCCCCAGATTTTCTTTTTTGAAATATCACTAGACGAACTTTTTAACACAAGCACCCTTTCTCACCTCCTTTCTCCCTGATTCAGTCCTTCCTTTATCATCAGTGTTACTCAGCAGCAAGAGCTGTTAAGTAGTCTTACCTTTGGGGAAATGATGTCACAAAACTGTCTTCCTGCAAGAACAGCTAGATGCTCGTTCACTTCTGTTTGAAGTCCATTTCCTCAGAGCTGCTCCTTCCTGTCATAAAACCAAGCACTGGCCCACAGGGACAGGTCCTGAGCAGCCACTACCTAGCTTAGAGTTCTAGAATCCTACAGGAGGAGACCTTTAGAGGTCATTCACCCTCGTCTCCTCTCTAGGACCATATTCCTTTCTTCAATACAATAACAATGAATAATTATAAGAAAATCTGATGCTTACATAGTTCTTTCACATTTGCTAAATATCTTACATATGTTGTTCCATCTAACCCTCAAAAGACCCTGAAAGATCGGTACCCATTTTCTAGATAATGCTGAGTCTCAGAGAGGGTAAACCACTTGCATATGCTCACACGGTGAATAGGGACAGAAGAGGAATCTCAGATGTCTATATTCCATCCAGCTTCTTCCTAAATATTTTCAGTGACAGAGAATGGATTCCTTCAAAAGGCAGCCTATTCTATTTATGGAGGACTCTAATCTTTATAAAAGGTTTTCTTTTTTATTGAGTTCAAAGTTACCTCTCGAATACTATTCATTGGTCCTAGTTCTTATTGGAGCACTATTTCTTATCTTGCATGTAGGTAGGTAGGTACTTAATAATTGCTTATTGAATTGCTTTTGGTGAGTTGAGAATAACCTTTCTACATGATAGCCCTTTAAACATTTGAAGACTAAAGTCCTGCTGCTGGCTCCCTTTCCTTTCTTCCCAAGTTGTATCTTTGCTAAGCTAATCATCCCCAGTTTCCTTCACCCTCACTCATATGACATGCTTCCCTGAACCTGCAATCATTTCATTGCCCTTCTCTGGACATGCCCAAGTTTTTGCATTAACTTCTTAAGCTGAGATGCCCAGAAATTAACCAAGTATTTCAAATGTGGTCTGACCAGTACAGGGCATAGATCAGAAATTCTGCCAAGATGATGAGTTCTGGTAAATAGCATTTATTAAAATGGCAATACTTAGACTCACATTTCTTTTTAGTACCTCTTCTTTTTCTTCAGGAATTAAAGAAAACTGACATGGGTCCACACACAAGCAGAGGTAGAAAATAGAATGATTTATGCAGATAATTCACTCCATCCCCCCCCAAAAAAACCTTACCTATCCATATTTGCTTTCCATTTGTACATGTAAACATAGCCTTCCTTTGAAAGTGGCTTGCCAAAGTTAAGACTGGCCATCTAGAGGTCTTATTTTTCTGATTGTTGGGACATAAATACTGCTTAAGCAGTTGAATTTGAGTGATCCCCCTCTATAACCTACCCTGAACTGAAGGAGTCTCTTGGGATTGATGAAAAGCAGCGTATTATATTTCTTTGGTGTTTAATCTCTGCTAAAGGTGATTATCTATATCCACACATGGAGACTGGGCAACCCTGGACACTTGACCTGAGAGAAGATACAGAGCATAATGATAGAGCAAGATAATAGAACAGGAGATGGTCCAGAAGAGAACAGTTCAATATGTCCATGAAGAGACTGGGCTGAAAAAAATACCCAATAGATCCATAGTCTTTGGTCTGGCTAGACAAAGTCTGGAAATAATTAAATCAAAATCTGTAAAGTCATGAAGGATATGGTTAACAAGAATAATTCAGGTTTATATGGCACTGCAGACAACCTAGATTCAAATCCCAGGTCTAGCACTGCTTTTGTGACCTTGGGCAAGTCACGAAAACTTCAGTTTTCCCATATATCAAATGAGGAGGTTGACTTTGATCCTTGAGGTCCCTTCTAAAATCCTATTATTGATCAAGGACATTCTTCACAGCAACCTTTCAAGGGAGGGACCTTCCTATTTTATAGAAGAGCAAACTTAGACTCAGTGATGTTTAAGTAACTTGCCTCTGATCCTCCTACTAAGCAAAGGAATCAGCAGTGTTGAAATCTAAGTCTTGTGTCTCTGAGTTTAATGTTCTTTCCACTAGAGATGGAAGATAGGCAGGTTCTGTGCTAAGGTTGGCAATGGGCATGGTAGAAAGAGAGCAGAAGACAAATCCTTTAATTTTTTTAAAAAAGGGTCATTTCTCAACAAATAGAAGAAAATACTACCTTACACAGCAGGAAGGAAGTTTATGGAAGGCATTTCTTCAAGTAGCAGTACAGACAGAAAGCAAAACAGAATAGGGAGGGGTTTGGAATAGGGGCCAATGGTCCATGGCAAAGAAACTACCTTGATACAAAATATTTAGCACCGGAGGGGCAAGGTGGTGTAGTGGTTAGAGTATCTGGTTTCCTATCCTGCCTCTGATACTTACCAGCTATGTGATCATGGTCATATCAGTTAACTACTCTAATTGTCGGTTTCTTCGTCAGAAAATGGGGATAATACTACCTTACCAGATTCTTTCTTTTGAGGCCCAAATGAGATAACATATGTTAAATCCTTTGCAGACCATATAGTACTATAGATAGATAGATAGATAGATAGATAGATAGACAGATAGAAAGATAGATAGGATGGATGGATGGATGGGTGGATGGATGAATTTCAGATAGCAAGCATTTAAGTGTTTACTGTGTGGTATGAGTCTATGATAATGGTAATGTTTAATAGCATGGCCCAGTGAGCTTCATGCAGCATCATGGAGCAGGTAAAATTTCTGTCTATTGCACTTCTACATCCCATGTCAGTATCCAAGACTTTAGGATGCCAGCATAGTAGATATCATCTACTCTTATTGCCTCGCTTTACAAATGAGGGCACAAATGCTCAAAAATAAAGGGACTCACCCAGGGACACATGGAGAGTAAGTGGTAGAGTCCAAGGCCCCTTCTACTCTTCCATGCTGTCTCTTAGTGGCTGGTCTTGGGCAAGCTACCTTAGCCTTTCCTGGCCTTTCAACAAATAAATGTGAATAATCATATTTTCCCTGTCTGAAGGCAGGAAGCTGTACCAGATCACAGAATCATAGATTTGGAGCTGAAAGGAAACCTGAGAAGTCATCAAGACCAACTTGTCTATACATGAGAAGACAGGGGCCTGGAGAGGTTAATCAACTTATCCAGAGTCATACCATTAGTAAACATCTGAGGTAGCATTTGAACCCAGATCTTCCTGATTCTAAGTCTGGTTCTCAATTTATAGTATAGTAAATAAATATATAACAAATTAAAATATCATAGAAAGCAGACAATTTTGCAAGGTCCCCTTTAGCTCTGTTTCTTTTGACTCCATTAGTCTGTTCTAAGAAATCACTAGCAAATATATCTGGGAAACAGATTAAGCAAAAAACAGCCACCTAATACATATGACCTCAAGGCCAAGATTTGCTTATAGCCTTTCAAAAACAGGATCTAATAAGCACTAAGATGTAGTAAAGGAGTGAATAAAGAGACCCCTATGAACAGTCCCAGCTTGCTCTGCATATACACGTATATACAAAGAAATCTCCTAGAAAGATGCATCAGCAGTACTTCCAGACCACCTGGGAAAAGTCCTAGAAGCAATTAAATTTAATATTCCACCTGAGCCCAGCACCATAAGAAAGTGGTCCATTTGTTAATGGAGTGGCAATACCAGAAGCTAAACATTCCAGCTCTGGGCTTCTGGGTTTGGGGAAAGCAACCAAAGAAATTGTGCCATGCAGCGCCATCTAGTGGAGTACTTCCAGTATCACCCATTGTATAATTGTCAGGATTTATGCTGAGATCATTTCCAAGGTAGGACAGTGGAAACCTTTAACTCTTGGAAAGGATAGCAGGGTCATTCAGACTTCAGCAGAAGCAATGTGATCCTTAGAAAAACCTGAATGTAAACTGAGATTTCAAGACCAAAAAGAGGCAGACGTTTTCTTTTGACAAGATTCTCATCCCAGCTAAAAGGGAAATGGAATGGTCATCAATTATAGACAAATGATTTTGTTCTGGTGGTGTTACAGTGTATGTATAGAATGATAGCAGAGTTGTCCCTACATGGATGCAGGCTGAGTGAGTCAACTTTATTTAATAAAGATTTATTGAGTACCTATCTTTATTGAACAATAGTCTAGGCAGTTGGGAAGATACAAAACTTAGCTAAAATACAGTCCCTACTGTCATGGAGCTCATAGAAGAGTAGAGGGATAGGGAAAAAATAAGTATTATGCAAAACAGTAGATGATAAGTATACAAGAGTTATGCAAATAAAATTATTTTCGAATTCCAAGATGGGCAGAGAACATTATCAACTGGGAGAATTAAGGGGAGGCTTCATGTAATATCAGGGTTAGAAATCCTACTACCTCTTCCTTTTATAGATCAAGAAATGGAGACAAAGAGAAATTAAGTAAATTGGCCAAGGTCACACAGCTGGTATATTATGTGGGATGTGAATCCAGATCTTCTTGACTCCTACTCCAGTGCCCTATCTACAATACCTTTGAGCTAACATCTGAGTCATGATCTATGTTGGAGAGGAATCCAACAGAAGAAAAGGGAAGGGCACAGCATTATTCAAGCCATGGGCATCTATATGAACAAAGACATAGAAACCGGAAAGTAGAGTATGTGTGGGGGGAATAGCGTGTTGTCCAATTTGACTGAAGTATAGGGCATAGAAAGAGGTAAGATTAGAAAAGAACAATGGCAACAGATTGTTACTGGCCTCGAATGTTATTCTAAAGCACAATAACAACTACTATTTATACACCATTAATCATTGATTGTGCCAAAGTACTAGGTTTTAGGAATGCAAAGATGAAAACCATACTTTCTGCCCTCTAGAAGCTTATACTCAAGAAGAGAAGATTCATGTTCTCAAATGTGCAGCATTTTGTGTGATAGAGCAAAGGAGAGATTCAGACAAAATGCTCTAGGACTGTCTGAGGAGGGGAATTTCAATATGCATAGGTAAGAAGCAAGTATATTCCAGGTAGGCAGGTAAGACACAATGGGAGATCAGAGAATGAATGACAGGTTTCTACAATATGAAGTACAGGAGTGAATGAATGAATTAAAAGTGCTATGTTAAGGAGAATTCAGAAGCTTCTTGATGAGGGTAGAAGAAGGAAGTATAAAAGCTGGCTTGGTTTAACATTTAAAACAACAACAACACTAAGATCTTAGGAATTGGTCCCATCACTTCCTGGCAAATAAAGGGGGAAGAAATAGAAGCCGTGTTTGACTTTACATTCTTGGGCTCAAAGATCACTGTAGATGGCAACTACAGAAATGAAATTAAAAGATGCTTACTCTTTGGAAGAAAAGTTGTGGAAAATCTGGACAGCATACTAAAAAGTAAAGATATCACTTTGCTGTCAAAGGTCCAGATAGTCAAAGCTATGGATTTTCCAGTAGCATTATATGACTCTGAGAGTGGAAATATAAAGGAAAACTGAGCACTACAGAATCAACAATTTCAAATGGTGGTATTGGAGAAGACTTTTGAGAATCCCTTGGACAGCAAAGAGATCAAATCAGTCAGTACTTAAAGGAATTAATTCAGGCTATTCACTGGAAGGTCAAATACTGAAGCTAAAGCTTAAATACTTTGGCCACATAATGTAAAGACAAGACTCATTGGAAAAGACCCTGATGTTGGGAAAGATTGAAGGAAAAAGGAAAAGGGGGTGGCAGAGGATGAGGTAGACGATAGTGTCATGGAAACAATGAACATAAACTTATACTTTGAGAGATAGTAGGTGATAGAAGGGCCTAGTGTGCTATGGTCCATGGAGTCATGAAGAATCAGATGTGACTGAATGGCTGGACAGTAACAACAAATGATAAGCCATTTTCTGTTTTCAAGAAGCCCACAGTCTAATTGAGTAAGATAGCACAAAAGAAAGTTCAGTTACAGGACAAATGAAAAAGTCTAGCAATCCTAAGGGTGTGGTAGAAGAACCAATGGAAGGCCTAGGGGCTCCTTAAGTTACCTTGGTAGGTCATGTGAACAGTGCCTGAGATCTACAGAGCACAGAGCAATGTGACCATAGGCAAATCACTTAACCTTTGTTTGATAAAATCTTCTGTGTCACCAAAGAAACAGAACTGATGAGTCCCATCTCACCTAAGTGGTGTGTCCAGTCAAACAGCTTAGATAGCCCAGAGCTGTTGAAGGGACAAGTCAGGAGGATGCCCCCAAGTGGTGACCTCTCTTCCTTCCTTCAGGTTAGCCCAGATCCTGAAAAAGTATATCAGAACCATATTGTTGAGGGTCTTAAATTCCCAGCTGGGAAATTTGACTTTTTCCTATAAGGTATAGAAAGCTACTGAAGGGTTTTGAGTGGGAAAATGACACGGTTAGACCTTTGCATTAGAAAACTTTTGGGGGGGAGTGGCTGGGTGGCACGGTGAGTGGAGCACCAGCCTGAAGTCAGGAGGACCTGGGTTCAAATCCGGCCTCACAGATTTAACACACACACACACACACACACACACACACACGCACTAGCTGTGTGACCTTGGGCAAGTCACTTAACCCCAACTGCCCTCCAAAAAGCAAAAAAAAAAAAAAAGAAAACTTTTTTTGGTAGCTTTGAGGACGATGGTTCAGAGACAGGGAGAAACCAAAGGCAGATAGACCCATCAGAAAGCCATTACAGTGGTCCAGGTGAGAGGCAATGAGGGCCTGAACTAAATAAGTAGCAATATCTTATAAGAAAAGGGGATAAGAG
Organism: Gymnobelideus leadbeateri; assembly: GCA_011680675.1. Taxonomy (NCBI): domain Eukaryota; kingdom Metazoa; phylum Chordata; class Mammalia; order Diprotodontia; family Petauridae; genus Gymnobelideus; species Gymnobelideus leadbeateri. Next base: position 225,018 of record WOXC01011982.1, read on the forward strand.
AAAAGAAATTGTAGAATTCGAATCACTGGGGCTTGTAACTGATTGTAGAGGATGAGAAATATGGAATAGTCAAAGATGACTCCATAGCTTTAGTCCTGAGTGACAGGAAAGATACTGGTTTCATTAACAGAAATAAGTGGTTGGGAGGAAAGGCAGACTGAAGAGAAAAGATAACATTCAAATATAGGAATCTGAACTTTACTTGGGAGGTAATCAGAATTCTTTGAAAAGATCATGCTTTGCATATGCTCTGTCCCTCTTCCCCCAACATTTTGGTGTTGATCATGGCAAGTTAAAATAAAGGGTAACTTTGAAAAGGAAAATAAATGGTGGTGGGGTGGGGTCAGGCAGGGAGAGACAGAGGGAAAGGGGAAGAAGGATCAGCACCTTTTGCCATCATGATTAAGATTAGGGGAATCATAGACTGACTATACATAGGAGACATCAGGTTCTTCTGATTCATAGTGAAAGAACTCCCCTTTCATCTGGGATTCTTCCCTTTGCTATTTCTCTGCAAGTTTCAGACTGGGCTAGAGGCTGGAGCTGAAATCCTGCTATACTCCTGGGGTCCAAGCTGCTACTTTCTTCTGAATTTAGGCTTTGCTCAGTATACAGCCTGGGGCCCATGACCTTTTCTCACCCTGAAAGGACACCTCTAGGCTCTAGTCCCCACCTCGGTCTACCCTTGATCTATGACCTGGGACTGAAAATGAGCAGCAAAGCTGCCTTGTGGTGGTGTGGTAAATAGAACCAGAATATTGGGCCTGGAATCAGGATGACCAGAGTTCAAATCTAGCCTCAGATACTTACAAGTCATGTGACAATAGGCAAGTCACTTAACCTTTGTTTGCCTCAATTTCCTCAACTATAAGATGGTGTTAATAGTAGCATTTACCTCCCAAGATTATTATGAGGATCAAGTGAGATCATATTCATAAAAAGGTGTTTAGCATAGTGCCTACTATGTAGTAACATAGTAGATGCAATATAAATACTTATTCCCAGTTAGCACCTAATCCTAGACTCTGCACAAGGTTAGGCCCTTCCATGCTGGATCTGGGATCTCTTCTTGCTCTCTGCAGCTATTCTTGGCGGAAAGAGACCTTTCTGTCTCTCTTTGCCAACCTGGACTGTTAAAATGACTCACTGTGAATATTGTGATCAAGGCTCTACCTGGTGCATTTTCTAGATCGGTGTGGGAAGAAATTGTGGGTTCAAGTACCACTACATGTCTTCCTGTTACTCAGCCATCTTGGCTCTTCCTCCCATCCCCTTCTGAAACAGAAGCTAAGAGTCAGCTATCCACAATCACTCTGTACTGGCATATATGTGCGTGGAACCTTAGCAACCAAACTATATCCTCATACAAGCACCATGAGACCCATACAAGGGAAGGACCTGCATGGCAAACCCCACAATGTGGAAGGCTCCCACCTCTCTGCTTCCTTGCTCTCAGTTTTACCTGTCAGGCCACAATCAAGCCTTCAGTCTCCACACTAACCTGCATTGAATCCTATTCTCAAGCCAGTCCCAAAATATGTCTTCTGAGCCTCAGGTTCGAACTATATATTTAATTACTCTCCCCCTAAGTATTCACCTATGACAAGAAATAACACATGCTCCCTGTAACCACTCTGTCAGCCCCAGCACTCTGGTCAACCAGCTCCTCAGAAAAATACCTGTGCCATCTATATCAATATCCTGGCTATTATCTGAACCTCCTAAATACCTCCATTCAGATTGTATTCATTTGCAACCAAAGCTACAATGGCATAAGGTGATAGGGAAGAAATCTTCCTAGGGAAGGAACAGTTGCCTTCCTCTCTCAGCCCTACAGCTACTCAGTAGTTCATATTAGTCTACCCATACTTCTCTGTATTAATCCTAGTCATCCTTTTATAGCACTGTAATATTCCTTTACATTCATGTACGACAACTTGTTTAGCCATTCCCCAATTCATGGGAATTGTCTCTGTTTATAGTTCTTTGCTACTATAGAAAGTGCTTCTATAAATCTCTTGGAGATCTATAAATATATAGGAATCTTTAATTTTGTCATTGACTTCCTTGGTGTATATGCCTAGTAGGGGAATCTCTTGAGTCAAAGAATATGGACATCTTAGTCACATTCTACTTGTTATTCCAATTTGCTGTCCAGAATAATTGGACCAGATCACAGCTCCAATAACAACATATTAGTGTTCATATTTCAAAAAAATTAATGGAAATAAAGACTTCTTTAAGCACCTTTAGTAGCAAAATAGAGTACAATACCTTGCAATCAACAAATAGCTACTATACAAACAACTCATTCTGCTCTGAAACAGTTAGTTGACCCATTGGAATGTTGGACCTAGAGTCTCGATGACCTGAGTTCAAATTCAGCCTTAAATACTCACTAACTGTGTGACTCTGGGCAGGTTACTTAACATCTCAACCTCCTTTTCCTCATCTATAAAGAGGGGATAATAATAGCACCTGCCTCTCAGGGTTATTGTGAGGATAAAAAAATGAAATAATATTTGTGAGGTACTTTGTAAACTTTAAGGCACTAATAGCACAGTTTTGGAAGACAGTATATTGTAATTGGAAAATATTTAACCAAATAAATGAAATAATAATAAAACATAGGTAATGTTAATAAGAGGTTTTCTAAATCAATATGTACCCACAAAGATCCTTTTTTGTAGTTTAGTGGTCTCTATTTCTATTTGAATTTGCTAGCTCTGCTGTAGGTAATAGGGAGTCACTGGAATTGGTTGATCAGGTTGACGTGGTCAGACCTACACTTTAGAAAAATTACCTTGGCAATTGAATAAAATGGAAAGAGACTTGAAGCACAGAGCTAAAATCTGTCAGAACACTGGCCTTGTGTTCAAGTCTTGATACTACCACTTAATATGTGACTTTAGAAATGTCCCTCAGTCTGTCTGAGTCTGTTTTCTTACCTAGAAAATGTAGGTATGGGGGCAGCTAGGTGTCACAGTGAATAGAGCACCAGCCCTGGAGTCGGGAGGACCTGAGTTCAAATCCGATCTCAGACACTTAACACTTTCTAGCTGAGTGACCTTGGGCAAGTCACTTAACTGCAATTGCCCTGCCTTCCCCCCTCCAAAAAGCAAAAAAGGAAAGGAAAGGAAAGGGAAGGGAAGGGAAGGGAAGGGAAGGGCAGGGAAGGGAAGGGAAGGGAAGGGAAGGGAAGGGAAGGGAAGGGAAGGAAAGGAAAGGAAAGGAAAGGAAAGGTGGGTATTAATACCTGTACTATTTACCTTATAAAGTAATTGCTATGAAGGTCAGATAATAAGAATAATACAGATAACAAGAAAACACAGCACCCTATAATAAGGCACTATATTAATGTGAATCATCATTATCATCAGAATCATCTTCAATTAGAATAGGACCTCAAGACCTTAGAACAGGAGAACATGGGGGCTGAAGATGTTTATGAGTCTAATTTGGAGGATGCCAAGAGGCCGTTTAACCAGGAATATCCTCTACTTCAGCTATTTAGGTATTTCCTCCAAAGGTCCCAACCACAAGCCATTCACACCTTCTCATCTTCTGTAATTCTTGGTTGTATCCCTTCATAAATGCTCCCTGGAGGATCTCGGGCCAGTGCTAGAGGGCTTCCTCTAGGTTTTTAGCATTCCATGGGTAGCAGTATAGCTCTCGGGTTATCCATTGACTTTTTATCATCATATATTTCCTGGGTAAAATCTTTTATACCACTTTATTGCCTTCAAATAGTCATCGTAATATGCTACAGTCCGTTATGCAACTTTAATATTCCTTTTTAACATTCTTTTAGAATGAGTCATTCCTCTAGGTCTTGAAAACTTACTGGCAGTTGGGTCTCCTATTTTTATAAAACTACCCCATGGAATAAGGTAATACAATATCTCAAGGCAGTGGTCCTTAACTTTATAGGGCCATAGACCCCTTTGGCAGTCCCAATGAAGTCTATTGATCATTTTTCAGAATAATGTTTTTTAAATGAATAAAATACATAGGATTACAAAGGAAGCCAATTATACTGAAGCCCCAGGCTCATAGACCTCATATTCAGAATCCATGCCTAAAGGCCTTATGGGCTAACACTTAGAAAGGGGAAGAAGAATTAGTTTAATATACTATGATGGAGGCCTTGGGGAATAGAACACAGGATAGCCCGAAGGCTTCTGTATTTGAGTACTAAGAAAAGGAATAGCAATCTCCAGGGAGAAGGCATTTTAGACACACTTAGATGACTTCATAGTTCTGCCTAGGTCAGGCTCTGAATTAGAAGTAGAATAATTCATGAATTCGGCAAGCATTTATTAAGTGGCTACTATTTAGGAAACATTGCCCTAGGCATTAGGTGCTAGGGATACAGAGATATATTGGACAGCAACCTACTCTAAAAGACCTTGAACTCTTAATATGTAGAGACCAAATAGACAAAGAATTGTGATATAAAATGACTGAGATAAATGCAAAGAAGTCTTAGAAAACTACGGTGAGGAATTTAAGAGGGAAAAGATTACTTTCATCTGGGGAGAGGGGGAAGACTTCACAAAAGAGACAATATCTACATTAGATCTTGAAGAAAAGTAGGGATTTCTAAAGGCAGATATTGTCTTTCAGACAGGGATAGATAGTGATGTCACTAAAGACTTGTTGATGAGAGAGGATAGAACAAGGAGACAAAAAGCAATCCATTTTGGCTAAAGTCTAGACTGTATGAAGGAGAATTGCATCTGAAAAGGTTGAAAGGTTAGAGCTGTGGTTCTTATCCTGTGTTATAGACCTTCCCTCTTCCACCTTAGCAGTCTGATGAAACCTATGGACCCTTTCCCTTAATAATATCTTTAAATATAAGAAAAAATGCATAAGATTACAAAGAAAAATCAATTATATTGAAATTAGTTATCAAAATATTTTAAGTACCTAAGTCCACAGACTCATTGAAATCTACCCACAGACCCCTTGGCGGGGTGGGGGGGGTTGTCTTTGGATCCCATGTTAAGAGTCTCTGGGGGAAAAAAAACAAAAAGAATCTTCAGATCATAGTCAGATTCTGGAGATGCTTGCATGCCAGAATCGTGAGTTTATATACTTTATTCTGAAGGCAATGGGGAGTCATTGAAGATTTTGAGGTTGAGGACTGATATGTTTTTAGGTGGTACATGAAGACTATTATTTGGGATGCAATAGGAAAGATGGATGAGAGGAGGGGGTATACAGACCTGGGTAGGCAGAGGAGCTCTGGCGAGAAGTTGAGGTTAGAGACCTAGATTTGGAAGTCATCAAGGTGGAAAGAGTGAAGAGCAAGGGCCCTACAACAGGACCTTGGAGAGCACATTCAAGAACTGTAGGAAGATGAGAAGCAGACAAGAGAGACAGAAAGAATAGTGAGTGAGGAATTAAGGAAGAAGAAATATGAGAGAATAGTACTACAGAAACCCAAAGATCTTAGAAAGATAGCCATGTAGTGGCACAGTGAGTAGAGTGTCGGCCCTGGAGTCAGAAGGACCTGAGTTCGGATTGGAACCTCAGACACTTAACGCACACACAAACAAAAACCTAGCCCTGTGACCTTGGGCAAGTTACTTAACCCCAATTGCCCTCCAAAAAAAAAAAAAAAAAGATAGCCATGTAGCAGTGAAGGCCCAGTTGAAATTGTTGTTGTTGCTCAGTCCTGTCCAACTCTTTGTGACCCCAAGGACCATAGCACCCCAGTACTGTCCATTGGGCAAAGATACTGGAATGTTTCACCATTTCCCTCTCCAGTGGAGAGGAGCCTTCCCAACTGCTATTTGATAGATTAAGGCAAACAAAGACTAAGTGACATGCCCGGCATCACACAACTGGTAAGTGTCTGAGTACAAATTTGAACTCAGATCTTCCTGACTCCAGGTCTAGCACTCTATTCGTGAAATCATCTAGTTTCCAGTTACAATTAGGGAGCATAAGTTTAAGTAAATTTCCTGCTTTCTGCCAGCAGTGTTCTCAATTTCGTGATCAATAATGAAAGAGATAGATAATAGTTTCCCAAGGTTGAAGGTTAGCAGCCCAGAAAGACAAGGTCAATTTGCCAAGAGCTTCAATGATGCAAGAGAAGATATTATTGAAATGACTGATCATAGAATCAAAAAATGTATCAAAAAGACAGAGGAGACCAGAACAAAGTTGACAGACTGGGAGAAAAGTAAATTGAGGGACTGAAGGTTCAAAGGAGGGCAAAGAATAAATTTGAAAGGAATAAAGAAAATTAGTAAGATGGAAGGACAAGAGATCATCAACAGAGAAGGGATGAAGCCAGCGTACCAGAAACCTAATCAGGCAATAGGGAGTGGTAGAAAGAGCATTAAACTTGGAGTCAGGAGTCATTGGTTCAAGTCCTACCATGCCACATTCTATCCCATCATCAGTAACTATGAGTAAGTCACATAACTTCTCTTGGCCAACAATCACTTATTAAATACCTACCATGTCCCAGAAACTCCTTGCCAGGCACTGGGGGTACAAAAATCGAAACGAAATAGTCCCATTTCTAGAGAGTTTGCATTTATAGACTCAACTTCCTCATCTCATTTCAAGGGAAAAAGGTTTTTGCACTCCCTACCTTATGAAGTTGCTTGTAAGGTGACATATAAAGCTGAGTTATTACTAGATTGGAAGCTCCATGAGGGAGAGCAAATCTCAAATTTGTATCTCCCTCAGTGCCTAGCCCAGTGCTCTACACAGAGGATATCCAAGAAATATCTTGTTGTTGCTGCCGCTCAAAAGTGACTGAAGTTAAAAAAACAAATGATTCCATATCCCCAAAAGTGGCTGCTCAGAGGAAAAAAAATGACATGGAAGCCCCCAGTCCAGCTACTTTTAAGGCTGATCTTACTTAAAGAACTGCCCACAGTTCTAAGCTTTGGCCACCAGGTGGCTCACTTGTTCAGGCTTAAATCTTTAAAATGAATATAGGTCTTAACAATTGGTATGAAAGTAATCGTGAATTAAGAATTTATCCATCATTTATTTAACAAACTTTTACTAAGTGGCCACAAAGAAGAGCAGACAGTCCTGGGGGAGTGGGGGAGGGGATGGTAGAATATAAACATAATAATTGCAATATCCTACATCCATCTAGTTTCAACAACTCGTGTCCCAGATTTAACTGCAAAGACCCAATTTGAAGAAAAGGAGGTTATAATAAGACTTTGCAAAAGGGATAATCACACCATATGTCCTCAAATTGGGTTCAGAGAACATAAACGTACAGACTTTAGAGTGCTTTTTTTAAAGGGCTTCCAACTACAGTCTATAAGTCTTTATTAAACTTGATCAGTTAAACTATATACCTACATGATCTTGTATAACTCAAAACATAGTAAGACAGACAAGTACAAGAATTATTATTTCACACATGAGGAAATCCTGTCTGCAAGCTGTTTAATGATTTGTTCAAAGTCAACATAGTTATCAAATAAGCCTCAGGCTTTAGAGCTGGAAGTAGGGACATGGATCTCACTAAATGAGTCGGTTGTTAAATGTTCAGTTTCAAGATTTATACCTGACAAATCTGTATAAGGTCCAAACCAGGGCTTGATTGTTTTGTTAGTTGTTTAGACTTCTTTTAAAAAGTGAAGTGGGGTGGCTACGTATCACAGTGAATAGAGCACCAGCCCTGGAGTCAGGAGGACCTGAGTTCAAATTCGGCCTCAGACACAACACTTACTAGCTGTGTGACCTTGGGCGAGTCACTTAACCCCAATTTCCCTGCCCTCCAAAAAAAAAAGTGAAGGGAGGAATTTCAGTAACATAGGTTAAATTTAAAAGTATATCATGTGTACAATTTTTTTTTGAGAACTGGTTGTTATATGTTTAGCATTATGAAAGGGACCTTTGAGGTCATCTAGTTCAATTTCTTCATTCATAGATGAAAAAATTGAGCACCAGGAATAGAACAGTGATTTGCTCATGGTCACACATCTAACAACATCTGACTCCAAATCCAGCGCTTTTTCAAAGCAGTAGAAAGAATGATGGATTTGGAGTCAGATACCATATTATTTATTACCTGTGGCCCTCAGTTTCCTCATTTGGAAAATGAGGGCATTGGACTAAATGTTCTTTAATGCCTCTTCCAGATCTTTTAAATTATAAGACTGGGAACTCAGGTTGTTCTGCCCAAAGATACTACTTTCTACTACATATATCTTGTTCAATCGTCTTTTGCTTTTTCAGTCACGTCCAACCCTTTGTGAACCCATTTGGGCAAAGATACTGGAGTGGTTTGCCATTCCCTTCCCCAGCTCATTTTACAGATGAGGAGCCTGAGGTAAACAAGGTTAAGTGACTTGCCCAGGATCATACAGCTAGTAAGAGTCTGTGGCCAGATTTGAACCTAGGGAGATAAGTCTTTCTGACTTAAGGCCCTGGTGCTTTGTGCACTATGGTGCCACCTAGATGCCCTACTTCTCATGAGTCATCAAGTAAACAAGGAATGGAATTCAGAGGGGAGAAAGGAGGGCAATCCTTGTATCATCTTTACAGAAGGCAAGAATAATAGGATTTTAGGAATTGGAACTCTAGCCTCCAGTCCCATGTTTTAGGAAGAAAAATTCTCCTGTCGAGCCCCACGAGTGCACATTCTTATCTTGTGTATGCTTGGTGCACAACTATAGCTAAGAGGGAAGTTTTCATCCTTTTCCTATTTGCTTGCTGGCTTAAAGCAGCTTTGGAGGGATTCTCCATGGTTCTGTTCAGTTCATTAGTGAATCCTGATGACTCTCCAGTATGAACGACAAACACCACGGTAAAAGATGAAAAAGTCTCTCCCATCAGCAACGGTAACTCTGACAGCCACAGCCCGTTCAACCCAGGTTCTTCCCCACCACCTGCCTAGCTTGGCAAACTAGTGAGTCTGGGCTCATAAGCAACTTCGCGGTCAGTCATTATCACTGCTACAGACATGCTACCTCTGAAAGGTCAACTATTGAGATCAGCACGTTTCTTATTTTCCAGGATTAAATGAAAACAGTAGGTTGTCCTTTTGCCAGTATTTCTGTTTCTCCAGAGGGAGGGGAGAAAAGGGAAAGGGGAGAAATCATGTCATTTCCTTCACCTCTATAGCCATATTTGGGAGCAGAATTCTATTTTTTTTCTAGTCCTACTTGGTAGAAAATTAAATACTAACAAAGATTAATGATAAGAATGGGATTTTTTCTCTCCCTCCTCATACTTTCATGCATTCAATTTGTTCAAAAAATATTTATTGTGTATCTACTGGTTCAAGGAACAGGGCCAGGCACTGGGCACATAGACATAAAGAAACTAGTTACACTGAGGATAATAGCTGGTATTTATGTATTTACAAAACATATTACCTACATTGTCTCCTTTGAACCTCATAATAACCTATTTTGCAGCTGAGAAAACTGATCAGAGAATAATCTTCATTGCCATCATTGTCATCAACTTAGAGCCCTAAGAGTTTGGGTAACTTTCCTGTGGTCTCACAGCTAGTAAATTGCAGAAGAAAGAATTATATTCGGGTCTTTATCAGTTCATTATTAGACAGCATGGTATAATTCAGCAGTTTTCAAAGTATAATTCATGGACCTCTGGCAGTCCCTGAGACCTTTTCAGGTTGCCTAGGAGGTCAAGATAATTTCATGATAATACTCAGATGCTAATTTGCCTACTAAAATACTTCTCCCCTTTCTAATTACACAGCTGTATGAAGCTGAATTTTCTTCAGATATTTCAATCACAACAATATATTGCAGCAAATTGAATGCTGAGGAAGATTTGGGCCACTAAGGGGTCCCGTGGATAGAGGGCTGGGCTTGGAATCAGAAAGGTCTAGGTTCAGATTTCAGCCTCGGACACAACTGTTGTTATTCAGTCATTTGTGACTCTTAGGGACTCTGTGGACCTTGGCGCACCAGTACTGTCCATGAGGTTTTCTTGGTAAAGATGCTGGGGTGGTTTGCCATTTCCTTCTTTTCCTCCTTCAGTTAAGTGACCTGTCCAGGGTCACACAGTTAGTAAGTATCTGAGGTCAAATTTGAACTCACATCTTCCTGATTACAGGATCTATCCACTGAGCCACCTAGCTGCATATCACTTTACAAAACTCTGCCTGCCTCAGTTTCCTCAATTGTAAAAAAGAATCGAATAACAGCACCTACCTCTCAGGGTTGTTGTGAGGATCAAATGAGATAATAAATACTAAACAATATAGTTCTTGAGATATAGTAAGTGCTACTTAAATGTTAGCTAGTATTATTAATTATTGTTACAGAATCCAACTGTATTCTATGAGGTCATATATTAGAAATTTGCAATGCAACTGTTCTCACTATTTTTTGGAAAATATTTTTTTTAATATGTTCTTATTTATTGTGCTATATATTCTTTTATGGTATATCTTATATATTTTATTAGATATTATGTAAAATATCAAATATATTATTACATATCATATGCTATATATTTATTATTCTGTTATTTAACATTTATTACTATTTTATTTTATAAAATATATTACCTATTTCATAAAACATGTTAACATATAATGGGTTTATTATCTTTAATGAAGCAAGAAATAAATATTTTAAAATTCTATCAGTTTTATTAGTTTCAATTCTAAAGCAGCAAACAGTGATAGATAGGATCTTCATTAAAAAAAGCTCTGTGGGAAACTCAATAATTTTCAAGTATGTAAAGGAGTCCTGAGAGCAAAAACTTTGAGAATTGCTGCTATAGTGGACAGAATGTTGACCTCATAGTTAGGAAAATCTGGGATCAAATCCCATCTCAAACATTCACTTTCTTTATGACCTTGGGCAAATGAGTTAACCGCTTTGGGCCTCAGTTTCCTCATCTGTAAAATGAAGAAGTTGGACCCAATGACTTCGAAGGCCCTTCTGACTCAAAATTTATGATCATGTGATCTTATGATCCTATGGAAAAGCCAATGAATGAATGAATGAATAAATAAATAAATGAAAATTTAAAAAGAAAAAAAAAGGCTTTTACTAAGTGCTTACCATGTCCCAAGCACTGTGCTAAGCAGAGAAGGCACTAGCAGGTGGACAGGACTTGGGAAGGTTTCCTGCAGAAGGTGAGACATAAGCTGGGTCTTGAAGGGAGCCAGGGAAACCATGAGGTAGAGGGGAGGAGGCAGAGCATTCCAGACTGAGGGAATGACCAGTGCAAAGGGTAGACATGGAAGATGGAATATTATGTTTGAGGAGTTACAAGTACTTACAAGTTGTCAATTCACAAAGTACATGGAGGCAAAGAAAATATAAGAAGTCTAGAAAGGTAGAAAGAGACCAGGATGAGAAGATCTTTAAGTGCTAAACAGACAAGTTCATATTTGATTCTGAATCCAATTGACTGGGGAAGGATGTATTCAGACTTACACTTTAGAAAAATCACTTTGGCAACAGAGTAGAGGACAGAGTGGAGCAGACAAAAAGCAGGGAGACTTGTCAGAGAACTATTTCAGCAGAACAGATGACAGGTGATAAAGACCTTAACTAGAGTGGTGACTGGGAGGAGAGAGAAGGCGCCCTATATGACAGATATTCTGAAGGCAGCATTGGTAAGATTTAGCAATGGATTGTGTGTGTGGGATGAATTAGAGGATGGATTTGTGGATAAAACTGAGACTAAGAACCTGGGCTACCCTCAAAAGTAAAAAGGAAGTTGGGAAAATAGGATTTGAGGGAAATGTTTTGGACACGGAGCTTTTGAGATGCTTATGGGAGATCCAGTTTGAACATCTAAGAGGCCTTTGGTGATGTAGCACTCTAGCTCAGGAGAGAGTTTAAGGCTAGATATAGAGCTTTGAGAATCACTTACAGAGAGATGACGATTGAACCCATGGCACCTAATGAGATCACTAAGTGAAGCAGTATAAAGGGAAAAGAAAAGAGAGGTCAAGACAAAACCTTGGATGGGGAGGGGCTATATCCATGGTTGTTGGTCATGATGGGTGAAGAACCAGTGAGACTGAAAAGGAGTAGTCAATCAGGCAAAAGCAATGTCACACAAACCCAGAAGGAAGAGAGCATCCTGACATCATCATCATCATCATCATCATCATCATCGCTAGCACTTATACAGTAACTTTAATTCTCGCAAAGTGCACCTCAAATGCTGTGTCATTTTGTTCTAGTGAAAACCCTAGGAGATAGGTACTGCTGTTATTCCCACTTTACAGATGAGGAAACAGACCAACAGAGTTTAAGTGACTTGCTCAGCATAGCATAGCTAATGAGTGTGTGAGGCCAGATTTGAACTCAGGTCTTTCTGGCTCCAGGTATAAGGTTCTATCCACAGCACCAGGTAGCTGCCAAGTGATTAATGGTGTCAAATATTAGAATCAAGCACTATTAAAGGCTAATTTCTTCATGATCACCAGAGTTGGATTACATCAGACATTAACCGAGGGAGGCTAAGGTACAGAGTCCAAAATGGTATATGTGTACATGTATATACACATATATAAGATATATATGTTGATGTGTGTACATATATGTTCATATATGTGTGTATATACATATATACATGTGTGTATGTATATATCCACTAGAAATCCACAATTAAAAGGTAAGAGAGGAGACCATTTACCAAAACTAGCATTTCTTAGTCAAGCACCATGATTTAAATACCATTTAATCCTATGTAAGGTATAGGGATCTGAGGAGTCTGCAGGTATAATCCAAGGGTTTTTTTTGGTGTGATGGGTATATTTTAGTTTGCATCTCAGTGTATCCCAGGGTAAAAAAAGTCATTCAGTCCTAGATGACCAAAAGAAAGGTCTGAAGACTTCCCGGGAAGCAAATCCTGATCATTCTTTGGTACCACTTCCTTGCCAAACCCTGCAGGAAAGTCTCTTATGCAGTTAGCTGCTAATAATAGTAGCAATAATAATAACTAACGTTTATATAGGCTATAAGATTGGCAAAATGCTTTACATATGTGTGTCTTGTATTTATCTCATCTGATCTCACTGGATTGACCTGGCATCCACTTCTACCCTTTTCTTGAAGGCCCCCAGAGTTGAAACTCACTTTATTTCTTCCTCCTCACTTGAGATATCACTTATATTGTTACCCTTGTGGGATGACTAGGAAATATGGCCAGAATTCTTATTTGATCCCTATGGATTTGGATATTTATACCCCAATTACTGTGCTCTGAGAATTAAAAAGATCTTTCAGAAGACATGAAGAAATTATTCTAACACAGCACTTAATCACCTTCTCCTCTTTGAACAGCCTTGGCATGAAGGCTTCCTAAAGGTCTTGCTCTGTCACTGATGATAACTCTAAGGAATTTGTGGGTAGCCTGCTATGAACCCTCTATCCCAACAGAAGACTAATGACCACAAAAGCTTCTGCTTCAGGAACACATTTTTAAAAGTTGCAAACTCTCCTAAGGAAAGCTAAGATTGAAGCCTTGATCCACATAGCTTCTATTTGGCTACAATCAAAGGTTAATTGTAAAAGATGTCTGGGGCCTTGGCTCTCTTTAAAATGAATCTGTGGGAGTAGAAACAGGACTTCTATGGGACTCCTGCTCCCACCTCCTCCAATTCATGTAAAAATGACTCTAAACAAACTTTGGAGCTATAGAACCCACAAAATGACACATAGAAGCTAACCTCCTGCTGAAGACAGGCCAGCAGGCTATCAGGAAGGGGCCAGAGCAGCTCTCTGGGAGCCGAGCCCAGCCCTGCGAGAGCCAAGGTTTTAGCCTGAGGGCGACCACAATCAGCCCCCAGCTGGAGGAACTTAAGATCACCAGCAGCTGTGGTGGTTTCCAGACTTATCAACCCATAGATTCTAAGGACAAAGTGAGAGGTCAGTGCAGTGTGGACTTTGGCACCTGGGAGTTTGGGAGTGTGGGCCGGCCTTTGTCCCCAGGGAGAGAAGGGGCTGAGGTGTGGTGGCAGCCCAGCCACTGCCACATGGCTGCTGCAGAGTTCCAGGCCTGCAAATTGTAGAGGAACCAACTGACCAGTCTGAGGGTTAATCATTCTTGCTTTAACTTGCTTGTATCTGGATCACTGTCTGGGGTAGAGGTCCTAAGGTGTGTGACCAGTGTGCCAGAGCATGTGGAGGCTTCAGAGAGGGCAGCCAATTAATAGCTCTAGCAGCTGAGAAAACCCCAGTGATTTGGGACAAAGCTCCCTGCTCTGGTAGCAGAGTTCTACTGTGGCAAAAAGCTCAAGTCAAGTAACTGAGTGGCAACATGAGCAAGCAAAGGAAGCAAAGCAAGCACAGCAATCCAACTTTGGATTCCTTTTTTGGGGACAAAAAGGATAAAAGCATAGAACAGTAGGAAGACAGCAAAGTCAGAACTCCTGCACCAAAAGCTTCCATCAAAAGAATAAGCTCCTTACAAGCCATAGAGGAGCTTAAGAAGGATTTTGAAAACTAAATAAGAGAAGTGGAGGAAAAATTGGGAAGATAAATGATAATGATGCAAGAAAATTATGGAATGAGAGTCAATAACCTGACTGAAGACCTTAAAAAATAAACTAACTCAAATGGCAAAAGAGGCCAAACAGCCAATGAGGAGAAGAATGCCTTAAAAAGCCAACTTTGCCAGATGGAAAAAGAATCTCAAAAGCTCACTGAAGAGAATCATTCCTTCAAAATTAGACTGGAGCAAATGGAAACTAGTGACTTTATGAGAAATCAAGATACTATTAAACAGGTCCAAACAAATGAAAAAATAGAAGGCAATGTGAAATACCTCATTGGAAAAACCACTGAACTAGAAAATAGATCCAGGAGAAAGAATTTTAAAATTATTGGACTACCTAAAAGCCATGATCAAAGAAAGAACCTAGAAATCATCCTTCAAGAAATTCTCGAGGAAAATTGCCCTGATGTTTTAGAACCAGAGGGCAGAATAGAGATTGAAAGAATCCACAGATCACCTCCTGAAAAAGATCCCCAAAAGAAAACTCTTAGGAATATTATAGCCAGGTTCCAGAGTTCCCAGATCAAGGAGAAAATATTACAAGCAGCCAGGAAGAAACAATTTGAATACTGTGGAAAAACAATCAGGGTAACACAGGATCTGGCAGGTTCTACACTGAGGGATCAAAGGTCTTGGAATATGATATTCTGGAGGTCAAAGGAGCTGGGATTAAAACCAAGAATCACCTACCCAGCAAAACTGAGTATCATGTTTCAGTGAGAAAATATGGTAATTCAATGGAATAGAGGACTTTCAAGCATTCATGATAAAAAAAACCAGAGCTGAATAGAAAATTTGACATTCAGATATAAGAAGTAGGGGCGGCTAGGTGGCGCAGTGAATAGAGCGCCGGCCCTGGAATCAGAAGGACCTGAGTTCGGAGCCAGCCTCAGACATCTAATCCGCACAAACAAAAACCTAGCCGTGTAACCTTGGGCAAGTTACTTAACCCCAATTGCCCTAAAGGGGCGGCTAGGTGGCGCAGTGAGTAAGAGTGCCGGCCTCGGAGTTTGGATGACCCGAGATCAGATCCGGCCTCAGAAAATGAGCACCCACGCATAAATAATGACTAGCCGTGTAACCTTGAGCAAGTTACTTAACCCAAATTGCTTAAAAAAAAAAAAAAAAGAAGTAAAAGAAGCATGAGAAGGTAAACAGGCAAAAGAAATCATAAACAACTTATCAAAGTTGAACTACTTATAGTCCTACATGGAAAAACAGTAATTTAACTTATGAAACTTTTCTCAGTATGAGAATAGTTGAAGGGAATATAAATATATACATATATATATATATATATATGTCTATATAGGAGGGTATATGGGCATATGAATACATATATGAGTATGTGTATATATGTGTACGGGCATACAGAGGGCACAGGACCAATTTAATAAGAAGGGATGATACTTAGAAGGTGAAATTAAGAGATGAGAGAGGAATATAATGAGAGGAGATGGGGAGAGACAGAATGGGGTAAATTATCTCATAGAAGAGGCAAGGGAAAACTGTTACAATGGAGAAGAAGAACAGGAACACAAAAGGGAATGGGTCAACTTTATTGTTATTGAATTGGGCTTAGGAAGGGAATGACATACACACTAAATAGGGTATCTCACCCTACAGGAGAGTAGGGGGAAGGGTATGAGAGGGTGGATAATGGAAGGGAGGGCAGGCTGGGGGGAGGGAAGTTGGAAATACCCACTTTTGAAAAGGGACAGGATCAAAGTAGAGAATAGAACTAGTGGGGGGTGGGATAGGATGGAGGGAAATACAGTCAGTCTTTCACAATATATCCACTATGGAAATGTTTTGCATAGCTACACATGTACAACCTATATTGAATTGCTTATCTTTCCAGTGAGTGTGGGTGACAAGGGAGGTAGGGAAAGAATCTGGAATTCAAAGGTTTAAAATCAAATGTTTAAAATATATGTATATTATTATTATTATTATTTTACATGTAGCTGGGAAATAAGATATACAGGCACTGGGGCATAGAGATCCACTGTGCCCTACTGGAAAGTCAGAGGGAGGGATGGAGGAAGATATGGGAGAGAGCAGATTGGGGGAGGGGATATTCAGTGGGGTCGCTGTTTTGGGGTGGTGAGTAGGGGAAAAATGGGGAGAAAATTTGTAACTCAAAATCTTGTGGAAATCAATGATTTAAACTAAAAAAATAATAATAAAATAAAATTAATCTGTGAGGGTCCATCCTTTCCCAAATAACAAAAATACTATTTGCATGTCCTTAGAAAGAAGCAGATTTTGTTTTTCCAATATTTGCAAGGGACCTGGGGGAAAAAAGGAAAGGATGAGACAAGTCTTGTATCCCATAATGGAAAGAATTCTCCTCCCTCCTCATTCATCACACACCTTCCTTGTGGGAAGTTCAAGGCCTGTCTACTGGATGACCATACCCTCTTTTCATATATCAAGTTTGCCTAAGACAAGAAGCACTTGGTTTCTAGGTTCCATGTTTTTCCTTTCTATCTAATGATCTCTGAAGCATCCTTCCATGTGACCAAAACTGAATATCTCTTTTCGTTTATTTATCTCTTTTCCTCTCCTCTAGCGGTCATCCCTCTCACCGACTCAGAACACAAATTACTACCTTTGCATTTTGCAGTTGATCCTGGGAAGGACTGGGAATGGGGAAAAGATGACAATGATAATGCCAGATTAGCCAAGTAAGACACTGACTCTTTCCCCCCATCCCTGGGCAAATATGCTTCCTTCCCACTCACCTCTCCCTCCATCTAATGCTAAAGAGGAAGGGGAAAGTGAGTGGTGTGGAACCTGATTTTGGTGTGGGGAGGGGGTAAATGTTCATACCAGTCTACTCTAAGAGGCGGACAGTGAATGACTGTAATCCTTGGGATATGTGTACGATGTCAGACTATTTTCTCCTAACAGATACAGAAAGCCTTGGGCAGGAGAGATGTAGCTGTGTGTGTGTGTGTGTGTGTGTGTGTGTGTGTGTGCTAGTGAGGGTATGTTTGATTTGAGTTTAACATGACACGTTTTAGACTCATTTTGTATGTGTTTTGTTTTATTTTTCCCAAACTCCTCAGTCTGATACTGTCTCTAGAAGCCAAGCTGAACCTTCTGCACAGCTACATGAATGTCACTTGGATCCGCATCCCCTCTGAAACCCGGGTAAGCCTCTCATCTCTAGGCAGAAACAAAGACCTTTTGGTATTCAAGGTCAGAGGCAAAATGCTTGATGATACAAAAATGAGTGGCAGGAATGAACACATTTAGCCTAGGCTCCATCACTCCCTCAGCTTCTTTCCCTAATGACTGTCCTCTCCTAGTCTGGACTTGTCCTTTCCAAGGAAACTTCCCCAAAGTGCCCTCCTCCAGAGGCCCCCTTGTTAGAAGAGCGATTAACAGCTCTCCTCCACATTCCCTTCTTCCCACGGGGACTGCTCATCCTTCCCCTTCCCACCTTATTTCATACTCTCTCACTAGAGATTGTGAGGAGGAGGAAAGAGGAACTGCATTTTTTTTTCTAATGAATGGAAGATAAAAAAAAAAAAAGAGCTGAGTATATAACAAAGATGCCATCAGTCCTTTTGTCTTCTTTTCCTGGGAATAGAGTATGAATTAGGTCAAGTAGCCCCTACTTTCCTGTGAGTGTGTGTGTGTATTTACTAAGCAAATGGGGGGGGGGGGTGGCAGGGAGGGAACTGGTTTTCTTTCTTTTTATTTTTTTTTTTAATATAAAGAAGAGAGGGAAAACATGCTTGCTCAGAAAACAGGCTTTAGACAAGTCACAACGTAGAAATATCTCTCTGCCAAGATCAGAACATGCTGTGCTCCCTTGTAGAAGAATTAATTATAAGCTTTGTGTGTTTGTGTGAATAATGGGGGGTGGAAGGGGGGTGGAGGGGGCAGGAATGAAAGACAGATTCTACAAATTTCCTCCTTCTCCCAGTAGGTGGCACTTTCTTTCTAGGTGTAAAAATTAGCCCAGCCAGGTCACTGGTTTGAAAAGGCAGGCCTCAGACTTAGGGGAGTAAAAGTATGACCTCTAAACTGCCTTGAGACAATCATTCCATCTCTTTCTGGTTGGCCCATTCTGGCAGGCAGAGTGAGGGGCTTCTGTGCTTTCCCTGCCTTGACAATTATTAGTGCCATTCCCTTTAAGGATCTGACTCATTTGGCATTTTGTAATTTGATGAGTGGAGTCTAGGGGAGAATGATGGATGTTTTTTTAAAGCTTGGTTTGGTGTAGTAGGAAGTAAGGGAAATGAAGTTGGGGTTCTGTAGCTTTCTAGCTGCATGATCTTGGGTAAGTCTCTTCACTTCTGGGCCTTATCATTAAAAGAAGGGAGGCAAGAGAAGCTAGGTAGCACAGTGAATAAAGCACCAGCCCTGGAGTCAGGAGGACCTGAGTTCAAATTCAGCCTCAGACACTTGACACTTCCTAGCTGTGTGACCTTGGGCAAGTCATTTAAACCCAATTGCCTTGCCTTCCCCACTCCAAAATAAATAAATAAATAAGGGAGGCAGATTAAATCATTTCTGAGATTCCTTGAAGTAAACTTTAGACACTCATCTTTTCCTTCAATCCCCTTAGATTCCAATCTGTGTTTGTTCTCTCATGTCTCAGAATTGGTTTACTGTAAGTAAATGTTATAATATGTAAATACCCTTGGCTTCATCCCATCAAGGCGGGGCTCAGAGGTAGAAGTGTTGTGAAACAAGGATGAGGAGGGTTAGTAAAAAATTGTGGGTTAGACTCAATGCTCTGACTCCACATCCCATGGTACCATGATGCCCAGATGAGCTGGATTTCCTCTTTCATACAGTGTGTGGATTAGCCCCTAGACAAGACAAGACTTTTCATGAACCAGATGTGAAGGAGGTAAAGTACTTCTATTGCTTGAATGTGTTATTGAGTCATTTCATGGCCCAGTCTGGGGTTTTCTTGGCAAAGATAGTGGAGTGGTTTGCCATTTTCTTTACAAGCTCATTTCATTGATGGGGAAACTGAGGGAAACAGGGTTAAGTGACTTGCCCAGGGTCATACAGCTAGTAAGAGTCTGAGGCCAGATTTGAACTCAGGAAGATGAGTCTTTCTGACTCCAGGCCAGGCACTCTACCTACTGCAACACCTGGATGCCCTGCTTATTGCTCAAGCATAGCTCAATGGAGTCATAGTATGTGGATTGATATCCTGGTTCTGCTACTTAACACTGATGTAACTTTGAGCTAGTTATTTAACTGAAAAAAGAAACAAAACCAAAAAACATAAAACGAATCCTCGATTTTCTCATCTGTAAAATGAAGAGGTTGAACCATGTGACCTTTATTCTCTGGTTTTATGCATCCTTTAGAAGCAAGAAATGGGCCTACCTCTCAAGCCATCAGGTGTCATGAGTTAATTATAGATCTAGTCTTTCAAGAAGCACTCAATGGAGGGAGTGACCAGCCCTTAGCTCGATGAGGTTCTATCATAGTGAAACTAGTCTTTGGCTTCCTCTTATTGTCCTCCTCCAAGACTCTTTTATTTCCCCTACTTAAACTTTAGCACTCTTCTCTTTGACCCTTTCTTTGTTCTGGAATACATCCCGAGCTCCTGACCCTCAGAATCCTTTATTATTAATGGATAGAGTGTTGGACTTGGAAGCAAGATGCTTGAGTTGAAATCCTGCCTGCAATATTTCCAAGCTGTGTGACCATGAGCAAGACATTTAAATCCCATGTCTGTTTTCTCATCTCTAAAATGGGGATAATAATAGCAGCACCTACTTCACATGATTGTGGTGAAGACTAAATGAGATAACATGTAAAGCTCTTTGCTCAATTTAAAGCACAAAATAAATTTTAGCTATTGTTCTTAATTGTAGTAAATAATGGTGATTGAATCTTTAATTAGATGCTAGTTTAAGGTGCCATATTTCCCAGGGGTAATTGTAATAAGGGACAATGAAAGATAAAAAGGCCAATTATTGAACCAAAGGAGTGAATCTCTAATGGTAGAATTTCTGGCACCAATCAAGGTAGAGGAAAGATCATTTTTGTGTAGGGGTTTTTACTAGGGTTTTAACCTTTAAACTACCTCTACCTGCTCTTTAAATTAGTCCTAAGAATATATCTTGTTTTGGGGGGGTTGTTTCACCATGTCCTACTTGCCATTCCTCCTCCCTCATCAGCCCTTTGCCCAGTCTCAAGTTATTAAAAACCTTCCCATCTTCCTAGACCCAAGTCCATAAAGCCTTTTTTGATCACTCCTCCCAAATGGATCCTTCCTCTGAATTCTTCTACTACCTTTACCACCACAAGTACTGATACTTTTCCTATGTTAGTTATCTTCTCTACCTATTATTATTCCTTTTTTCCCCAGATAAGTTATAAGTACTTTGAGGACAGAGAATATGTCTGTCTTAACTTGTTAGTATCTATTCTATTGACTTGCCCACTGGAGGTTCTTGAGAAACTTTTTGTTGGATGGATGGATGGAAGGGTGGATAGATGGATAATATAGTGCTTCAGAAAGAGTGCTATATGATTGAAGTCAGGAGATCTGAGTTCAGATCTTGAGTTTGCTAATTACTGCCTTCTATGACTTTGTACAAATCACTTCCCCTCTCTGGCCTCAGTTTCCTCCTGTGTAAAATGGGGTGAGGTGAAGGTGAGGGGTGATTTAGTCCCTTTCAGTTCTAATTCTACAGTTCTATGAGCCTGTGTTTAGAATCATGAGTTTTGCTTACCCAGTCTTGGGAGGATGGGAGAGGGGAGGACGAGAAGAAAGCAGTCTGAGCATGTTTTAAAGCACGATATGATTATTACTGGTCCAGGTTTATTGAGTTTCTTAAAGTGTGCAGGGATCTGGGAGACTCTATATCTTGATACAATGATTACCTCCAGAGGTTTCATCATCCAAGGGTCACTCTTACAGACGCAACTCCCTTTGCCCCACCCCATTCCACCCCTGCAAAAGTCCAACTTCCCTGTGTTTCTAGGCAACCTCCTTTATGATTTCACTGAAGAAAGAAAGAAGAAAAGAAACCCAAGCTCCATTTTCAGAAATGTAGTCAGATGGCAACAATCCTGCTAATTTAACATGCAGATTATAGGGTCTCTACAGTGCATTAGTATAAACGCCTTCGGTCATGCCTTTTAAAAACCCTGCTTATTATTGCTGCCGAATAGATCATGTTTCTGTCCCTCCAGATTTTCCTCTAAGTACCTCATGTCCTGTGCACAAAAAAAGAGGCTAATTAAACAGTATGTAGAGACTCGTCAGAGTGTATCCTTAAAGGTCAAAATCACAGTGAGATCAAGAGGGATTTTATTGTTGTTGTTGTTTTTAAGTTAAACTTTTCCCTCAAAAATGGTCTTTCTCAGACCTCACTTATTCTTAATTTTTCTTGTTTAGGCTCCTTTGGCCCAGCCTGAATCTCCTACGGCTTCAGCAGGGGAGGATGTTCAGTCTTTGGCTGACTCCATGGACTCAGACCGAGATTCCATCTGTAGTAATTCCAATAGCAATAATGGCAAGAATGGGAAAGAAAAGGATAAGGACAAACAGAGAAAGGAAAAGGACAAGAACAGGACCGATTCTGTGGCCAATAAGCTGGGGAGTCTCAGCAAAACCCTCGGAATCAAACTGAAGAAGAACATGGGAGGCCTTGGGGGGCTGGTCCATGGGAAAATGGGACGAGCCAATTCAGGGAATGGGAAGAATGGTGATGGGTCAGATAAAGTCAAGGAGAAGAAGTCCAAATCTCGAAAAGGCAGCAAGGAGGAGTCAGGCCAGTCAGCGAGCACATCCCCCTCAGAAAAAAACACCCCATCTCCCACTGACAAGGCAAGTGTGTCTCCCGTAGAGAAAAACACCAAGACTCTCTCAGATAAGCAGTCAGACCCATGGAAGTATAGCACTGATGTGAAGCTAAGCCTTAACATCTTGAGAGCTGCTATGCAAGGCGAGCGAAAGTTCATCTTTGCTGGTCTCCTCCTGACCAGTCACAGGCATCAATTCCATGAGGAGATGATTGGTTACTACCTGACCAGTGCTCAGGAGCGCTTCAATGCAGAGCAGGAACAGAAGCGGAAAGAGGCGGAAAAGAAGGCCTCACTCAGTGGGTCCTCCTGCAGGAAATTAGAACAAGAGGCCTTCTCCAAGGAAAAACTGGAATCGTCCCCTCAGGACAGGGCATCACCAGTCTTGCCTCAAAGCCATACAACTCAACTTGTTTTAAAATTCAAAGACCGTACCAGTCCCACCCCAGGGTCATTTTCTTCCCCTAGCAACAGCGCCAAGAGGAATGGCCCCACTCCTGTTTCCGCCCACTATAGCCATACTCCACCAGTCCAGAGGCAAAGCGTGATCCATTTGCATGATGTCAACTCCAAGCCGTCCAGCTTCCAGGATGATACCTACAAGCCAGTGGTTGGCACTCTCAAAACTTGTGCCACGTACCCCCAGCAGAATAGATCCCTGTCTTCACAGAGCTACAGCCCTGCCCGAATAGCGGGCATCCGCACAGTGAACACAGTGGAATCTTTGACCTATGCCCTGCCCACAGAACACAAGTCCCAGACGTACACCAATGGCTTTAACACTGGTGACATTAGAGACTGCTTAGAATATGCCGATGAGGAAGCCCCACAGACGTGGTTGAACAATGATAAAAACAGAGGCCGAAGCACAGTTTGCCCCATCTATTCCATTCAGCAGAACCGTTGTAAGAAGGAGAACTGTTCCTTTTATGGTCGCCCAGAGACTGAAAACTATTGTTCCTACTGCTACAAGGAGGAGCTCAAGCGTAGGGAGAGAGAGACCAAGGGCCACCGGCACTGAAGACTTCTGAGGCTCTTCCAAAACCAATTAGTCCCATCATTTTTTTTTCTTAAGATGGCAAAAGGTGGTGGATGACAGAGGAAAGCCAGTCCTTCCCAAAGAGAGTGACAGTCATTGTCAGGCTTATGGCTTCTATTTGGGGAAAACACAGAAATCAGAGATGAATTTATCATAAAGAATTTATTTTCCATTTTGTCAGTGTCTTTTTTACACACCCTGGTTAGCTGAAAGGTCGTTTACCCATTTTTGTCAGTGCCGTGTCTATGTGTGGTCAGAAATCACTAATGGTGCCTGAACTTATGCGATGTCACTCAGGTAGTAGAAGGATAGGGGGAAAAGTCATACTATTAGAGATGTGATGATGTGTTAAGAAAGCATCTGCCTCATACACGTTGAAGATCCAATAGCCATCAGGAGAATCTTTGTGTTCCTCAAGAAAATAAACAAATTCCACAGCCCTTTGTTTTAAGAAGGGGATAATTTTTCATACTTTTTTTTTTTAAAAAAAACCATGGTGACTGACATCTTCCACAGTCGTTGACGTTTGTACAAATTCAATTAGCAATGCATTATGTAAAAACAAAATGTGAAGAGGTCTGTGTTGGTAGCTCTGCTGGGTATGCTTGTTAGCAAGTTTAAATGGAGGGGGTTTTGCTTCCTCCTACTGCCCCACTCAATCCTGTTGGGTGGGCAGGGGGCTAGAAAGGTCTTTTGACTATTTCTGACATGATCATTGTCATTGACCCTTTAGGAATATAAGGCTTCATCTCATAAGCAAACCCTCTTATCACGTTCATCTGTCTAGAGGCGACATTTACACTGCCATCAAAAGTAGCCCAGTTATCTCTAAAATGGGTACACTATAACCTACCTCACAGGGGTGTTGTGAGGTTTCTGTTCAAGTCTGTCAGCTGCCTGAAGATCCTCAGATGACAGGAGCTATTCAAGAGGGAAACAGGATGAAATTCCTGCCATTCACCACAAAGGCAGGTGGGATGTATAAAATTCAATGAACTCATCCTGGTATGTGAACAAAATGATACCAGTCCACTCAGATTTTTAATTTGACCACTTTTTTTTAATGGACTTTTGACCATGGGCATGTGGAAAACTTATGTAGCCAAGGGTGTGGCAGATGGTAGGTCAGGGAGCCATTTTCGGACAAAGAAAATGTACTGGTCAGCTTGTGAGCTCACTATGGAGACTGGCTTTGAAATGTGAGTAGTAATGGATTTCAGAATCTACTGCTATTCGAAGTAGAATTGGGTGGAGTAAGTGATGAGGGAGAAATATTCCTCTCTGCTTAATTCAGGCCAAGGCCAGAGTGTTCTGTGCTGAATTTATAGAACCAGCACCAGATATTATAGATCTGTAACAGTTTTTGACCATAAGATGAAGAGACCAAGGCCGGAACTCATTAAATTTTCCCTTTTCTTGTGTGGTGCCTCCCATAGGAAACATAAATTTCTCAAAAGTGTATCCTTAGCAACCCTCTTTTGTACAGCAATACCCATTGTCCTTTCATGGGTTACCTCTAGTGATGACAGCTGTTAGCCAAGGGAATGGATAACATCAAAACTTACCATTCCAATCAAATATTAGAACTTGTTTGTTTCTGAGGAATATAAACAAGGGACTGAAACCTCAATGACTAAAGAAAAATTAAAAGTACTCTTAGAGCCTTAGAACAGCACCTGATTCCTCCTTGACAACTGTTTCTGTGTGAGGTCATGACAATGTCAAGCCTCAGGAAAAAAAAATAATGACAGGTAAAGCTGTCTCTTAATTTGAGCCAACTGCTTCACATCTGGAGAAGATGCTAAGAAAGAACACTAACAGCAAAAAACAAAACAAAACAAAACACAAAAACAAAAAAAGCGATACTTTTTTTACTTGTTTTAAGTATTACAATAGAGTAATTCCTGTGAGTGATTCATTTTTTTATTCTGCGGCATGTGAGGTTTTCTGCAAGTTATTGGAGTTTTACATGAACAATTCCTTGAATCAAAATTCTTTAGTAAATAGAAAAAAAAACTTTACTGGAAATTTTTTGAAAATTTTAATTTTCATGCTGAATAATACTTTGAATGTGTAACAATTAATAATGCATATGTTTCTCCTGTTACAGTTTTTTGTTACTCAGAAGAAAAAAAAAAGGTTGTTTTTTTTCTTTCCTTTTTAAACTCTGGTATAAGGGTTTTCCAGCAGCTCTTTGGACTTATCTGTTCAGGCCAGAACTGTCGCTTTGTGACCTGCGTTGAGGAAAATGGTTGCTTCATATGTAGAATCCAGACTTTGACACAGATAAACAAACATATGGCTGCTCCTTCTAACAAGATTAAATACAAATTGGATAGCTAATCTTAATGATGCTCAAATATACATCCGCAAATGGATAGGAGCCTCCCAAGCACCCCGGGGGCCACGAGAGCATTAAACAAAGTCCATGTTTGTTTCTTATTTTCTAATTGGACAGTCCTTCTGCCTGTCAGATTTTTCAAAAACAAAACTTGCTATGCAAATGTTTTACCTTTCTCATGCACTCTGCCTGGTTTAAAAACATATAGAATCCCCTCTTCCCTGCCCCTACCACCTAAAAAAAAAAGTCCATTGTAATAGAGAAAATTCTAAATTTTATGCAGAGTAATTAATTTTGTCACTTCTAATAGAATGTGGCAGTCTAGTCTTTTCCCTTGAAATGAATAAATCTCATTCCTGCCCCACTGCCACCTTCGATGTATTGAAAGATAGTCCACCGAGATTTTTTTTTTAACTGCTTTAGAAGGAGTTCTAAATCTACCCCTTAACTTAAGGTTTTAGACAGGTCTCACCACAAAAATATTCTGCGTCCAAGACAACATAGCCTGGTCAAGCCAGCATATTAACTATGGCTGGCATAGGCTCTGATGGCACTACTCAAGCCCAGACATTGTTCCTGGCACTTAATTAAAGCTTGTTGATTGAGTTATCCATTTCATATCATAAAATAGTTGCATCTTCTATCCTTTTTCTTGAGAGCCATCCTTCCAACAGTATTTGCAAAAAAAAAAAAAAAAGGAAAAAACCCTATTTTTATATTATAATTTAATAATCCCAGACATCAATATGTTGCATGCTGCATAAAAGACAGAATTAGGCTGGGTCTCTGGTCAAGAGTCTTTCTGACTAAATTATGATATCATGCTGAATGTGAACCAGTAAAAAATGGTTTATTACTACAAGATGCATTTATAGAAGGCATAATCATTTTTTAGAAGAGTACCAGTGTGGTATGGTGGAAATATTATTGACTTGGGAATCAGGAGACCTGGGTTTGAGTTCTGGCTGTGTAACACCCAGCAAGTCATTAACCTTTTTGGCCCTGATCTCCTCATCAGCCAAAATGAGAGAGTGGGACTAGATGGTCATAGCTCTAAGATTCTATGATTTATGTTTACTTCTGGAAGCAAAAAAGGGGATAACAAAGAGGATGATAAATAGTAAAGGAATATTTTTCCCTAGAAAGATAGTAAGCGTCATTAAGAGGAAGACCCCTCTCTCCAGAGGAACTGCCATAATTAGGTAATCAAAGCCCAGGCCCAGATAGTAAATGATGGTAGGTAGTCTACTTTCACTTTGGTTCACCTGGTTGGTTTTAACTCTTTATTTGGTGTCCTTATTGATGTGATAGCAAGATTCAGAGAGGCTCACCAAATATTCATAAAACAATGGAGGTCGTTTCGGTAATTTGCTTAACATTTATTTGCACACTTATTACCTGTGTATATGATTAAAAAAAAAAAGGTCTATTGTTAAAGGAAGGTGTTTGTAAGTGTATTCTGTTTGTAGATTTCAGGCTGTATTATGTTGACATTTTACAAGCCAAGTTTAAATTGTAATATAGAAATTATTTTTATATTATTTTCAAAATATGCCACAGAGCAATATTTTGCGCCTTTATTATAAACAGGGTTGTCACATTAGTGGGGTAACTTGAGAATTGTTATGTAGACATTTAACCAGGAGAAGAGAGATATATAGTGTTTGCTAGAGTTCTGAATGCTATTTTTGTGTATGTCCTGAATTATCTATTGAAAGGTGGAACATGCAAATGTCTTTCATTGAAAAACTTGATTTTTTTTTTTGTTGGTAGAGTTTTGTCCCTTACTTTTCCCTTGTAACAAGCAGCTTCAGAATCCTTAAATTATCGTGGAGTTTTTCTTGCCTAAATAAATGTTCGCTCCCAGATGGCTTAACTGGGATTCAGAGCAATTTGAATCCATCCATGTGATTTCTAAAAGTGGATTTACTATTTGCAATGACTTGTGGTCAGAAGTGACATGAATTTTTAAGTGTACCTTTTCCTCTCCCTGCCCCCCCAAAATATTTGGGGAAAAGAAATCATGCTAGGGGGTTGAAACCTTCCCTTACTTCTTCTAAGACTCTTGGGAAAATGGCTATTCAGCTACACAGCCTGGAAGCTTGACTTATTCTAAAATCTCATTTAGGATTCATAAACATACTTCACTAAAATCAAATGGACCCATAAAAATATATTTCATGTGATTAGACAACTGAAGAGACTTCTGTATAACCAACAGTAGGTAAACTACAAGGAAAAAATAGCCCACCTATTGTTATGGAAAGTTGGGAAACTGTCTCATTTGTGTGTTAACATCCAGAGGGAAAGATGTGACTGTACTGCATGTATTCGCATCCTTACATATGTCTTCGTGGTTTTTTTTCTGCTGTGTTCTATGTAGATTATATTCATAGAAACCTTATGATACTACAAGTAATTGAAGGGGAAAATAAGAGCAGTCTCCCAGATATAGAAATCCCACCTTAGCCAACTTAAATGTCTCTTGTCAATCTACTTCTTAACCCTCATCATTACCTCTAGCCCAAAGGCTTGGTGTTCCTTCTTTTAGGGGAAGCTGGACTTGTTGGAAAATGACCATATAGTCCCAAGTCACAGAATGTTTTCTGTCACCTGTGCAGGGACTATATATTCCAAGGACATCTAAATGACTGATGTACATTTGCACTGTGGAAGGTCCAAGGCAGTTAGCAGCCAGCCAGTTCCAAACAGCCTTAAAGTTGTGACTTCCTGGGGACTGGAAGTCACTTAACTAGATACAGCCTCAGTCCCCACCTCCTCCTATAATCATGGCTGTAAATACTTTTAGTCGCCCCAATTATGTGTTGTTCTGCTGGCTTCTGTTCTGCCTCCTGCTGAAATGCTTTGGGGGTATCAGACAAGTGTAGCCCTTCTAGAAAGTTATGCTTTCCCATAGGACACGTACACACAAGCTAGGAAAGGGAGCACAAACAAATATGGCATCTGAGTCGAGGCCCCTAGTAACCCTGGCCAAGTCCTAGTCATGAACATTTATCAGCATATCCATAAGCAGTGGGAGAAGGGGGCTGTCTTCCTGCAAAAACTTAGAACATCAATCACTACAGATGTGTAGCCAGACATTGAGTCCTTTTTTAAGTAAGCTCTCATCTCCATAAAGTCACATTCCATATGGGGGTGAGATATTTCATCAGTGATGCTCTGCTTTCAGAAGGGGTTTCAGGGTGGTCAATAGCAGCCTATAGAAAGTCAGTATTAAATCATTCTTGAAAACCTAAGGCCAGATGCAGTCATTCTTGGTCTTCCTCAGTATCTCATCCCCATCTCCCATTTTGCCTGAAGAATATAGAAGGAGGCTGCCTTCAGCCCACTCAGGAGCAACTGATCCCTGTCGGCTTTCCTCTCTTCTCTAGCATGAAGATAATGCTTTCAGTCCACAAGGCTGAAAGGAGTGCTTCCTTGCAGGAGCTGTTCAGAAGTTGCTGCCCCTGTACAATGCCAGACACACTCAGCTTTTCATTTTCTCTTACAAAAATAATTGGGAGATATTATCTCTATTTTTTTATTTTGTTGTTTGCTTCATCCATATAAAAACATAAACCATAAATCCCTCTATACAGAAGCAGTGCATTATCTTGATAATCACCTTTTTTTTTTATTCCCTCTGGGGAGAGTGCCTCAAGGAACTTTACAAATATACCTGCTGTGAACAATAAAACTCAGTTCATTCTGCAAAAGCCAAGAAATACAAATATTTCAACCCACTTTTATGCTGTCTCTCCAGGACACCAGCTAACTTAGTGGGGAAAAACAAATCAGTCAATCCAATTACTTCAGGATGTCAACACAGTTTTTAAGTTGTTTAAAAGGGAATAAAAGTAGAATCCATCATCAGATGCCTGAAAAAGGCAATTTCATCCTTGGTCCCATTCATAGAGTGTATTACTATCACTAAAAGTTGGGAATTTAAATCAGGCAAACGAGTTGAATTGCCCTACCTCCCACCTGCCTCCTTACACCTAGTAATATTCTAGGGTATGCTACCTGACTGTCATAGATAACTAACAATTATGGCAATATAAATATGGATGCAATGAGTGGATGATGTGGTCAATATTTGTATTTTGCCCTAATGGACCTCTCCATAAATGCCATCTGGTCAGCTGTCTGCCTTAGAGGTCCAAAGTTAAAACTGAGCATGACTCAGTAATCATGTCAATGGAACCCACTGCTACTTGTGAGTCAACCTTTTTTGTGATTCTCTTTCTCCTCTCCTCTTCTGACCTCTCCTTTTCCTCCCCCTTCCCCTTTTCCCATTTTTATTCTTCTTTCTCCTCTTCCTTCTCATCCTCCCTTCTTCTTCTTCTTCTTCTTCTTCTTCTTCTTCTTCTTCTTCTTCTTCTTCTTCTTCTTCTCTCTCCCTTATTCCCTCCCACTCTCCTCTTAGGGACCTTAGGGAACATCAGGCCCAATTCTTCATTTTACAGATGAAGAAATCAAATCCGTTAAGTGACTTGACCAGGGTCATAAAATTCTAGAGGTAGATTCCAAGTTTCTTGATTCCTGGTCTGAGGCTCTTTACACAGCTCTACTTTGCCTCTCCATTCATTATAACCAGATGTTTTGAAGAAAATAAATACTCATATCTTTAGTGTGTGACTTTTGTGAGCCATTCTCCAAGGAGAAGGAGAGGAGAAGGGAGGGAAAAAATAAGCATTTATATAGTGCTTACTATGTGTCAAGCACTATGTGTCAAGCACTGTTCTGAGTTCTTTTTATATCTATCTCATTTAATCCAACAGACCAATCCCAAGGGAGTTGTCCCAAAAGGTTCAAAGAGCAAACCTGAAGCTGCTAGGCCTACATGTTGGGGCTGTTGTATTTCAACCCTTTTGAATGGGTTGCAAAATCATGCATTTCCCCAAGCAAACAGTAAGTTTTGTCTTCTGATTTTGCTTGGGTTTTTGTTTTTTGAGTTGTTTGGGTGAGTTTTTTGGTAGGAAGTGGAAGCTGCCAGATAGGTAAGCACCAATATAAACATCTTTGAGGCCCCAAATCTGGCTGATTTTTTTTTTACTTTTTAACTTTAGTGGTTATGGCATCTTGAAGACACAGCCTTATCAACCTGGACTTTATAGCTTAAATCTCAGTGAGATAGAAGCTCTAGAGAGAGACAAGGCAGGCTCTTGTCTCATGGCTTCAAATTCACAATTCCTACCCTTCTCACTCTTTTAAAGTCCTTTCATGTGATGACCAACAGTGTATTTCCACAATGCCCAGTTCCCCTCATAGAGATTATCTATTTTGCTGTGGAACCCTTTATAAAAAACTATCTGCTGACACTTCATTTTCTGGATACTTTGGCTAAGTTTTGTCTTTTTTAAGGGTTGGTGGCAAAATACTGTTAATATTTTGTAGGACCTTGGGATAAACTGGGGCACAATCCAAAGCCTTCCCAACAGTCTTTAATCTCTGGCCTTGATTCCATTGATCACATTTTTAAAAGACATAAATCAATGGACACTGACTTGACCACATTTTTTGCTAGCATCCAATTGTCTGTGACTTAAACCAAAACATAAAGCAGTAGGTTTTCTGCAACGTGTACCCAAGGGCATGCAACCTGCTTCTTAAATACCCTAAATTATAGATTTACCTTTTATTGGCAAATTGATTGGCTGTGAACCTGTTCTCTAGCTGAGGGGGTTACACTTCCCTCCCCCAACCAAAATCATGTAACCTTCCATCAACTGACCACTTGAGGATACCCATTGAAGTTTCTTTGGTTGAAGGATCCTATACATTTGGGTAATGAAAATGGAACAACTTAAGCATGATTAGAGCTATGACGGGTGGGGGGGGGAGAGAGGGAGAGAGGAAAAAGAGCTGTTTCCAACAAATGATGCCCAAAGCTAACATGTGGAAGTGATAAATGGTAGCAACTGCAAATAAGCCTTGAGAAAACCAATACATATGCCAACAAAGAGCATCCAAAGTACCCACTGATAGAAATAAAATGCCTCTTCTCAGTTCACAGGTCCCTAGCTGGATGGTAGGTTACAGGGTTTTCTTAGTTATATAAATAAATCAACTGTTAGAACAATGAGAATTAAACTTGTCTGACTCTATAGGAGAACTAAACTTTTTAGTAACCATATCATCCCCTTCTGGCCCTTTCCAGAGCTGAGTCTAGTTTATTATTATCTTTGATCAGTTTCAAGAATTTAGTAGATTGTTCTATTAAGGCGAATTGGTGTGACCATAAGAAATGAAGAAAAGCTTTTCTTAAAGCCACAGTGACTTTCCGGGTTACCCTGTGTTCAACTTGTCCATTTAAATATGTGTTCAGCCTGCGTGGAAATGAGTGAATGGTACATTTTTTCCCCTTCTTCTGTGGTTTGATTGGCTGACTACCATCGGTCTTTGGGTGAAACAATGCTCTTTTCTCATGTTTAGTTTCCCACCATTTCTTACTTGATGGAATGGATCAACAAGACCATCAATGTTAAAAAAATGGGCCTGAATTCTGTTGCTTTGAACAAAATGCAAGTGATCAAGAACTTTTTTCTACATGTGATTGTCATCCGGATTAAAGTCCAATGTTATTTTTAATCTGATCCATTCTTGGACAAAGAAAGACATGTAAGAGCTGTTTTTAGCAGTTGGGTTGTTACTTTGTAAAGTATTAAAGCACTAAAACCAATTTTTGCAATATGTAGTAAATCTTGCTTTCGTTTTGGAAAACTTCCAGTTATGACTGTCGCACTTTTTTATAGCAGAACTGTATATTTAATTTCTTTCTTTTATGAAAGATTACTTCAAGTAAATGATAGCTCTGTAATCTGTGTGACCCAGCTTCTCCATCATTTGAAACAGAGAGAAGCTATAATGCCTATTCAATAAAATTAACTTATTTGTAAAGTAGCCATGTGTGAATTCTTTTGCACACTCATGGGTCAATCACTAAGGGTACCTTGCCTTTGCAAAGGGCTTTTGTAGACCAGTTCATTTGATCCTAACACCAATCCTGAAAGAGAAGGGGTAAGAAACATACCATGAGGTTTAAAAAGTTCAAAAGACATAGTTTCTAGGTAATGATTCATTTTATTAATAATGCTAACATTTTATTAATAAAAGGGTCAGTGACATTCTCAAATGCCAAAGACCAGTCATGGTGGTAGGCTCACAGTTTATATGCCCTTGGAAAAGTGGGTGTTCCTGAGGATGGCAATCAACTCTTATTGGTTAACAATTAATGAGAGGGAATGAATATTACAATGAGAGGTAGACCTATTCTAATGAAGGACTTGGGGTGGGGGGGGAAGGGAGGATGTAACTTTATATGAATTTATCCCCATCCAAACCTATGCAGAGCAAAATGGGCTTCCCAAGCTTAGATTATATTCCTTATAAGGTTGGGTGGGGTTTGACCAAAATTGAGAAGAGAGTTAATTATCTAATTATCAGAAATGTCCCTCAGAGACTGAACTTGGAGGACTTTAAGAAAAAGTGGAAGAACTCTGGATCTCTTCAAATCACAATAATTTTTCTCAATACAAGTTAAGAGACTTGCATTCATACAGCCAGTAATTTTAGAGTCTGGATTCAGACCTAGGTCTCCTGACTCCCGGTCTAGAGTCCAACTATACCACAGTGCTGGGATCTCGATGCACTCCTAGAATCATTGAATTTCAGGGGTTCTAATCCCCTACATTTCAAAGATGAGGAATTTGAGGACCAATGTGACTTGCATAAGGACACTTTATTGTTCAGTCATTTCATTTGTGAAGAACTCTGGATTTTCTTGGCAAAGATAGGGGAAAAGTTTGTCATTTCCTTCTCCAGATCATTTTACAGATGAGGAAGCAAAAGCAAATAGGGTTAAGTGACTTGCTGTAACAGAAAGCACCCTAGCATACACAGGGTGGCTGCCAAGGCAGGTTCTTAGATCTGCTTTTCAAAGGAAAGCAAAACATATGTCATTTACCTAGTTCAGGGAGAAAAGGTCAGCACCCCAAACTTCAGAGAATACAGAGGTTACAAGCAGACAACAAATACAGAGAAACATATTAGCAGACAGGCCTCCAACTGTCTGACCATTACATCCATACCTAGTCAGTCACCAGAGAGTGAAGCACCAACATCTGGGTTTTCAAAGGGGGTGGGGGGGTACTCAATGGCTTCCCAGACTCTCATCTGGTCAAATCACATAACTCTTCTCAAAGCAAGCCCCGAAACAAAGCCTCACATCAGGGTATATATAGCCTTCTCCTGGCTCAGAGAATGTCACAACCCTCTTGACTCACTGTCCAGTTGCACAGCATCAAGGTGTGGGCATTCCTGAAAAACAAGCCTCCAGTCACAGACTCCACGTGACCACATTCAGCCTATTAGGGGGCAGAGTATATTTCCAAATCAAAGAAGGTTCTCAGCGTCACTTAAGCCTAGCCAAGGGGCAGGGAAGATCTTAAATTCCCATTCCCATAACAATTGCCCAGGGTCATACAGCTACTAAGTGTCCAAGCCTGATTTGAACTCATGAAGATAAATCTTCCTCACTTCAAGTCTGGCACTCCATCCACTGTGCCACTTAGCTGCCTCATGTAAAGAAAGATCAGAGCCAGGATTTGAACCCAGATCTCACTGGAAAACAACTGATCCTGGGAGGAAGGTGAATTAATTAGTAAAAGTGGGAAATAATACAAATGAAGAGAGAAGAAAAAAACTTAAATATAAATAGCAAAACATTTATCCTGTCATGGGAAAATCCTTTAGCAACTTCATTTGTTAGTAACTGAATGAAAACCGCAGTGAGACTTCACCAGCAATCCTCTTGTCAATAGGGGAAGGGAATAAGCATTTATTAAGCCCCAACCATAGGCCAGATACTGTGCTAAGGGCTTTATAAATACTTTCTCATTTGAGCCTTACAACCAGTCTATTGTTGTACCCCAATGAAAGCGAGATAGAAGATCCCCAAGATTAAATTTAAAAAGTGGATTTTATTACCACGGGACTGTTGGGGTACATGCCCAAATCAGACATTGCTTTGGCATAGACATTGTGCCGGTTTTATAGAGGTTCCATAGCCAGGTTATGTAAGCTGAAATTACAGTGATGTAAGCTGAAACTATAGTGATTGGTCAGTGTACATTTGAATCTCCCCCCTCCCCCCCAGTGAAACCCTAGGCTGGAACTCCTTCCCACGGATCAATCAAGGGAAAGGAAGAGGGTGGAGGTCCTGCCTGTTTACAGATCACTTAAGGGTGAGGAAGGTGGAGTTCTCTGCTTTACAAATCAATGAAGGAAAGGGCAAAGTGGAGTAGTGTCCAACACTATGAGTTAAGTGCTATTATATCCCCATTTTACAGTTGAGGAAACTGAGGCAGACAGAGGTGAAATGATTTTTCTGGGAGCACACAGCTAATAAATATCTGAGGCTGGATTTGAATTCAGATCTTCCTTACATCACCTAGCTGAAGGCTGAGATAGACACTACATTTCTACATGAGATTCTTAAATTTGCATGGTCCATTATGTATGTACATACAGTGTACAGGAAAATGGAAATCAGAGAAGGGGGCCTGTAATGAAAATGCAAATTCAAAGATCTTCCCTGCCCCTAGGCACTTTGGTGGGCTTAAGAGACTTTGAGGACCTTCCTTGATTTGAAAATATACTCTGCCCCCTAATAGGCTGAATGTGGTCACACAGAGCCTGTGATAGGAGGCTTGGTTTTCAGGAATGCCCACACCTAGATGCTGTGTGATTGGGCAGTGAGTCAAGAGGGTTGTTACATTCTCTGAACCTGGAGAAGGCTATATAATCCCTGGTGTGAGGCTTTGCTTTGGGGCTCACTTTGAGAAGTGTTGTGTGATTTGACCAGATGATACTCTGGGCAGCTGTTGAGAGCCCCCCAGCTTTGAAAACCCAGATTCCCTCTCTGGTAACTGTGATTTGGTATTGAGGTAATGATTGGACAGTTTGGAAGCCTGCTTGATCTGTTTGTTTCTCTGTTTTGAAACTTCTGTCTGTATACTTTGAAGTTCAGGGTGCTGACCTTTTTCCCCTAAATTAGGTAAATGATATATGTTTGATTGATTAAAGTGAGCTTGTTAACCCATTTTGAGTTGCTTTCCTTTAGAAAAGCAGATCTAACAACCTGTGTTGGCAGCCACCCTGGGGATGTTGGAGTGTTTGCTGCTACAGGGCCTTGTTGACATGATCAAACAGGGGCACTTCATGTGTTTGAAGGGAGTCACCACCTGACACCCCTGGTCACTTTCCTAAGTTAGGGCTAGAAAGTTCCCAGTGGATGGAAGATACATTAACTCCCTTAGGGGTACTGAAACAAAGGAGGCCACAAAATGGGACTAACAACTCAAATGAGGAGGGAATTCTTTCATAGCACTTTGGTCTGTCTTTAATGTAAATATTGTGCGTGGGTAGATTTTCTGCTTTTTTGTCTAAATGTTCTATTATGTTACAAAATATTAATTTTTTCCCCTAGATTCTTTCAGGGCAGGATCTGAAAGACTCCTTTCAGAGGAGGCTGTTGAGAGTACAGAAGGCCCAGTGTAACTGCCAATTTAAATGTGAATTATCATATTTAGAATTTTGCATTGTGCTTAGGAGAAGGTGGGTTGTAGTAAAAAGAGTACTGGCCTGAGAGTCCCGAAATCTAGGCTCTAGTCCCAGCTCTGCCACCAAATAGTTATGTGACCATAGAAACATCACCTAACTCTGGGCCTTCATTCCTTATCTTTAAAATTAGTAATCTTCTTATCCCTTGAATCTCCACAATGAAGTCTGCATTATCCTGGTAGGTGAGTATCTCCTATGACCCACAATATACAACCAGCCTCAGCCATGCCTCACTTTAGACCCCACAGTCACATTCTCATCTGTTACATGACATGCCTCTCCCTTTTCCCACTCCTAGACCCCACCTCTGGGACCAAAATCAAATCAATATTGCCATTATTTTTGGAAAGGGTGTGTTAATCTACTCCCCTATGACTCCAATCAATACGCTTGTGACTTTCCAAACCAGAACACTCCCCTTTGCTGGGCAGTAATTCCCTCTGTATGTTGTCTCTCCCATTAGAATATAAACTTCTTAGGGGGCGGCTAGTTGGCTCATTGAATAGAGCACTGGCCTTGGAGTCAGGAGGACCTGAGTTCAAATCAAAGCTGTGTGACTTTGGGCAAGTCACTTAACCCCAACTGCCCTGCTCTCCCCCTCCAAAAAAAGAAAAAGAATATAAACTTCTTGAGGACAGGAAGGAGCATCTCACTTTTATATTTGTGTCCACAGGGCCTTATTAAAGGGTTTTTCATTCTTTTATTCATTCAAGAGGACAAAGAGAGTTTATCTTGATTTGTAAGGTCCTCCTCTGGTCTAAAATTCTTTGTATAAACTGGAGAATACTGATAGGCCCCTTCCCTGAGTGCCCGAGCAGATGATCTTCTTGGACATGGGGCTAGAGACCTAAGTAGAAGCTATATTTTCCCAGTGAACAGAAAAGATTACTAAGGATGATATCCTCACTCTTGAGAACATTACTTCACAAGTATGGTCAACCCATCACCAAAAGTATTCTGACATCAAACTTGAAATCTTAAAAGGAAGGAGAGAAACAAAAGCATCTATTAAGGTTTGACACCATGACCTCTAAGGCTCCTTCCACCCCAAACATTCTTAAATAAGCAGTGGATAATGGCAGCAGCCTTTTAAAAACCTGAGATCCCACAGATGGCAAAAGAGAAATCTTACTCCATGCCCACACCCTATCACATAAACCTATAGAAGACTGCTCTCTACAAGTTTAGGATGTATCTGGCTCCCAAAGAAAAGGCTTGCTAGGAAAGAGGAATTTGCAATGGAAATAATTTTTACTATCACTGAGGTATCAAATGGGGGTCCAGATGGAAAAGGTAAAGGGTTATTTGAAAGGACAAAGGAAAAATAATCTACAAAGGGGAAATGACATAATGAAATACCAGTTCATTAAAGAAGGTACAAGGAATTGACTCAGTTTATGACTATTTCATTCACAAAAAAAAGAAATTTCTTCATGGAAGACAGGGAGAGGAGTAGTATGGGATAGTGGGAAAATTGCTGAATTGGGGGCAGTGAATCTGTTTCAATACTATCTCTGTCACTTCCTTTATGACCTTGGACACATCCTCTTATTCACCTCTCAGGATCTGGGGTTTGGACTAGGTGACCTCCAAAGTTCATTCCAACTGTAAGCCGAAGAGTTGGGATATGAGTCTGTGACAGTAAGAAACTTGTAAGTTTTTGCTCTGCTATCAGTTAAATTACCAGGGGTGCCAAACATCTTGCCTTTCAGAAGATAGCAACTTTTTTT
The DNA here is from genome assembly GCA_011680675.1 of Gymnobelideus leadbeateri. NCBI lineage: Eukaryota > Metazoa > Chordata > Mammalia > Diprotodontia > Petauridae > Gymnobelideus > Gymnobelideus leadbeateri. Next base: position 263,035 of record WOXC01011982.1, read on the forward strand.
CTTATTTTTTCCTGGAAAGTTAAAATATCTGGGATACTTACTTTGCTTACATGAATAAGAAAGGTGCAGAATCATGTGAAGAGAACTTCTTAACTTGTTATAATCTCTTGTGAATAGTTCTTCTCTGGACTGAATCTACAACTTGATGGATTGATCTAAGTTCTGGTTCAGAAGTGGGCCTTAAAAGGGAGAAAAGCAAGTTGTTCTAGTGAAGGAAAAAAAGAAAACCCAACACATCCTACTTGAATTAAGAGGGTTTCTATGAGGAGCACTTCAGTTGCTTTCTTAGGAAATGAGTATTTCATAATGAGGGTTGCAACACTTTCCAAAACCAGCTCCAGAAAAGGTGGCTGAAATGCATGTCAGTGAAACATTTCTGTGTTTTTCTCCCCCAGAAGATCTCATGGTATTATTTAATGCTTTCTTAATCTATTCTTTTCAAATAGCTTTTTCAGAGCTGTAGGCCTGAACTTCCCAAGATCTGTGGGAGGTGTGGATGGAAGGAGTGAAGGATAAGGAGGGAAAATTTACTGCTTTATTTACTCCCATGATATATCTCCTTTTCACAAATATTCTCCTGTTCCTATGGTGATGGAGGAATTAAAACTATATTAAACCAGTTCAAACCAATTAAAATCAGTTCAAACAAATTTTGACCAGTTTAAACTGGTTGTGACTGATTAAAATCAGTCTAAACAAGTTCAAACCAATTTCAACCAGTCTAAAATTAAACCAGTTCAAACAGGTTTTGACCAATTTAAACCAATTCTGACCAATTCAAATTAGTTAAACCGGTCCTAAACTCATTAAAACTGGTTTTACCAATTCAGACCTATTCAAACCAGTTTAAACCTGTGATGCTATAGTATTGTACCAAAATGTTTCAAGTACAAGGACCCACATGTTTTACCATATCATGTTTTTTCTGTTTCTTCTAGCTACAAATGATCCCCACCTGTATGCTTTGACCCTCTTACATCTCTTCTTTTGATGCCTCCTACCTACACTGTGAAATGAGAGGGGGAAGCTCTCAGCTTGATTTGCAATTTAGAGAGTTGCCAAGGGTACTCAAGGGTTAAATTTATTTGCCCAAGGTCACACAGCCAGTAAGTGTCAGAGGCAGGACTTGAACACTGTTCTTTCTTTTTTGGGGGTGGTAGTGGTGGTAGATTTATTTAGTAGTTTTCCCTAGATACATGTAAAAACAGTTTTCAATATTTGTTTTAAAAACTTTGAATCCCAAATTTCTCCCTTCTTCTCTCCCCACCTTCCTCCCCCACCATTGAGAAGGCAAGCAATCTGACATAGGTTATACGTGTGTACTCATGCAAAACATTTCCATATTAGTCATGTTGTAAAAGAAGACAAAGAACCTCCCCACCTCCCTGCCCCTCCCAAAAAAACCTCAAGAAACATAAAGAAAGTTTAAAAAGTATGCTTTAATCTTTCAGTTGTTTCTATGCAAATGGATAGCATTTTTGGTCATAAGTCCTTCAGAGCTGTCTTCAATCATTGTACTGCAGAGAATAGCTAAGTCATTCACAGCTGATCATCTTATAATATTACTGTTACTTTGTATACGGTACATTTCACTTTGCATCAGTTCATGTAAGTCCAGGTTTTTTCTGAGAGCATCCTGCTCATCATTCCTTATAGTATAATAGTATTACAACATAATCACATATCACAATTTGTTCAGTCATTCCCCAGTTGATGGACTTCCCATTAATTTCTTTTTTTTTTTCTTTTTGGAGGGCAGTTGGGGTTAAGTGACTTGCCCAAGGTCATATGGCTAGTTTTTGTGTGTGTGAGTGTCTGAGGCCGGATTTGAACTCAGATCCTCCTGACTCCAGGGCCAGTGCTCTATTCACTTCAACACCCAGCAGTCCCTTCCCCTTAATTTCTTATTCTTTGCAAGCAGAAGAGAGCTGCTCTTAAGTATTTTTATACATATAGGTCCTTTTCCTTTCTTATTTTTATCTCTTTTTGGGATACAGACCTAGTAGTGGTATTGCTAGGTCAAAGGATATGCATGATTTTATAGCCCTTTGGGCATAGTTCCAAATTGCTCTGCAGAATGGTTTAATCAGTTCACAACTCCACCAATAGTCAATTAATGTCTCACTTTTCCCACATCTCCTCCAACATTTGTCATGTTTCTTTTCTGTCCTATTAGCCAATTTAATAGGTATGAGGTAGTACCTCAGAATTATTTTAATTTTCATTTCTCCAATCAATAGGGAACTAGAGCATTTTTTTCATATGACTTATATGTGACTCATATGACAATAGCTTTGATTACTTCATCTGAAAAACTGTTCATTGATCATTTATCATTTGGGGAATGACTCTTATTTTTATAAATTTGACTCAGTTCTCCAAATGTTTGGGAAACAAGGTCATCAGAGAAGCTGGCTTCAAAACTGACTATATTTCCTTCCATCCTATTCCTCCCGCATCTATTCTATTTCCTCTCTCTTTTCACCCTGTCCCTCCTCAAAAGTATTTTGCTTCTGACTACCCCCACCCCCAATCTTCCCTCCCTTCTATGATGTTTTCCTCCCTTCTCTTCTTCTCTTCACTTCCTGCTTTCTTGTAGGGTAAGATAGACTTCTATACCCAATTGAGTATGTATGCTATTCCCTCTTTGAGCCAATTCTAATGGGAGTAAGGTTCACTCACTGTCCCTCACCTGCCCCCACTCCCCTCTACTGTAAAAGCTTTTTCTTGCCTCTCTTATGTGAGACAATTTACCCCATTCCACCTCTCTCTTTCCTCTTCTTTTCCAGTCTCTCTTTCTTCCCCCCTCTCCCAGTCTCTCACCCCTTAATTTTATTTTTTTTATATTATCATCCTTTCATATTCAACTCACATGTGTGCCTCTGTCTATATATACTCCTTGCAACTGCCCTAAAAATGAGAAAGTTTTATCAATACAAGTATCATCTTCTCATGTAGGAATGTAAACAGTTTAATCTTATTAAATCCCTTATGATTTCCCTTTTCCATTTACCTTTTTATGCTTTTCTTGAGTCTTGTATTTGAAAGTCAATTTTTCTATTCAGCTCTAGTCTTTTCATCAAAAATGCTTGAAAGTATAGTATTTAATTGAATATTCATTTTTCCCCCTGAAGGATCATTATACTGAATTTTGCTAGTTAGGTGATTCTTGATTGTAAGCCTAGCTCCTTTATCATATTCCAACTTCTCCAGTCCTTTAATGTGGAAACTGCTAAACCTTATGTTAATTGTGGCTCCTTGATATTTGAATCGTTTCTTTCTGGCTGCTTGCAATATCTTCTCCTTGACCTGAGAATTTAGAATTTAGCCATAATATTCCTGAGAGTTTTCATTTTGGGATCTCATTCAGGAGGTAATTGGTGGATTCTTTTGATTTCTATTTTACCCTCTGGTTCTGGAATAATAGGGCAATTTTCCTTGACAATTTCTTGAAATATAATGTCTGGGTTCTTTTTTCATCATGATTTTCAGCTAGTCCAATAATTTTTAAGTTATCTCTCCTGGATTTATTTTCCAGGTCAGTTGTTTTTCCAATGAGATATTTCACACTGTTCTCTATTTTTTTTCACTCCTTTGGTTTTTGTTTTATTGTTTATTGATTTCTCATGAAGTCAGCTTCCATTTGCTCAATTCTAATTTTTAAAGAATTATTTTCTAGGGGAGGCTAGATGGCGCAGTGAATAGAGCACTGGCCCTGGAGTCAGAAGGACCTGAGTTCGGAGCCAGCCTCAGACACTTAATCCACACAAACAAAAAAACCTAGCCGTGTAACCTTGGGCAAGTTACTTAACCCCAATTGTCCTAAAGGGGCGGCTAGGTGTCGCAGTGAGTAAGAGTGCCGGCCTCGGGGTTGGGATGACCCGAGATCAAATCCGGCCTCAGAAAATGAGCACCCACACATAAATAATGACTAGCTGTGTAACCTTGAACAAGTTACTTAACCCCAATTGCTTTAAAAAAAAAAAAAGAATTATTTTCTTCAGTGAGCTTTTGTACCTCCTTTTACATTTTGCAAATTCTGTTTTTTAAGGAGTTTTTACTTCAGTGAATTTTTGTGCCTCTTTTTCCATTTGGTCAATTCTACATTTCAAAGTATTCTTCTCCTCATTGGCTTTTTGTGCCTCTTTTACCATTAGCGCTCCTTGCCCTGGTACTGCCACCCAGGACTATGACCCAGATCTGAGTTAGGCAAATCAAAGAGACCCCTGTAATCTCCTTCTGACCAGTTGTTTGACCCCCTTACTGTCTGTGGGCTGAGAGCTTTGGAAGCAGCCACTGCTGCTGCTGCTGCTTTTGTCATGGCCAGCCCTGGACTGTGTTCTACTTTCACCTAGATGTAATAGACCTTACCTGCTGACCTTCTAAGCTGTTTTTGACTGGAAATTTTTTTCACCCCATTCTTTTGTGGGTTCTGTTGTTTCATGAATTGTTTTGTGGCATTATTTAAAGGTGTTCAGAAGGGTTTAGGGGAGAGCTCAGGTGACTCACTGCCTTTTCTCTGCCATCATGACTCCACTGTTCTTAACTCTGAAGCTAGCTCTCTGCCATGCTACCTATTTTCCCTCCTCTTTTCTTGATCATGTTTTAACTTCAGGGTAGGGACTATATTGCCTTTCATTTTTTGCATCCATTGAATCTATTATACCATATTGTACCCAATAACAGCTAAATAAATGCTCATCCCCTTGAATTTCCACTATCACGCTGTTCTCTGGGTAGAAGAGGTGTTACAGTGTCTATTTCACGTTTATGAGCAGTGAAGTCTCGTTTACAGAACATCATGTTAATGTACACACTGAGACTAACTCTCCTCCTGGGCATTACTCACACTGAGTAATATAGTTAGGTCATCACAACGGGGTTCCATAAAGTTAATGTTGATGCAGAACACTATTAACATGTGTCTGCAAGCAGTGGCTTAGGGAGTAAACAGTCATGTCACTTTTTGTCTTACCCTCCCGGGCAATTTATAGGTGTGTTTAGTTACTTAACTCCTGCCTGGAGTACAATGGAATAGCCAAGGTCAGCGTCAGGAAATTAAGATTGGGCCTACACTATTTCCTTTCTATCAGATTCCACATTTTTGCTTAGTTAATTGCCAGGATCAATTCAGCCAGGGCACAGTGAGTTGAATTGTTAAACCAAAGGCAGCTCACTTTTTGAAACAAGCCTTTGAATAAGGATCCAACTACATAACAATGTCTCGCTTGGCTGTGGACCAGTTTCTTATTCATGCTATGACTGATGAGGTGTGACTAAGAGGTAATGAGAACTTTTTTTTTTTTGTAAATAGTATTTTACTTTTTTTTCCAATTATATATAAAGATAGTTTTCAACATGCATTTTTTAAGATTTTGAGTTTCAAATTTTTTCTCCCTTCTTCCCTCCCATCCCACCTCCCCAAGATGGCAAACAATCTGATATAGGTTATAAATGTGGGATCATGTAAACATATTTCCACATCAGTCATGTTGTGAAAGAAGAAATGGAACAAAAGGGAAAAGCCACAAAAAGAAAAGTGAAAATAGTATGCTTAAATCTGCATGAAGACTCCATAGTTCTTTCTCTAGATACAGATGGCATTTTCCATCATGAATCTTTTGGAGTTGGCTTAGATCATTGTATTGTGGAGAAGAGCTAAGTCAATTGCAGTTGATCATTGCACAATGTTGTTGTTACTGTGTACAATATTCTCCTGGTTCTGCTCATCTCAGCACCAGTTCCTGTAAATCCTTCCAGGTTTTTCTGAAGTTCACCTGCTCATCTTTTCTTATAGCACAATAGTATTGCATTATATTCATTTGCCATAACTTGTTCAGCCATTCCCCAACTGATGGGCATTCCCCCAATTCTCAATTCTTTGCCACCACAAAAATAGTTGCTTTAAATATTTTTGTATGTGTAGGTCCTTTTCCCTTTTTTATGATCTTTTTGGGATACAGACCTAGTAGTGGTCTTTTGATCCAGCAATAGCTGGATCCTTTGTCCTTTGTGAATAATTCCAAATTGCTCTCCAGAATGATTGAATCAGTTCATAACTATACCAACAATGCATTAGTGTCCCAATTTTTCCACATCTTCTCCAACATTCATCATTTCCCTTTTCTGCCATGCTAGCTAATCTGGTAGGTGTGAGGTGGTACCTCAGAGATGTTTTAATTTACATTTCTCTAATTAAAAATGATTTAGAGCATTTTTTTTTCATACAATTACAGAATATTTTGATTTCTTCATCTGAAAACTGTCTGTTCATATCCTTTGATCATTTACTAGCTGGGGAATGACTTGTATTCTTATAAATTTTATTTTAGTTCTCTATATACTTGAGAAATAAGGTCTTCATCAAAAACACTTGCTGTAAAAATTGTTTCCAATCTTTCTGCTTTCCTTCTAATCTTCATTGTATTGGTTTTGTTTATGCAAAGCCTTTTTAATTTAAAGTAATGCAAAATGGATAATTTTGCATTTCATAATGTTCTATCTTGTTTGATCATAAATTCTTCCCTTCTACATATATCTAACAAGTAAACTGTCTTTGCCCTCCTAATTTGTTTATGACATCACCCTTTGTATCTAAAGCATGCACCCATTTTTACCTTATCTTGGTAGATAGCATGAGGTGTTGATCTATACCAGGGATAGGGAACCTGTGGCCTTGAGGAGGCCACATGTGACCCTCTAGGTCCTCAAGTGTGACCCTTTGACTGAATCCAAACTTCACAGAAAAAAATTCCCTTAATAAAAGGATTTGTTCTGTATAACTTGGACTCAGTCAAAAAGCCATACCCGAGGACCTAGAAGGCCACATGTGACCTCGAGGCCACAGGTTCCCCACTCCTGCCTCTATGCCTAGTTTCTGCCATACTGTTTTCCCAGCAGTTTTTGTCAAATAGAGAGTTTTTATCCCAGAAGCTGGAGTCTCTGGGTTTATCAAACAGTAGACTACTATAATTATTTGCTATTGTGTCTTATGTACCTAATCTATTCTACTGATCCACAACTCTATTTCTTAGCCAATACCAAATAGTTTTGATGATTGCTGCTTTATGACAATTTTAGACTTGGTACAGATGGCCCACCTTCCTTTGATTTTTTTTTCATTAATTCTCTTTATATTCATGATCTTTTGTTCCTCCAGATAAATTTTGTTATTATTTTAGAAGGTGGGATTTTAGTTGTAATTTAAGCCAGGAAAGTCAGGAGGCAGAGATTAGAAGGAAGAGCATTCCAGGCATGGAGGATAGCCAGAGAAAATGCCTGTCGACAAGAGACAGAATGTATTATTCACAGAGGTAGCTTCCTTGGATCAAAGAATATGTGTTAGGAAATAAGAAGGAAGAAAAGGTAGGAAGGGACTAAGTTATGAAAGGCTTTGAACACCAGAGGATTTTGCATTTGATCTGAGAAGTGATATGGAGCCAATAGAGTTTATTGAACAGGAAGGACAGATCTGTACTTCAAGAAAATCACTTTAACAGCTGAGTGGAGAATGACTCTGGAGTGGGGAGAGACTTGAGGCAGGCAGATCCACCAACAGGCTATTGCAGTAATCAAGGTGAAGTGATGAAGGTCTCAATTAGAGGGGTGTCAGTGTCAGAGTGGAGAAGGGGTCTATTTGAAAGATGTTGCAAAGGTGAAATCAACAGGCCTTAGCAACAGATTGTATATGACAGGTGAGAGATAGTTAGGAGTCCAGGATGACACCCATTTTGAGAGCCTAAGGGACTGGGAGGATGGTGGTGTCTATAATAGGTAAGGAGAGAGAGAGAGAGAGAGACAGAGAGACAGAGAGACAGAGAGACAGAGAGAGACAGAGAGAGACAGAGAGACAGAGAGAGACAGAGAGAGACAGAGACAGAGACAGAGAGAGAGAGACAGAGAGAGTGTGGTGAAAGGGGGAATTTGGGATAGGAGGATAAGAGGGAAAGATAATGAGTTCAATTTTAGACATGTTGAGTTTAAGATGTCTACTGGATATTGTTTTCTCCAATGAATAATATTTATAAAGCACTTAGTGTAGTGTCTGGCACATTGTAGATGCTATATAAATGCAAAGGAGAAGGAATTTTTAGCTGAACTTATCTTATTCACAATGTCTGTTGTTCATGACCCCATTTGTGGTTTTCTTGGCAGAAATACTGGAGTGGTTTGCCATTGCCTTGTCCAGCTCATTTTACAGATAAGGAAACTGAGGCAAACATGATTAAGTGACTTGCCCAAGCTATCTATCTATCCCTGGTATAGATCAACACCTCATGTTTTCTACCATGATAAGGTAAAAATGTGACTTACAGAGCTAGTAAATATCTGAGGGCAGATTTGAACTGAGGTCTTCCTGACTACAGACCTAGAGCTCTATCCACTGTACCACCTGGAAGATGGCCAAAAAAAAATGAATTCAAGAAGCAGTTTCCCTAAAAGATTCCAAGGATAGCAGCACATTTTAGATGAATTAAGCAATACAGTTTGAAAAGAAATGGAGTAAAAAAGAAGGCAGTTTGAGAAAAGACTGCAAAATCATGGACAAATGTGATTTGCTGAGACTTTTTAGAACCCTGGAAACCCCCTGGAAACCCCCTCAAAAGGAGAGCAGTGTGATAAACTGGAAGACCACCAGCTTTAGAATCAGAAGACCTGAGTTCAAATTCTGGCTCTCTTAGTAAAATCATTTGATCTCTCAAGGCCTTAATTGTCTCATCAATAAAATAAGAGAATTAAACCATATGACCCCTAAATTCCCTTCCAGATTTGATCTTCTCTGATTCTATGACTTGAAGTATTGGGACCAAAATAAGGAAGATGTAGGCAGGGTTTCTTCTCCAGTCTACACTTCCTTCTGTTGTTTTTTTCTGCCCAGCCATATTTGTATCTCTAAACTAGCCTAGTACCTCATCCTAATCCTTGTCTTTCAAGGAAGTCAGAGACCAGTGATCCCATCTTTCTCACCTTCTCTTAGACTCTTGACCAGAAGAGATTCATCTTTCCCTCATTCCTGCCAACATCATTTCTTTCTTATCTCTCTCCCACCTTCTTTTCAATCTTGCGTTTAGAGGAATACTACCCCTGACAAATGGCACAACTTCATTTATATTTATAAGCCCATGGGCTCTAAGAGAAGAAATGATTTATAATGTAATTCCCTCTTTGTAGGGATGTACATATTTTGCCCTTTGTCACCAGGATTACAAAGAGCCTTTGGACTAACACAAACTTGGCCCCACCCCATCCTGAGAGTCAATCCTAAAAGAGACATTATTTCTCACTCATAGAAATTATTCCCAGAGAGAGGGAGAAAAGAGAACAAAAATAAAGGTTGCTTGTATACACTATGGGAAGAGCAACCCCTCCTACAAGACTCCACTCCCCTGAGTCAATAGATTTTCTGGGATTTCCTGTGTCCTTGCAGGGAGGCATGACCATGCCAATGGGGAGCTATTCCTTAGATGCCTTCAAACTAAAGCCCACACCTTGTTATCTCAAGTCCTGCCTTTCCTCTCAGCCACTAGAGCAAACTTCTCTAGTAAAGTTCTGCAGTTGTCCTACCTCCATTTGCTTTGGTTTTGGGGAGATGCACGAGAGTGTTTGGGGAAGATTAGCATCTCTAGTGGGAAAGCTTGCCAAACCCTTTTCAGGGCTGCTCACCCACTTTTGGTGTCAATTTCTCACCCAACTCTTACCTGTGACTTCAAGAAGCTGTAGCATGCACAGCAGCCACACCCCAGTAAAATCATCTCAACAAACTGGCTAAACCAGGCTGACATTAACTGTCAATGAGTTGGGGGGGTCTACCCCAAGCATGTGAAGACACCCCCTAGCAGAATGGGCAGATGGGAATAATTTGTTTCAACCCACATTGCCGTGGGCTGCTCAGTGTCCAGCACTTAGCATGATTCGGAGACGTGAATAAGAAACGACCAGGCCATGTGGGTAGCTCAAGGAAGAACCATGAACTCCATTTATTGATACTCAGGGAAAGGTTGTTATAGAGCAAAGAGACAAAGGACAGGAAGGGAGAGAAATCATTATCTTAGTCTGTTGTATCCTGGAAGCAGCATAGTAATAAGGCCTATTGTTTCCTAGGTGCCATAGAGTCTCTTATCTCAGTCAGTTGCATCTGAAAGGATGCTCTTGAGAGCTGGCCTCAAAGCCTAATGGCCAAGGCCGCATCATCAAGAACATCTGCATAAGAACCAACTTCCTGCAAATGTTTTGGACAACTAAAGTTTTGGGGCAGAGCCTGTTAGCCTCAGAACTCAAATACCATCCTTATAAGTGTAACCCATATCAAAAGAACTCTGGAGCTGACTTAGTGAAAAGTCACATCTCTGAAGAGGTCTTTGTTGTACAGGTCCACTGATATCAGGGTAATTATCTGAAGTCCTGGCTCAGGCCTCTTTGGCTTACCACACCACATGAAGATGGTGGAAGCAGGCACTGTGGAGCACTTAGAGCTTGGCTAGACATCAAAGAAGCCAAGGTCATCCACTGCATCCCAGGCCATCACCAATCATCTTGAAGTTTGTCCTACCACTGGACTTTGATGACTCTTGGAAGAGCGAGGCTGACGATTTTGTGCAGCTCTGTCTCACTTAAATCCAATTCACTCAAAAGGCGAGACATCACCAGTGATATCATTGGTCCTCTTGGAAAACAAAAGATGACCAACTTTGGTTGTACTGCTGCACCATGTGTCTGGCCTTTCCTGATAAACATTTAATGACTGACTGGGGTGGGGGTGGCAATTGTACCCACACCACACTTTTAAGTTTAATCTGCATCATTATTAACATTTCCTCCATCACTTTTGTAAGTTAGACAACAAAGCAATAAATCCAACCTTGATTTGTACCATTTGGGTATAAATATTCACATTGAATATTTAACAGTCAAGTCTCTCTAGTGGATTCAGGCTATCTCCAATATACTCCTGTGTGAGAGCATTCCTCTTTTTTCTCCCTTCTAAAAACCTTCAGAAACTCCCACTGTAGGGAGGGAAACACCTCCTCTCCAGTCCTGATCTCACATTAGCTTTCTCTCTTCCCAGACTGGGAAGAAATACAACTTTCGGGGTCTTTGTAGCGAGTCAAAACCTTACCAGAGGACTGTGATGATATGGTTCCTCCCCTCTGGACCATCTTATCAGATATAATAATAGGATCTAAGAATAACTTTGCTAGAGAACACATCTCACAACTTGCTCCTCATAACTCCAAGGACGTGTAGCTAAGATGGTCCAAAAAATTGATCAATCCATTAACAAGAGTTTGTTAGGGGCTTAATATATACCAGGCACTGTGCCAGTCCAAACAAACCCACTTATGGAGAATAATTTATATCAGAAGATAGGTCAGAGACCTATTAGGGGATTTGACAACTTGTGCCCCATGACTACAGCCCCTACAAGGCTTTGAGACGGAGTCTTGGTTGTTTTCAAAGGGGCAAATGCAGGAGGCACAAGGATCTCCTTCAGCACTTTGTCCTGCCTCCATCCTGAAAGAGGGTATTTCTCATTCCAGGAGCATGGCAGACAGAAGGAGTGAGCAGGAGGACATAGGCAATGTCCAGACCAACCAGAGGCATGCTGGAGCCATTTTGAACAGAGATAATTATTAAATTTTCAGTATAAGCACTTACACTTTGGAAATTGGCAAACACTAAAGAGAGCTTGATTTGTTGTATTGTTGACAACTCTAGATTTAACAAAGTCATGGAGAAAATGTTTATAATAATGCAGATTAGACTTAAAAGTTAGCTATGGGGGAAGCTAGGTGGAGCAGTGAATTGAGCACTGGCCCTGGAGTCAGAAGGACATGAATTCAAATCCAAGCTCAGACTCTTAAAACTTACTAGCTGTGTAACCTTGGGCAAGTCACTTAACCCAATTATAATCCCTGCCCAAAAAAAAGTATAATCCTGTGTATTTTATTTTACGCACTTAAAAACATGGTTTTGACATGGGCTCCATAGGTATCACCAGACTGCCAGAGAAATCCACCACATAATAAAAGGCCTATGCAGAGCCAATGTGCGATATGGCCCCACCCTACAGGGACAAAGTTGAGGGGTGAACGACTGACAGTCCAGGCCTTGACATTCTTCCCTGAAAGACTCCATATGATGTAGTAGAAAGATAGAATCAGAGGATCTGGGTTCACATCTGATTCTACATTCAATGCTCATGTGACTATGCAGCCACAACCTTCTCTAGACTTCATTTTCTTAATCTATAAAATGAAGGGGTTAGACTAAATGACCTTTAAGGTCCCTTCCAAATCAAAAGTGATGATCTTATGATCTTACTGAACCTATCTATAATTTCTACCAATTTGTCCTAATTTTGTTATTAATCCAGCAAATATTTTTGAGACCCTATTATGTATATAAAGGGCAGCTAGGTGGTATAGTGGATAGAGCACTGGGCCTAGAATCAGGAAGACTCATCTTCATGAGTTCAAATCCAGCCTCAGACACTTATTAGCGGTGTGACCCTGGGCAAATCTCTTAATCCAATTTGCCTCAGTTCCTCATCTGTAAAATGAACTGGAGAAGGAAATGGCAAACCACTCCAGTATCTTTGCCAGGAAAACCCTAAAACAGAGTCAAGAGTAGGACATGACTGAAATGACTGAAGAATAACAGATTATACATATAACCCTCATGTAAGTGAGTTGGGTGGTTTCCTGAATTGTAGCTCTGTGATGCTATGTGCATGTAGGGAGACATGATTTCTACTTGTCTTAGAGACCTATGTGCTCACAAAGTGGCTGCATTACTCAGATTTGCACTGCTTGATTCCATTGGGCTGAAACCAATTACTATATTTTGTATAATTATAACTTCAAATAATGCAAATTTAAATACATTGAGCCATTTCATAGGATTCATTATTCACACTGACAGGGACTTGGGTTTATTTGATTCGTAGTAAATAGATCTAATTCTAGCTTGTCTTAGAGCTGGAAGAGTAGAGAAGCACCTTTTACTCTCCATAAGGCACAAATCACAGGCTCACTTAGAGACATGGAGTGGGACCCTCCAGGCCCAAGATCTTATTTATCTAAATATATACCTACAATGCAGGCTTCCTGGGTCCCTATGGCTTGAGTTTAAACTATGACATGAGCCAATCTGTATTACATACAAATGGTATCTGTTTAGGCACCTGCTTCCTTATTCTCTAGAGACATCCTGAGGCTGGTTTTCTGAATATCACCCATGGTAAACTGAAGAGAGTAGCAGGTTCATAAACCAAGGAGAACCAGCCATGAATCCCACAAATACCCTAGAACCTCCTCATCCTTGAAGACCTTCCCTACATGATGGCAACTCACCAGTGCAAGACTGGGAAAACTCTCCTGGCCTTGTAAGGGTAATTCTAGGAATGGTCCCAGCTAGCCTATTTTGAAGATTTAGTACATGCAAAGGAAAGCCCAGCCAACTCTAATCCAAGAAGCTTAACACCTAGGCTCTGGACTGTTCCACTCTCAGTTTGTAACTTGGCCACCACCCTACTGTTTCAACTCACCCCACCCTCTGTCCAGGGAAAGTGAACTCCAGTAATTTTCAAATACCATAGTCCAGGCAAGGGTGCATTCACATCTTTCAAGAGATAGATGAATTGTGAACCACTGCCTTCATGACCTCAGTTTGTCATTCCTGCCTTTAAAAAAAAACCAAAAACTAGCTTATGGGTCAGGATTCAATAAACACTAGACGTATGTTTGCATAGGGGGCAGTAGGGTACATACATACATGTGTTTCTTTCCCCATAGTTGCCACTGGAATCTCTGTCAATATAAAGCAAAGTGGTGAAAACAAGCTTTTTCCATTTTTTTTTTTTAGGCTACAGACTGATGACTCAATGGCATTTAAAGCCCCCTCTATAATTGCAAATCATTCATCAAACAGGAGTTCCCCTCGAGTCATCATGTGCATCATACTTCCAAATCTGCCCATTTATAAAGCTGTCACGAAGAGTCTGCCTGGTCATTTGTTTGGGAAGTTGAAGCAGTGGGACATAGCTCTTTGGCTAATACTGCTGGGGACTGTGTAGTATAGATCACGTGTTTCGGTTTGTTTTTAACCCGCAGTAAATAGATTGGAAATTCCCAAGGGTGGCATAAAAATGACTTGCATATGGCAGGGTGGAAATTGATATTCCTCTGGAAGAAAAGCAGTTCTTGAAATCCACACTTTACCCACAATATCTTTCAACCCAAACAGTTGTTCTCATAAAGTTATGAATGAGTGAGTTTTAAAAAATATATAATGGAAGAGCATCATGCAAACCCAGTCTAAAATAGAACAGAAGCCTGACAAATGAGGAATCAGGTTGGTGAAGAGAGGAGTCTTTGAGGAGGAAGAGAAGAGAATGTTAATGCCTGCATTTTGTACAACTTCTTGGTTGGCCAGTTGTCCAAGCAGTAAAGGTGGAAGTTGTTTCTTGTTGTTTTTTGCTTTATTGCCTCTGTGATTTCATGGTAAAGAGTTCCCGCTTAGAAACTTCCCCTACCAATACAGGGAGTCACTTCCTCCACCTGAAAGGCTTAGAGTTGCCGTAGCACATTAAGAGGTTAAATGACTTACACTGGGTCACACAGCCAGTATTGGTCAGAAGTGGACCTTGATCCTAGGTAGGTCTCCTGACTCCAAGGCCAGTTCTCTATTACACAAAGTTACATGGAGAAGAAATGTCAAATTTTCAAATGACCCCAGGTGGATCTGCAATTTCGTCAATGTGTTGATTCCCTCCAGTAATGATGATTGCAGTTCATCTAAGTCTTCCCATCCTTTGTAATTCTCACCCACGTCCTTACATGAGTTTGTTGCATGAAACACTTTCAAACATACTGGAATGGAGAAGGGGGCCTTCCTCTCTTTCTCTGGCTATCATGAAGATACCAATGGAGCACAGTGGTTATATCCTGCCATGAACAACCAGGAAATATCTTGCTATCTAATTGTATAAGTAATAGATTACCTCTAAGGCATAATAATATTATATCCCTCAGGAATGAAGTAAGCTTCCTGCCTTTGAATTAGTTTATAGTCAACCTTCCTTGGATTCCTAATTTCTAGGTTTAGCAGATTCACCTAATTTAACTCCATTAAAACTGGTACTCCTCTCTTATACTAAAATACATGTCCTAGGGGTGGCTAGGTGGCACAGTGAGTAAGAGCACCGGTCCAGAGTAGGGAGGACCCTGGATCTGGTTCACTTCAGATACTTAACACCCACATAAAAATAACTGGCATATAACCTTGGGCAAGTTACTTAACCCTGATTGCTTTAAAAAATATAATATAATATAATATAATATAATATAATATAATATAATATAATATAATATAATATAATATAATATAATATAATATAATATAATATAATATAATACATGTCCCGAATTTACTTGGATTTTGTACACTAAAAGCTCTGAAAGGGGGTCAGCTAGGTGGCACAGTGAATAGAGCCCAGAAGTCAGGAGGACCTGAGTTCAAACCTGACTTAGACACTTAACATTTACTAACTGTGTGACCTTGGGTAAATCACTTAATCCCAATTGCCCTGCCTTCCCCCCTCCAAAAAGATTAAAAAAAAAAAAACAACTCTGGAACCCTAAGTGAACATTAAGGGGACTAAGAGTAGGATAGAGGGGCTATAATGGAATGGGTATAACCTGGGGCTCAGAGTCCTCCTTTTAGACCCTGTATTCATATGCATTTAGTCTGATTTTGGAGACTGAATCTGAAAAGATCATTATTTCCCTTGGGTTCTTCTCTCCAGCCTAGAGTTTTACTCTAGGGATATCACCAAAATAAAGGTAAGGTATAGTTTCTGTTAAGGTTTCCACAAATGGAATAATATGTCCCCAATTTTTGCACAGACACTCAATATACTAATAGGTAATTCTTTTATGTTACCCACCATATAAAAGGCTTAAGATGCAAAGGACTTATAGAAACTCATGAGCAAATACAGAAACATAAAACATTTGAATAGCTCATCAGATTCACCCTGAACATAAACATACTTTGGAGGGTTGCCAAACACATAAATCTCCTTCACATTGAACCTCCATCGTCCAAATAATTTGTGGCAATGGAACAGTTACCAGGGTCTAGATCCCTTCTCCCTCACTCTCAAAACAAGGATTGAGACTCTTAGCTTCAGCTTGATCCTCTGTCAGTATACCAGTGAGTAAATTCTTCTTCCTTCTTTAAGAAGCAAATCATCTGGGGCAGCTAGGTGGCACAGTGAGTAAGAGCGCCGGCCTTGAAGTTGGGATGACCCGGGATCGAAACTGGCCTCAGAAAATGAGCACCCACACATAAATAATGACTAGCCGTGTAACCTTGAGCAAGTTACTTAACCCCAATTGCTTTAAAAAAAAAAAAAAAGAAGCAAATCCTCCCTCTACTAGGAAGCTTTACCCAAATAATCAAACTTAGAAACTGGATCTCTTGGGAGCTCTAAGACTTAGGAAATCTTGAATTTGGGATTATCTATGGGGTAATGCCCAATTCTGGACAAATCTACATAGGATCTCTTCTCTCAGGTCATATGCAACTGCACATACCACTGTCATTTGCCCTGGGAAGGCACTCCAGCAAAATCCCAGTCATTGCTGCATCTTGAGGATGAAAAAATTCATTCTCAGGAATTCCAGTCTGACTTGTGGTCAGAAAAGGAAATTAAAAAGCAGAGGCATCCAGAAACCAAAGGTTCAGGAAACTGGAGACACCTAGGCCAGTACTACTCATCATGTGTTTTTCCTGCAAGTCGTCACTTTCTGTTCCTGGAGTGGAGTAGAAGGGGGGAAGAAAGAAATGCCTTTTCCTTGGAACACAGATTTGGAAGTCTAAGGGAGAGATAGATCGCAAAAAGGGCCTAGCCATTTACTGTTTATTTTTGTAGAACCTAGGGAAAGAACAGCTATTCCAACAATTAGTTAACCAAATCCTTGAAAAGAATTTAAGTACTACAATGGGCACTGGGGTTTCAAAGAAAAAAAGTGAAATAGTGCTTGCCCTCAAGGAGCTTACATTCCACTGGGAAGACAATAGGCACATATGTAGGTTTTTTATGGACCACATACAAAGTAGATGCCAGATGATTTTAGTGAAGAGAGCAGTAGCAACTGAGAGGACCAGAAAAGGCTGTGTGCAAGAGGTGACACCTGAGATGAGTACTAGAGAAAACCAGGTATTCAAAGGTAGAAATGAGGAGGAAGCACATTCCAAGTATGGGGAGCAGCCAGGGCAAAAGTCATGGGAATGGAATATAATGTGAACAGCAAGAAGCTTAATTTGTCTGGACCTTAGAATGCATGAAGGGGGAGTGATGGTTAGTATGACTGACAAGGTAGAAATAGGGGCAGGTTATGAAGACCTTTATATGCTAGAGAGAGGAGTATATATTTAAACCTAGTGCAGGAAGCCACTGGAGTTTGAAGGGAATATGTTCAGACTTGGGTTTAGAAAAATCAGTTTGGCAGCTGAATGTAGGATAGATTAGAGGAGGGAGGGTTAGGAAGCAGCAGCGAAACCAATTAGGAGTCAATTGCTGCTGTCTGGGTGAGAAGTGAAGAAGGTTTGAATTGAGTGATGGCTTCATAAATGAGGGAAGGAGATAGATGTTAGAGCCATTGTGAAAGTAGAAAAGGCAAGACTGAGCAATTGCTGGATGTATGGGGTGAGTGAAGAGTCAAGAATGGCATTAAGGTTGCAGATTTGAATGACAATAAGAAAAGTGGTGACCTTAAGGGAAGTCTGGCAGAAGGGTAGGTTTAGGGGAAAGATAATGTGTTCTATTTTAAACACATTGAATTTCAGATGCCTATACCATTAAGATGTGACTAATTGAATTTCTGCTTAACTATGGGTTAAGTTTTTTAAATTGTATTTTGATTAATTATCTTTCTTGCCTTATAAGCACAATATATTGACCGTAATGGTATTTTTTTAACCCAGTTCAACTAAAGTTTATGGAACTTCTTTTAGTTGCTCAGGATTCAAATCAACATAATGCAAGAAGCTTTTATCAGGTGTCTTCTCTGTGCAAAGCACCATGTGAGGAATAGGAGGAAATACGAAGATAATTAGGATAGAGTGAAGAATCCATGCCCTTATGGAGTTTACAATCTTGTGAGAACTCAGAAAAAGTTAAAATACAGAATGGAACACACGGGACTTCTAAAGAGGCTCTGGGTGGGGCAGAAGAAGAGCACCATAATTCAGAGTCAGAGGGCTTTGGTGTGAAGCCCAGCTCCAAGACTCGCTTCTCATGTCATCTTGGGCCAATCATATAATCTGTCTGGGACTTATTTTCCCCCTCTGTAAGATGCATGGATTGGAATAGATGACCTCTCAGGACCCTTCTAGCTCTATGATCCTTTGAAAATGTTGCACAAGATTCAAGGAAGGAAAGATTATTTCAACCTGAGGAGACTGGGGAAATCTTCATGGAGGAGATGATATTTGTTTGGAATATTAAAAGATGGTTCAGATCTTGGTCTAGGTCAAGCTATTTAAATGTGCAGATAGCCATAAATTTCTTTTCTTATATGCTTTAGTCATTGTCCTCTCATAGATTGTCTCTTGGTGACACACTGTATGGAAATCTATAAGGAAGGGTAATTTTACCCACTCATCCTACAAGTAAATCCTTTCCCAAAGCTGGTTAATGAATACAGCCTAGACTCAGTCTTGTTTCCTCTCCTTTACTGTCCACTAGGCACTTAGAGATCAAGGGACCAAATGGAAATATTAAAATGAAAACTGTTTATTGTTTGTTTTGGTGAAAAAAATTATCCCAACCAATTTATCTGTTTTGCAAGCTTGGTTTTCAGCAATTAGACTTGTTTAATGAGGGGTATACTTGTAGTAATGCCCAAGTCCAGCCAATTTTGACCAATGGCAGAATAAAGTTTCTACAATGAGAAATTCTCTCCAGTCAGAGAACTAAGTGAACAGCTAAAGAAGAAGAATGTTTAGTCCTGGTGCCCCAAAGGGGCTGTCTATATGCCTTTTTGAACGGACTTTTTAAAACAGTTAAAAGCAACCTTCCTTTATAATGGAAGATGAAGTGACAGGATTAAACTGGCAAAATCTTAGATTTGGGGATCCATGCAAGGTAAAATTGTGAAACAAGATTCCCCCCCACCTTTCCCACCATCAGTACTTCTTCCTTTCCTATTCTACCCTCCTCTTCCATTACACCTCAAGCTACCAGCATCCTCTAGTTCTTTTCCTTATCCCTTTGTCTTATTGCTTTCATTTCCAGTATAGAGTAAATGACTAGTGACAGCATCATTTAAAGATGTAAGCAAATCTTAAACTAGAAGCATGAAGCTCTTAACTTTTATAGGCAGACGGTACCAAGAAAACATTGTACATGGGTCAATAATTCTGTTACTAAGAACAACTTAGACTAATTCTTCTGAGTATCATAACTACTCAAACCAACTACAAAGGACCTACAAAGAAAGAAGCAATCTACCTCCAGAGAAAGAACTGATAAAGAGAAGTATGTATAATATGGTTTTGTGTGTGTGTGTTTAATTGTAGCCTTCTCTAGTTTGGAGTGGGGAGGGACAGAGAAAAAAAGTGCATAGCAGAGAACAAAAAAAATCTTAGGAAGAAGCACAGAAAAGCAGGGCAGCTTTGAAAACAATGTATAATGTTTATTACATAGTTTTAACAAATTTTAAGAGTATTCTATTTTTTCCCCAATTACATGTCAAGACAATTTTCAGCATTCATTTTTACAATATTTTGAGTTCCAAATTTTTCTCCTCCCTTCCCTTCCCTCTTCCAAAAATGTTAAGTAATTTGACATAGGATATATGTGTGCTAACATGTAAAACATATTTCCATATTAGTCACCATTGTGAAAGAAGAAATAGGTCAAAAGGAAAAAAACACACAAAAAACCCAAAGTAAAGTGAAAAAATATGCTTTGATCTGCATGCAGAGTCCATCAATTCTTTAACTGGATGTTGACAGCATTTTCCTTTATGAGTCCTTTGTACTTGTCTTGGACCATTGTGTTGTTGAGAAGACCTGAGTCATTCATAGTTGATCATCACATAATCTTGCTGATACTATATACAATATTTTCCTGGTTCTACTCATTTCACTTTGAATCAGTTTGTATAAGTCTTTCCAGGTCTTTCTGAATTTGCCTGTTCATCATTTCTTATTGCACAATAGCTTTCTGTTACATTCATATACCACAGTTTGTTTGGCCATTCCCCAAATGATGGGCATCCCCTCAATTTCCAATATTTTACCACCATGAAAAGAACTGCTATAAATATTTTTTGCAAATGTAGGTCCTTTTCCCTTTTTTATGATCTTTTTGAGATACAGACCTAGTAATGGTATTTCTGGATCAAAGGGTATAATACAGTTTGGTTGCTATTACATAGTTTAAAAAAAGGAAACAGTAGAATGAAATGGAAATTCATAATTTTATATTGATTCTTTTATTTATGTTGTGCTGTGTATATGGAAATGATTTTTGTCTTTTTGTATTTCAAAATTAATTTTAAAAAATTAAATATATAGGTAGAAAAGTATAGCAGAAGAAGGGTTACTCCTAGAATGAGAAGACCTAGGTTTAAGTCCTAGTTCAATCAGTCAATTAAATACGCATTTATTAACTCCCTATTATATGGCAGGCATAGTACTAGGCTCTGAGAATAAAAAAAAAAGGTGAAATAAAGCCTGCTTTCAGTTTGCATCCTGTTTGCGGAGACAATATGTAAATATCTATATGCATGGAATAATATAAAATACAAATAAATTAAACACATGGTAATCAGGGAGAAATGGTACTAGCAGTTGAGGAAACCAGGAAAGACTTTCCATAAAAGGTGGTGCTTGAGTAGCCTCTAGAACTAAATGAGAGATTTAAGTGAGGAAGGCAAAAGCAGATGGGAGATGGGATTCTCTGTATGAGGATCCACAAGAAGAGCAATCTGGCTTCCCACACCATGAAGTCTGGAAGGAGATGTAATGTATAACTAGATTGGAAAGATAGGTTGAAACCACATTATGAAGTGAGAAAAAATGTTGTAGAGGTAAAAATGGCAATATGTGTGGAGTGAAGAAGAATGAGAAGTTGAGGATAATGCCAAGGATAGAAATCTGGGAGAGTGAAAGAACAGTGGTGCAGAAAGAGGAAAAGTTGTTAAAAGTCTCAGCCTCTGTGAGCATCAGTTTCCTCATCTATAAATTGGGGATAGTAATATTTAGATTATTTACCTTGCAGGATTGTTGCAAAAGAAGAACTTAATAAACCTTTGTTATGTTGTATGTTGTATTAGGTTATTCTTCAGTCGTGTCCAACTCTCCATAACCCCATTCATAGGGTGTTGTTGTTTTTTTTTTTTGCAAAGATAATGGAGTAATTTGCCTTTGCTTTTTCCAGCCCATCTGAAGATTAGGAAACTGAGGCAAACAGGGCACCTTGCCCAGGTCATACAACTAGAAGCCTTCAGGTCAATGAAAATTCAAGAATTAGCCACAGGGTAGAATGCGATTGCTTAGTCATATCAGACTCTTTCCTTATCCCTGAAATAATACCACAAAGTAGGCATCTCCTGGCCACTATATTTCCCTCCCCTAATTGCCTTTCCCTTTTCATTTCAATAATAACCACTTTAACTATATGTATTTGCTAATATGTAGATGCTAAAATAAGATTCATATAGTTTATAGATATATAATACATATATATGTATAGCAAACATGTGTATGTATATGGGTTATACACATGCTCCCTTCTAAATATGTATATTAGATGCCTCAGTGGTGTTTTAAAGCTCTTGGGCACAATTAAACTATAGGGATAGAAGCAAATGTGTGTGTTTTAAGTCTTTTGTTTAATGTAGCAAAACTACATACTCTGTAGAAACTTGGAACTAGAACCCTGTGTTATGATAACTGGAGAACCATTTCAATGAGTTGGAAAATGGGACTGAACAGATATAGCACGAAAGATGGCAGTTAATCTAACACCTAGAAGTGTGAACTGTGTTACATTAAACCTGTGAAACTCTCTTAATAGGTCATTTGTGATTTGTTTCTAAAATGGGCAAACCCAAAGTTGTAAAATTTAAAGAGCACTTCGGAACCCTGAGAGGTAGAGTGGGGGACGAGTGTAGAGGGAGGGAATAGCAGGGAATTTGAAACTCTCTACCACCAGAGGTTTGGCAGCTATGTGATTCAGTGGATAGAGACTCAACCTAGAGTCAGAAATACTCATCTTTGTGAGTTTAAATCCCACCTCAAACACTTACTAGCTGTATGACCCTGGGCAAGTCACTTAACCTTGTTAGCCTTAGTTTCCTCATCTGCAAAATGAATGAGAGAAGGAAATAATAAACCACTATCTCTGCCAAGAAAACTCCAAATGGGGTTACAGAAAGTCAGATATGACTGAAAAACAACCCAATACAACACACAACACAACAAAGGTTTATAAAGTTCTTCCTTTGCAATAATCCTGCAAGGTCAATAACCCAATTATTATCCCCATGAGGTCACAAAGAGTTGGACATGACTGAAAGTGACTGAACAGCAACCACAAAATACCAAAATACTTCCTTAACATTGCCTGAATTTATGCAAGTATACTTTATAAAACTTTGCTCCAATCAATTTAATTTCACATTAACATGATTAATATATCATGTACTATAGAACATTAAATGATAAATAAATGTGCATTTGTTGTTGTTGAGTTTAAACAAATAGAAATGGATCCCTGCAGACAGCATATTGGCTTAGAAAACCACAAATTAACTTTAGTTATTTTTATTTATTTTATTAAATATTTGCCAGTTACATTTTAATCTGGTTCAGGCAGCACTGGGAGTTTTTTTTCTAATTTATCTATTTTTAGTTTTCAACATTCTCTTTTTTTTTTTTAAAGCAATTGGGGTTAAGTAACTTGCTCAAGGTTACACGACTAGTCATTATTTATGCGTGGGTGCTCATTTTCTGAGGCCGGATCTGATCTCGGGTCATCCCAACTCCGAGGCCGGCACTCTTACTCACTGCGCCACCTAGCTGCCCCTTTAGGGCAATTGGGGTTAAGTAACTTGCCCAAGGTTACACAGCTAGGTTTTGTTTGTGTGGATTAAGTCCGAACTCAGGTCCTTCTGACTCCAGGGCTGGCGCTCTATTCACTGTGCCACCTAGCTGCCCCTCAACATTCTCTTTTATAAGATTTTGAGTTCTAAATTTTTCTTCCTACCCCCTCCCCAAGATGGCATGCAATCTGATATAGGCTATACATGTGCAATCATATTAAACATATATATATGTTTATATATATATATCATATTAAACATATATATGTATGTATACATATATAGGTACTATTATATTCATTTATCTATACATATGTATTGTGGGTGGATATGTTTGTACTCTGGCTTTGTAATCTCATTTATTTATATGACTTCAGTTACTACCTTTAAACAGTTGTCTCCCAAATCTTTCCCATTTCAGTTCCAAACCCAAATCTCCAACACATTGCTGGACATCTCTACTAAGATTCCCTCCTGGAGACCTCCTGCTCCCTAATGACTTCTCTGACATTGACACCCTGGATGTGGAAAAGGATCTTTGACCTTCAACTTCTGCCCTTGCCTCCTCCTCTGGGGCAACCTACTTCCCAGGACAGCCTGGGGCTAAATGGGGCTGGACTGAACTGATCAAATCTTAGAAACTATCTAGGGTTCAAAAGACGGTCTCAGGGAGCAGGACCCGAAATCCCCTAGCTGGGACCCTGAATCCTTCCCTTCAGATACATGCTTACCTCTGGAGAGTTTCAAGAAAGTGGTATCCAAAGATTTCATATCACAGGAACCTGGGGTGAAGCTTTCTAAAGATGGGCAAGTCTCATCTCTTTAGGTCTTCTGCCTTGGTTTTAGTGCTTGCTAATGGCAGAACAACTGAATGTATTTCTCTTTCCTAGTAACTTGATGGAACTCTGGTGCCC
Source organism: Gymnobelideus leadbeateri (assembly GCA_011680675.1). Taxonomy (NCBI): domain Eukaryota; kingdom Metazoa; phylum Chordata; class Mammalia; order Diprotodontia; family Petauridae; genus Gymnobelideus; species Gymnobelideus leadbeateri. The sequence continues at coordinate 287,069 of WOXC01011982.1, forward strand.
CTGCCTTCATCCTCCCACAGCCAGAGCTGCTGTCACCCAATCTCTCCTCCTCTCCCCCAGTCCCTCCTCCTCTCCCCCAATCCCTCCTCCTCTCCCCCAATCTCTCCTCCTCTCCCTCATATCACCCCGATTGGCCTAAGGTGTTGTGGGGTCAAGAATTTTGGGACTAAAAAAAAAAAAAAAGAATTTTGGGACTGCTGTTCCCATTTCAGTTAACCTTTTGTGTCTCCCATGAGCCTGGTCCCCCAAGTCCTCCCTGTTTTTCCCCCTGATTTGGCTTCAGATCAGATGAAGAAGCTGGCCTCAGTATTGAGTAACTGCCTGGGGAGAAAAAGGGGGCAGGGCAGGGCTGAAGGCCAGGAGGCCTGAGCCTCTAGGGAGACAAAGTCTAGATTGCCAGGAGGAAGGGCTCTAGATCAACCCCCTTCCACCTAACTCCCAAGGCTGATGAATACAGTAACAGTACAAATTCCTATCTTCTTTCCCTTCCTTCCCCACCCCAGGGCCTGGCCACAATTGTAAACCCCTCTCCTCTGTCCTTGTTAGCCCCTTCCCTGTCTGGAGTGCTCTTGATGAAGTACAATAGGGATAAAGGAATCTTTTCCATGGTCACACATTTTCCCCCATTTTTTAAAAGCTTGTTTCATGTCGTTTTTTGAATAAAACTTTTAAATTAAAACAAATCTCCCTCAAGCACAGATATGACCACGTCAATCCTCCTCTCAAAAATCATCACTCTTACCTTGGACATAAAATGCAAACTTCTCAGCCTCTGATTCTGGTTTCAATCTACTCCAGACTTGTCGCACAATTCTTTCTTTCATACACTTTACCATTCCATCCAAGCTGGCCTATTTGTTATCCCCTAAATTTGACTATCAGTATTTTGCCCCTCAGCCTCAGTGAAGGCTTTCCCCCTGCCTGGAATGTATGCCCTCCTCATTTTCACTGCTTAGAATCTTTAACTTTCTTCTAAACTCAGCTCAGACACCAGCCACTCTTTTTTTCCCTCTCTCTCCCTCCTCAAATTATCTTTGCTTCTCTATCTGTTTCTACTTTTTATCCCTGAGTAAAATATAAGTTCCTGGAGGGCAGACCTATTTTCATTTTTGGTCTCTGTATCCCAATGTGCCTTGCACATAGCTGCCTTATCAGTGTTTAATTGAACTGAATCTCAGAATTGGAAAAGACCTATCTGGTCTAATTGTATTTGCCTGGGGTCCCTCTCTCCAATTTCTTCCAAATAGGTCATCCAGCTTCTGCTCAGGAAGGTGGAAGAAACCATCTCCTAAAGCTGCCCTTTCAGCTTTTAAATAGCTCTAGTCCCTAGGAAGTTTTTCATTAGATTGAGCTGGAGATGCAATCTTCTATTGCAACTTTCACACACTACTCATAGGGTAGAGACCCCTTTGGGGCCAAGCAGAGTAAGTTAAATCCATTTTCTGCTCCATAGCTTTTCATATACTTAGAGACAGCTATTATGTCTTCCTTCCTCCAAACTAAACATCCCAATCCTCATACATCATGATTTCAAGGCCCATCACCACCCTGGGCATCTCTCCAGCTTGTCAATGTCCTTTCTAAAATGGGATCAGAAAACTAAACCCAGCCCTCCAGATGTGGTTTGACAATAACAGAATACAGCAAGACTGCACCTCCAGAATCCTTTACAGTCTTTCTTGATGCATCTTTAGCCTTTTTAGTGGCCTTGTCAAACTATGTATGTTGAATTTAATTAAAACCTCCTCCTGGTTCCTGCAACAGCCAGTCACCTTATAGTAGTCATACTTTTCTTATCTTGCTTATGATGTTTCACCTAACTTCAGGTTTCCCAAGAATCAGTTAAGGATAGCACCTGGTTATGTGCTTAAAGCTTCCTTGATGTGGGTCTTAAAGACTTTTCCCTCTTTCAGGGAGGTCTATTAAAATTCACATATGCCAGAGGGAGTTAAAACCTGAAGTCATTATCAAGTAATACTTTTAAAGTTGCTAGACAACTCTGAATGAAATAGGTATGAATATATTGGGTTAAGAACAGTGCTGCAGAAAGCAGGGAGGAGGCCTACCATTTTACTTCGATCACAGAATTTTATGGGTAGCTAGGTGACACAATGGATAGAGCTTCAGGCCTGGAGTCAGGAAGACCTGAGTTCAAATCCAGCCTCAGACACTTCCTAGCTGTTTGACCCTAGGCAAGTCACTTAACCCTAATTATCTCAGTTTCCTCTTCTATAAAATGAGCTGGAAAAGAAAATAGCAAACTATTCCAGTATCTTTGCCAAGAAAACCCCAAATGGGGTCATGAAGAGTCTAAAATGACCAAACAATAAGGATCCTTCAAGATCCTTACGTATTCCAAAAGAGAATTTTCAGGGGATCCACGAACTTGGATTGGAAAAAAAGTTTACATCTTTGGTTTCACTAACCTCTAACTGAAATATAGTATTTCCTTCAAATTACATTAAAAAAAATTATTCTGAGTGGAGATCTATAGGCTTTATTAGATTGCCATTTTTTTGATACCAAAAAAGGTTAAAAATACCTGATGTGGTCCAACTTTTACATTTTACGATGAGGAAACTGAGACTCAAGGAGGTTAATTCAAACCACACAGATGCTAAGATCTAAGCTTTAAATCCAGGTCTTCTGACTATGGATGCACTGTTCATTGGACTACTTGACACTTAGAGCCAACCTTTCTGTAAACATGATTGCATAGGCATAGCCACCAAGATTTTAGTTTGAGGCAGAAAAATAATCTAGCTAGTTAGAACCTAGCTAGGTCTCCCACCCTGAAGCCAACACAGAGCATAGCAATAAAAGGGAAATAACATCAAGATTGCTATATGAATCAGTTATTAATGTTGATTCACTGACAACTTGGAAAGGGAAAGGGGGGAAACAGAGGACAAGAGTACAAGTTATAAGTGAGAGACCAGAGATCCGGAATTTAACAAAACTGAGGGGGAAAGATGACCCTGCTTTTCTGTTAAGTTAGAATCCTAGAATGTGAGTACTTACTTGAAACTTTCCTACAAAGGAGATGATTGAGTTTCCCCCTTCCCAATTTTATAGGTAAGATATCTGAGGTTCAGGGAATTGAAATTACTTAAATTAAGGGAGGTCACACAATTCCTTAGAGACAAAAGGAAGACTTGAGCCCTGTTCTCCAGCTTCCCAGTCCGGTATATTTTCCATTACATGCCAATGTCTTCAAGGATTTCTTTCTCCCCTCTGTTTGAGGCCTTCCCAATCCAAAACTAGGCCCCATCCCCTCCAGACCACTGTCTTCCCCTCCACAAACTCCATCAGATACAATGGATACAATGAGGGAGGAAAGAGGCAAAGAAGTGAAAAGTTGAACCAAGGGAGATTTTACTACATCATTTGTGTTCTGGTATCCTGCCAACAGCTGACATTTCTACTATAAGTTTAGCTGGGTGTAGCTTAGGGTGGTCTCACAGAAACCACACTGCCAGGAGTATAGTTGTTATGGCAGCCAAGAGGTTGAAATGACTTATTTGGCTTCCTGCCCCTGGATTCCCTACAGCTGGGGCCATTCAGCCCCACCCTCCCACCTGCAGGCTTAGTCCCACCCTAGACTCTGGGACCAATTTTGTCCATTGGCAGGAGAGATATAAGGATTCATAGATTCATAGCCCAGGACACTCAGCATTATCTTGTTTGTGAGGACTGAATGAGGTAATGTATTAATAGAACACCCTGCAAACCTTAAAGCATCATAGAAATTCCTGCTATTATTAATACTCTTATTGTCCTGCTTTGCCCTTTCACCCCAGTTAGAGCATGGTATTTTTGCCCTCGCTTTGTGACTAGGCCCCTTACACACACCACCTTGTATCCCAGTCCCCATTCTAGGGTTCTGTCTTCTTTTCTCTCATCTCCTTAGATTAATCTCTTTCCTTCTGTCTATACATATGTGTGTGTGTGTCTTATACCCCAGATCCTTTGAGACTAGGGCACCCCTTTTACACAGGTTTCTCCCAGGAACTGGAACACTTCCCCTAAACCAGGGACCCTCTGACTAGGTCCTCAGTCCTTACTGTCAGCCATTCATGACACTACTGACCTCATTCTTCCCTTGTTTGCTACTCTATGCATATTGCTATACTCCCCTAATTTTCCAAACAACATGTCTAGACTTCATGTTGGGCACCCCAAAAGAACAGATGCTTTGGAAAGGTCCCAACAGCAGATATTATCTAGTCTTGAGTCCAAATATCTTGGATTTCAGTGATTCACTGAGCAGAGAAGTGAATAGAGGTAGGCAACTGCCTATAGTCAACACAGGGTAGAGGCAATGGCAAACATTTTTTACCATTATTTTTATAAATGCATTTTTTTTTTTTTTGCTTTTTGGAGGGCAGTTGTGGTTAAGTGACTTGCCCAAGGTCACATGTCTATTTTTTGTGTTAAGCGTTTGAGGCCAGATCCAAACCCAGTTCCTCCTGACTCCAGGGCTGGTGCTCTATTCACTGCGCCACCTAGCCACCCCATAAATGCATATTTATAATGTCTTCAAATTCTCCTCTTCCAAATAGAAAGGCACTTATTTTGTAATAAGTCATTTCAATTAAATTGACCCAGAATTTATTAAATGTTGGGAATGTAAAGTCCAAAAGCAAAAATGAAAATCCTGAAATAGTGCCCTGTTCTCAAGTAGCATGTATTTATTAGGAAGCCAAGTTCTAGGTATTAGAGTGAATCACAGAATTAGAAAGAATCTGAGTAATCAGTTAACTCAGAGGTGTCAAACATGCTACCAGTGGGCCACCTATAGACCACAATACCCCAAATGCAGCCAGTACCAGGTTAAAATATAGTTCCTATCTGATTTTGATATGTTCAAGTACCAGTAAAAGAAGAAATGTATAAACATGTGTAGTTTCTTAAGTCAATGTGTAGCTCTAAGGGATTCTTATGCATGGTTGTTTGGTTGCTGTTCTGGTCTGAGTTCAAATCTAGCCTCAGATGATTATTAGTTGTGTGACCCTGGGCAAGTAATCACTTATCCCTGTTTGCCTCAGTTTCCTCACCTGTAAAGTGAGCTGGAAAAAGGAAATGGCAAAGCACTGTAGTATCTTTGCCAAGTAAACCTCAAATGAAATCACAAAGACTCAGACACAATTGAAATGACTAAACAAGATCACTTTTATCAGTCCCTAAATCAGAACTCTCTCTACAACTTCCTAGGCCACTTCTCAGATTCCTACTTCCTACTCTCCAGTTCCTACCTCTGCCTGGAAGTGTGAACCCCATGGCCCTGAACTCTGATTGGTGAGCACATCCCCTTATCTTGTCTAGACTGAAGCTACCCCTCTACTTACTGGCCATCTCTAGGTCATGCTGCCTCCCAAATATCCTGTCACTCCAATTTGGTTTTCAGCTCTGCCTCTGAGTAAAATAATCACTTCAACAATGCTAGTCCTGGCAAAGGATATCTCGGCTGATTGCCCAATTACCATCATCCAATCCTCATTCTGTGTGTGTGTGTGTGTCTCTCTCTTTCTGTCTCTGTCTCTGTCTCTGTCTCTCTGTCTCTTTCTCTCTCTGTCTCTCTGTTTCTTCCACAAAACACTCTTACCTGGCAACCATCCTCCTTAGATGGTATCTTCCCCTGCTCATTAGAATATAATCTCCTTGACGCTGTGAACTTATTTACTTACCTGCATTTGTATCTCCATACTTGGCATAGATCCCAGTACATAGTGAGCACTCAACAACTGGCCAACCCATCTTTACTTGAAGACCTCCACTGATAAGGAAACACTCTACCTTGAGGCAGCCTAGTCTGCTTCTTTCTCTTAAGCCATGATTGTTGGACCACATTTCTTACAACAAACCTAACCCTCTCTACAGCTTCTACCCACTGCTCCTAATTCTGCCCTATAGAGCAAATCTAAAACAAGTCTAATCTCTCATATGTTGCTGTTGAGTCTTTAATTCAGTCATGACTTTGTAGGGTTTTCTTGGCCAAAACAGAGTGGTTTGTCATTTCCTTCTCCAATGTGTCCCCATTTTACAGATTAGGTAAGTGACTTGCCCAGCGTCACAGCTAGTAAGTGTCTGAGGCTGAATTTGAACTCAGATCTTCCTGACTCCAGTCCTGGTGCTCTATCCACCCACTGTACCACCTAGCTGCCCCAATCTCCCAAATGACCACCCTTCAAATACTTGAAGACAGCTATCATATCACACACACACACACACACACACACACACACACACACACACACACACAGCCTCAGTGTTCTCTTTTCCAAGCTAAATATCCTGTTGCTTCAACATCCATATAGAAAAGTCCTGGTTTCCTCAACATTCTAATTGCCCTCCTCTGGACTCATTTCAGTTTGTCAATGTCCTTCCTAAGGCATGGTGTTCAAAAACAAGCACGATATTCAAGACTTTCAGTGAACAGTAACACAGAAGTTGCAGTTTTCCAACAAAGGGTAGCATAATTGTTAAACCTCACTGAGAGTGTGCATTCTGCACATCCAGACCATTGTACTGACTCGGAACAGAGATTCTCTGAGGGTAGTGAAATGTCATCTTGGTGGCTTTCTGGTAGCCTTGTACTTAAACCTTTGCCTAAGTTTTCTCAAAGCCCTCAATGCACCTAGGCAAAGAAGGAAGTTACCCACATGGTGAGATTTGAGGGAAACGAAGAAAATCCCATCTATCACCAAATGACTCTTTCATGGGCCTGCCCTGATCCCTGAAAACTCCCACTCCCCCCTCACCCTTCCTTGTTTAGGGCCAGGCTTTGAAGGATTCTAATAAAATGCATACTGTTCTTTGGGAGTGGTGATACACTAAGCCACTGTCAAATAATTTAGAGGTCAGGTAGCAGAATACATAGTAATGGAACAAAGGAAAGGTCATTTTTTATGGGGGAGAGAGAAAGTAAAGGTGAGTCAGAAACATGGTCTGCTACCTAAAAGTTGAGGCCTGCCTAGACAATTAAAGCAGGGGCCTGGGCAAATGGGGAGGCAGGGGAGGGTGATTGTCACCTCCTGTATGAAAAGATGAATAAATAAGGTAAAGATCAATTTCACCTACTTTCCAAGTTTTACTAATGATTATATTCGTAGTCTCTGAAAGTGAGAGTATCTACTTTGAGATAAAGAGTAGGATCTATGCCTTAGAGTTTATCCCCCATGCTTTACTTGGCTATAACCTCCTTGAGGGCCAGTGGGGGAAAGGGGCTGGATTATGATTCAGAGAACCTGTTTGAAACCTGGCTTTGTCACTTACTATGCATGTGAATCTTGATCAGATTACTTAAGGTCTCTGGGATTCAGAGATTTCATCTATGAAATGAGAAGGTTACCCTCTGAAGAGGTCCCTTCCAACTCCAAATTTATAATTGTGTGATCTTTCACACAGGAGTTTTCATTTATGAGTCAATTTCCCCATTTCTCTAGTCATTTAGAGAATGTGTTTTGCTTTCTGTTGAAAACAACTCATTCCAAATTCTAAATGCTTCCTTTCTCCTAGTCAGGCACCTGCATTTTATTAAAGGCCCTTCTTTTCGAGCTGATGTACAGCCAGTTTCCAGGTCTAAAAATAAGTGCTCTGTATCTCGACTCATTAGGGTTAGAAACAGATTCTGTGTGTTACCAGAACTACTCTTTTCTAGGTATCTGAGGGACTTCTTCTGGTCTCTTCAAGAGAAAGGGTTAAAATAATGAGACATTGGATCCACTTCATGGGGCATCCTGACCAATTGAGCCATTGGTCAAAAGTCATGATCTTATCCCCCCAATCATTAGTGCCATAATGACCTCCTGCTACGCCTATGCCCCATATCCCAGGCTTTCAAGCTATTTTATGGGGAGTTGTCTTGGAAGCACACCCTGTTCCCTCAAGGTTAGTGACCAAGGACTTTGAGATCCAGACATGAAAGAAATGGGGAAGTGCAGACTGTTCTTTCCAAGCAACCTGCTTCTCCCTCCAAAACTTTGGCCAGGGAGATGTCTGCCTTGATGTGCTTCCAGGTCTATCTTCAGTGGGTGAACTTTGGGCCTGGGGAAAGCCATAGATTTGGCCATGGGTTGAAGCCCCAGCCCTCCAAAATACACATGGTGATAGCAAGGGCCAGGGAACCACCTCACAGCTCTCCCCTTCAGCTTGGGTTTTGCTTTTGGCAGGTCAAGATGACCCTGTGGTTAAAGCTGACTTTCTCTTTCCATTTGGTGCTTATTTTCAGGGTAGTTTGGGGTAAACTGCATGGGCGGTTTCTTCCTAGGCGGGGCTGTGTTCATAGAATCAGAACTTCAGGAAACAAGCAAGTGTTCAGGGAGACTGTATGATATAGAGAAGAAAAAGAATGATAAACAAGGAGTCTGAAGAACTTAATTCTAGTTCCAGCTCAATCGCCATATGGCTTTGTTCTATCACTTCTGTGAGCCTTGGTTACCTCATCTATAAAATGGCTGTAGAGGGATTGTTCCCTCCCTCTGGGTCACTCGTTTTTCACTTTGGAACAGCTTTTGGCTCCCTGCTCTTCAAGAGGTAGGCCAGAATATCTTGTATGGCCCAGCCCAACTACCCTGGCAGAAAATCATAGGCATCAAGACAAACAAAGAGTATCCCTCCATACCCAAAACTCCTGGCTGACACAAGTGCTTGGGTATTAGCAGAATGAAATGGTAAATACTTATGGATCTGCCTTGAGCAACTGCAGACAAAGGCCTATTTTAATGATCTCAGAAAAATGTTCCCACAGCAACCAGGGAAAGACCCCCTTTTATGGAGGTTCTCTTTTCTGTGGGACCCAGTTGTAAAAAACAGAAGATTTTAATAGCCTGGAGGTATTCTGGACTAAAGGTGTGAAAGAGTTGTAATAATAATATAAGAAAGTACTCCAGGACAATCTTTCCACAGTCTACTTGCCTTGAGATTTGGCATCATCTCAAGGGAAGAAAATTAAAAGGGAGGTGGGGGCGGGGAATAGCAAAGCAGAACAGGACAATGACCTTCAACCCTTACTGGAAACAGAAGACACCAGAATCAACAACAAGATTATCTACAGAAGAACAAGAAGGCATAGCACCAATGGGGAGAAGTGAGCCCCAGACTTCCTCCTCTCTGGGGCCCCACTCAGGGTAGCATTGTAAGCCACAGGAACTGTAGGGAGCTTTGGGGGGAGGGTGACCCATTGGAGTGGGGAGGGGAGGAGTCTCAACCATTATTCTGCTCCCATGAAAGTCCTTTCTGTGTCCTTATTGAGGAAGCAAAATTGATCTATTTTGAAGCCCAAGTGCTTTTAAATGTAGCTGACAGTCAATCCTAAGGGACTGCCAGTTACTGATGTTACTGGGTTCTATCAAATAAGATAATATTTGTAAAGTGCTTAGCATAGCATGGCACATAGTAGGGACTTAACAAATGCCTTAATAAATAAAGCAGAATAAGTGCTTAATAAATGCTTGTTACCCTCCCCCCTTCCCTATCTGGGAATTAGTCAAGGCAGAGTTCCACCCTGAAGTCAGAAAAACTTATCTTCCTGAGTTCAAATCTATCATCAGAGGCTTACTAGTCGTGTGACCCTGGGCAAGTAACTTAATCCTATTTGCCTCAGTTTCCTCACCTGTAAAATGATCTGGAAAAGAAAATGACAAATCATTCCACTACCTTTGTCAAGAGAACCCCAAACAGTGTCACAAAGAGTTGGACACAACTGAAACAACTCAACAACAACAACAATAAGCCAGATAAGGAGAGATCCCCAACTCATGCCAGATCCTTTATATGCCTCAGCAACCTTTTCCTAAATGGGCTACGTGGGGAGACTTTAGGGAAGTTCATATGAAGCATTTGGTAAACCTGAAGATGCTATATGAACATAAAGGGATTTTTCTTCTATCTCTAGATTATGTTTGCCTTTAAAAGTGAATTTAGTATCAGCAACAGATGCCAAATAAGACACCATTCGTGGTCAAAGTCCACAGCAATATTACCGGGCATTTCCAGTAAAAGGTGGATCCAATTCAGGGTTGGCCTTTTGTATAAGCAGAGTAAGTGTTGTAGTTTGAGGGGCAATTTAAATCCACCAACATTTCTCAGGTGTCAATTATGAGGAAGATTGTTGTTCAATTGTTTCAGACTTTTCATGACCCCATTTGGGGGTTTCTTGGCAAAAACACTAGAGTGGTTTGCCATTGCCTCCTCCAGATCATTTTACATCAGAGGAAACTGAGGCAAACAGGGTTAAGTGACTTGCCCATGGTTACATCACTAGTAATACTACCCAGATTTGAACTCAGGTAGATAGGTCTACCTGACTGCAGGCATGGCTCTCTATCCATTGCTCCACTTTGCCACCCCTTATGAGGAAGTTACTGTTGATACAAAAACAAAAATGAAACAGTTATTATCATCAAAGGGAATATTCTTCTGAGAAAAAATAACATATACACTGCTAAGTATGTGTATGTAACATGAAGCCAAATAAATACAACGTGAATTTGGTGTGAGTTGAGAACTAACCACTGAGGTGAGCAGGAAAGGCTTCCTGAAGGAGGTAACACATTAGCTATGCTTTGAAGGAAATTAGGGATTGTAAGAGATAGAGACAAGGGAAAGAATCCAGACAAGGGTCACTACCTGTGCAAAGGAAAGGAGGTGGAAAATGTTATAAGTTGGGAATGGTGAATAGACCAGTTTTTCTGGAATGTAGAATATATGGGGCAGGTGGGTGATACTGTGAATAGAGCACCAGCCCTGAAGAGGGGAGGACGTGGATTCAAATCGGTCCTCAGACATTTGACCCTTAACTAGTTGTATGACTTTGGGCAAGTTACTTAACCTCAATTACCTTGCCTTCCCCCTTCAAAAATTTTTTTTAAAAGAATGCAGAGTATGTGAAGGGAACTAATATGAAAACAATCTGGAAAGATAGATGGAAACCAAATTACAAAGGACTTTAAATGCCAGACAGAAGAGTTTGTATTTTATGCTATAGGCAATAGGGAGCCAGTGAAGTTTTTTTGAGCAGGGAAGTGAAATACAAATTGCAGGTCAGACCAGCACTTGGGGAATATTATCTCAATGGCTATATGGAGGCTGTATTAGAAAGGAGAGTGGTAGTAGAAGCAGGGAAACAAATAAGACTTCAAGATTTGTAACACTAAGTTCCTCAGTGTGATCTTGATCTGGTCCAACCACTATTCCCAACTTTATATTCTATTTGTATTTGTTTGTTTGGCAATTTCATTTAAGCCAAATTAAGTAATTCACTCTCCCCTCATCTCCATCTCATAAAATTCCATTGTTCAGATACAACTCAACTGCTACTTTCAACATAATTTCTTTCCTGATCTGTCAAGTACTGCTAGTGCTCTCTTATGAGCTAGCTTATATTCAACTGCTCAAATTACATTACAGCAATGGCTTTATGTCACTTAAACATTTGTCACAATTGGTAGCAATCAAGTTCAATCTTTGCCCTTTGACATTTCCCATTTTTCCAATGCAGATGGCTCATTTAAACAGGTTAAATTGAAGCTATTAGACCAGTTCATAGTGTCTTCTTCAGTCTAACTATCAAAAGTCATTATTAAACACCAACTATGTACCAACACTGTGCTAAATGCTGGGGATACAAAGACCCTCCCCCCCAAAATGAAAAATTCCTTCTCTCAAGGAGCTTAAGATTCCATCGGGGAAAACAACATGTATGTATAATATATAATTATACACATAAAATTATGTAGAATAAATGAAAAATACATGCAAGGCAGTTGAATATAAGCTAGCTCATAAGAGAGCGCTAGCAGTACTTGACAGATCAGGAAAGAAATTATGTAGAAAGTAGCAGTTGAGTTGCATCTGAACAATGGAATGTTATGAGATGGAGAAGAGGGGAGAGTGAATTACTGACCTGGAAGACAGCCAGTATAAAAGTACAAAGATGAAAGTTGGAATGCCATGTATGAGAAACAGAAGGCCAGTTTGGCTGTGCCATAGATAGGAAGAGGACTGCTGTATAATGAGATGAGAAAGGGAGGTTGAGGTGCTTTAAAAGCCAAAGGAGTTTTTCCAGTTACTTTGACACTTACATGGAGGATGTATTGGAATGGGAGAAAGGTAAGGCAAGGAGGACAATTGGAAAACCATTGCAATAGTCAAGACAAGAAGTATAGAGGAATCAGATGTGAGAGGTGCTACAGAGGCAGAAACAGAAAGATTTGGCAACTGATTAGATACTTGAGCTGAGGGAGAGGGAGGATTTGATGATAAGGTCAAGGTTATAAACCTGAAAGACATGGAGAATTGTGCTAGTATCAACAGAAATAAGGAAGCATTGTAGAAGAGTACATTTGTGGGGGAAGATAGTAATTTCTAGTTTTAGATATACTGAATTTGAGATATTTTGGAACATCTGGTTTGAAATGCAGTTGGTGATATGGGACATAAAATAATGAAAGAAATTGGGGATGGAGGGATGTGTGTGTGTATGTATAAAATTAGACAATTAAGAAATTGTTGAGGGGGCGGAGGCAAGATGGTGGAGTAGAGACAGCACTTCCAAGGCACTCTCCCCCACACCACTTCCAAACCATGTAAGAGGTGGACTCTGAACAACTTCTGGAGCTCCAGAACCCACAGAACAACACAGAGAAGCTAACCTCCTGCTGAGGACAGACCGGCAGCCCTGAAGGGAGCTGTCAGCACAGCACTCTGGGAGCATAACCCAGGCCCACCTGAGTTGCAGTTTTAGCCCCAGGGTGGCCTGGCCAGCATCCAGCTGGAGGGACCCCAGAACACCAGCAGCTATGGCGATTCCAGAATTATCAACACAGATATGCCTAGGATAAAATGAGAGGTTAGTGCCCTTTGGACTTTGGGACCATTATCTGGGGAACAAGTTGGCTTCTTCCCCTGGGGGTAAAAAGCAGATGAGGAGACAAGGCACAGACACCATTTTGTAGCTTCAGTGGCAGCTTCAGCTCCTGGTCTGTGAACTGTAGGGAGATCCAGCGATCAGTCTTGGGGGGTAATCGCTCTTGCTTTAACCTCCCTGGATCTGGATTGTGATCTGGGGGGGAGGTTGTGGGTTGGGTATCCAGCTTGCCAGAATGTGTGGAGGCTTCACAGAGGCCACCCAACTAATACCTCCGGAAGTTGTGAAGACCCCAACATTTGGGATGGAAGCTCCCCTGTCTGGCGGCAGAGTCCTACTGTGGCAACAAGCCCAGAAGTCAAGTAATTGAGTGGCAACATGCCTAGGCAAAGGAAACAAAATAAACAGAAAAATTCAACATTAGACTCCTATTTTGGGGGCAAAGAGGATTGAAGCATGGAACAAGAGGAAGACTGTGAGGTCAGAAATCCTGCACCAAAAGGCCCAAATGAAAATATGAGCGGGTTACAGGCCATAGAAGACCTTAAGAAGGATTTACAAAACCAAATAAGAGAAGTGGAGGAAAAATTGGGAAGAGAAATGAGAAGGATGCAGGAAAAGTATGAAATGAGAGTCAACAGCCTGACTGAGGAAAACAACACCTTAAAAAATAGACTAACTCAAATGACAAAGGAGGCCCAAAAGGGCAATGAGGAGAAGAATGCCTTAAAAAGTCGAATTTGCCAGATGGAAAAAAAATCTCAAAAGCTCACTGAGGAGATTCATTCCTTCAGAGTTAGACTGGAGCAAATGGAAGCTAATGACTTTATGAGAAATCAAGATGCTGTTAAGCAGATCCAAACAAATGAAAGAGCAGAAGGCAATGTGAAATATCTCATGGGAAAAACCACTGACCTGGAAAATAGATCCAGGAGAGATAATTTAAAAATTATTGGACTGCCTGAAAGCCATGATCAAAGAAAGAACCTAGAAATCATCCTTAAAGAAATTCTCAAGGAAAATTGCCCTGATGTTTTAGACCCAGAGGGCAAAATAGAGGTTGAAAGAATCCACCAAACACCTCCTGAAAAAGATCCCAAAAAGAAAACTCCCAGGAATATTATAGCCAGGTTCCAGAACCCCCAGATCAAGGAGAAAATACTCCAAGCAGCCAGGAAGAAACAATTTCAATATTGTATAAACACAATCAGAATAGCACAGGACCTGGCAGCTTCTACACTGAGGGATTGAAGGGCATGGAATATATGATATTCTAGAGGTCAAAAGAGCTGGGATTAAAACCAAAAATCACTTATCCAGCAAAACTGAGTATCTTGTTTCAGGGGAAAATATGGTCATTCAGTGGAATAGAGGACTTTCAAGTATTCTTGAGGAAAAAACCAGAGTTGAATAGAAAATTTGACATTCAGACACAAGAAGCAAGAGATACCTGAGAAGGTAAACAGGGAAAAGAAATCAAAAGGAACTTATCAAAGTTGAACTATTTACATTCCTAAATGAAAAAAAATAACTGTGACTGATGAAAACTTTCTCAGTATGAAAATAATTGAAGAAGGATATATGGACATATGAATACATATGTGAATGTGTGTATATATGTTTACAGGTATACATGGATAGAGGGCACAGATTGAATTTGGTGGGAAGGGATGATACTTAAGGGGTGAAATTAAGAGGTGAGAGAGGAATGTGGCAAGAGGAGATGGGGAGAGACAGGGTAGGGTAAACTATCTCATGTAGAAGAGGCAAGGGGAAGTGGTTGCAGGGGAGGGGAAGAAGAGGAAGGCAGAAAGGCAAAACCATATTCTCATTGAATTTGGCTCAGGGAGAGAATGACATACATACTAAATGTGATATCTCACCCTGCAGGAGAGTAGAGGGAAGGGGGATGAGAGGAGGATGATGGAGGGGAGGGCATTCTGGGAGGAGGAGAGGTTGAAAGTACCCACTTTCAAAGAGGGACAGGATCAAAGTAGGGAATTGACCAGGTGGGGGGTGGAATGGGTGGGAGGGAAATATAAGCAGTCTTTTACAATATATCTACTATGGTAATGTTTTGCATAGCTTTATAAGTACAACACATACTGAATTGCTTATCTTCTCAAAGGGAGCGGGTGACAAGGGAGGAAGGGAATGGATCTGAAATTCGAAGTTTTAAAATTAAATGTTTCAAATATATATAAATACTATTATTAATACTATTTTGCATGTAATTGAGAGATAAGATGTGCAGGCATTGGGGCACAGAGATTCACCTTGCCCTAATGGTAAAGTCGAAGGGGGTACAGGAGAAGATATGGGAGAAAGCAGATTGGATGAGGGGATATCTTGTGGGACTGCTATTCTGGGGTGGTGGGTAGGGGGAAAATGGGGATAAAATTGTAAGTCAAAATCTGGTGGAAATGAATGATGTAAACCAGAAGTCAATAAAGCATTTGTTTAAAAAAAAAAAAGAAATTGTTGATAATTTTGGAAAAAACCATTTCAGTGGGATGAAGAAGTCAGAAGCTGGATTGCAAACAGTTGAGAAGTAAAACAAAAAGAAGAGGGGCTACAAGCCTAGAGAGCTTTTTCTAGAATGTTGGCTTAGAAAGTGGGGAGTGCTGTCTGATAATCATTTAAGATTGTGAGGTCTAGTAAAGGATTTTTAAGAATAGAGGAGACTTGGGCATGTCTGAAGGCTGTAGAAAAGGAATGAGTAGCTAGGAAAAGTCTGAAGATTTGAAAAAAAAAAAGAGGAAAATCTACATAAGATAGGGAGGGATGAGATTAAGGGTACAGATACTGGCCTTGGCTAAAAGTACTACTGGATTATCAGAGACTGTAGGAAATAAAGAAAAAGTGGGTGATGAGATCAAGGAGTTCTGACAAGAAGAAAACTGAAGAAAGAGCTAATGGCAAGTGATCTCAGTAAAAGAAGAAGCCGGTTCAAAGGGTAAGAGGAGAGAAGGTATGGGAGGCTTGAGGAGAGAAGGTTTGGAATAGCTTTGTTGGAGAGTGAGAAAAGGAACGAATTAGGGAAGGATAAAATGATTGCCTTGTTGCAGTGAGGGCCCATTTGAAGTTATATGACATTGTAGTATAGTAAACAAATTCAGCATAGTTGTGTGATTTCTGTCAGCTCCATTCAGTAGTATATGCATAGAGGTGGAGGAGGTATATGGTGGAAATTATTCAGATTTGGGGATTGGCAAAGAATGAATGATAATAGGACAGAAGGGTGAGAGATTCAAGATCAACTGGCTTCTAACTAGTTAACTACATAGTTTGCAATTGGGAAGGGTGAAAAGTAAAGTCAGAGCATGAATAATGAATGGCCTTAGAAAAAACTGAATGGTGGAAAGATTGAAGGTTGAGGGAGGAAAAGGAAGATATTTAGAAGGAGGTACAGGAAGCAATAGGGAATTGTGGTTAGATACAGAAATGTCAGAATTTTTGGTCAAGTAAATGAAACACTTCTAGGTAATGGTAAGATCCAGCATATGATCATTTCTATGCCTGAGATAGAGCAGAAGAATAGATCTTGGGATCTGAGTAAATTGGGGAACTGGGGAGATTGGAGTATTTGAAGGAGAATCAATATGAATGTTGATATGCCCTGGTATAAGAGCAGTAGTTGGAGAGAAGAGGAAGAGAGTGAGATTGAATGTCTCAATAAAGGAAAAAGAATGACCTATGGGCCAGTAGAAAGCATCCATCTTGATCTGAATGGAATGAAAGTTTTGAGAGAATAAACTTCAAAAGAGAATAGGTTGATGACTGCTGCTGGTAAAGAAGTGTCTGGCAGTGCCAGTGGGGAGCAATGAATATTGACTATCTCTCTTGTATGTCAGGGAGTGTGAGAAGATATAGCCAGTGCTGGAGAAAATGACCTGGGATGTAGTAGCATCTGGAAGAATCAAGGGCAAGTAGATAAAAAGAAATATGAAAAAGAAATTTGTTCATTATGGAATAGAAAATCCAGAGAGCGCATGGGAAGGGATGGGCAGAGTTCTCCCCTTCTTCAGCCTTTCTTCTAATTTGATGTTGATTTTGATCTCTCTAATCACTGAACAACAAACAGCGGATTCTGATATGCCTCCCACACCAATATCCTGTTGCTTCTTGTCTGACCAAATACAGTCGAGTTCACTTTTTTTGTGTGTGTGATGATGTTTGTGGTTCATCAGATCTAGCACGTCCAAACTCTTTTCTGGTAGAAAATATCCATTACATGTAAGCATAAGGCTTCTAAGTATTTTAGAGGGCTTTATTCTCTTTCATTTCTCCAATTTGAATCATATTTCCTAACATTTTTTCACCATACTTCTTTGTGCCCACATTCATATAAAGGTTATCAAATATAAAATTATATGTTGAGTTGGTGGGGAAGGATGTATCCATTTCTTTGAATTTCTCTGCCTCTTCATTCACTGTAGGCAATGTTAGGGTATAAGCTACAATTATTTTCATGGTGGTATTTTTGTGTTATGTATCATAAGCTCTGCAAGACAGATGACCAAGTATCACATGAAATGATGTGTCTCATTGCCTTTGGGCACCTACACCACCATCCTTTTGGTTTGCTTCTCCAAATAGAAATGGTCATTCATCCTTTTGTTTATTTACAACTGTTTTTCATCTTCTGGTTTCATTTTTTGCAAGAATATTAAAAGTGGGGGCAGCTAGGTGGTGCCATGAATGGAGTGCCAGCCCTGGAGTCAGGAGGACCTGAGTTCAAAAACGGCCTCAGACACTTAACACCAAAACTAGCCTTGTGACCTTGGGCAAGTCACTTAACCCTATTTGCCTCAGTTTCCTCATCTGAGTTAGTGAAGGAAATGGCAAACCACTCCAGTATCTTTGGAAGAAAGCTCCAAGTGGGGTCACAAAGAATTGGACATGACTGAAAAACTATTGAAAACAATGTGGTTCGGGGGCGGAGCCAAGATGGCAGAGTAGAAACAGCTCGTCCAAGCCTCTCTGCCCCCAGATTCTCCACAAACTATGTAAAAAAGGACTCTGAAAATCTTCTGGAGCCCCAGCACCCACAGAACGACACAGAGAAGCTAACCTCCCGCTGAGGACAGCCCAGCACCCTGCAGGAAGGACCAGCGCAGTGGTCTGGGAGCTGGCAGCGCGCAGAGCGCAGGAGCCTAGCCGAGCCCAGGTCCGCGTGAGCCGAGGTTTTAGCCCCAGGGCGGCAGGGCCAGCAGCCGGCTGGAGGAACCCCAGAACACCAGGAGCTGTGGCGACTCCAGAATTATCAACATAGACATGCCTAGGACAAAGTAAGAGGTTAGTGTCCTATGGACTTTGGGACCTGTATTTGGGGAATGCGTCAGCTCCCTCCCCTGGGGGCTAGAAGCCCCTGAGGAGACACGCCATTTTGTAGTTTTCAGAGGCATTTCCGGCTCCCAGCCTACAAATCGTGGGGAGATCCAGCGATCAGTCTTGGGGGGTAATCGCTCTTGCTTTAACCTCCCTGGATCTGGATTGTGATCTAGGGTGGAAGTTGTGGGTGGGTTTACAGCTTGCCAGAAACGGAAGTTGCCCCCCACACGTTCGGGACGAAAATTCCTCTATCTGGCCTTAAAGCCATAGTGTGGCAACAAGCCCAAAAGTCAAGTAATTAAGTGGCAACATGCCAAGGCAAAGGAAACAGAAAAATGCAACCCTAGACTCCTATTTTGGGGGCATAGAGCAGGAAAAGGACTGTGAGGTCAGAAGTCCTGCTCCAAAAGCCCCAGGGGAAAACATGAGCGGGTTGCAGGCCATAGAGGACCTTAAGAAGGACTTTAAAAATCAAATAAGAGAATGGAGGAAAAATTAGAAAGAGAAATGAGAAGGATGCAGGAAAAGTATGAAATGAGGGTCAACAGCCTGACTGAGGAAAACAACACCTTAAAAAATAGACTAGCTCAAATGGCAAAGGAGGCCCAAAAGGGCATTGAGGAGAAGAATGCCTTAAAAAGTTGAATTTGCCAGATGGAAAAAGAATATCAAAAGTTCACTGAGGAGATTCATTCCTTCAGAGTTAGACTGGAGCAAATGGAAGCTAGTGACTTTATGAGAAATCAAGATGCTGTTAAGCAGATCCAAACGAAAGATTAGAAGGCAATGTGAAATATCTCATGGGAAAAACCACTGACCTGGAAAATAGATCCAGGAGAGACAATTTAAAAATTATTGGACTACCTGAAAGCCATGATCAAGGAAAGAACCTAGAAATCACCCTTCAAGAAATTCTCAAGGAAAACTGCCCTGATGTTTTAGATCCAGAGGGCAAAATAGAGGTTGAAAGAATCCACCGATCACCTCCTGAAAAAGATCCCAAAAAGAAAACTCCCAGAAATATCATAGCCAGGTTCCAGAATCCCCAGATCAAGGAGAAAATACTACAAGCGGCCAGGAAGAAACAATTTCAATATTGTGGAAACACAATCAGAATAGACCAGGACCTGGCAGCTTCTACACTGAGGGATCGAAGGGCATGGAATATGATATTCCAGAGGGCAAAAGAACTGGGAATGAACCCAAGGGTCACCTACCCAGCAAAACTGAGTATTTTGTTTCAGGGGAAAATATGGTCATTCAGTGGAATAGAGGACTTTCAAGCATTCTTGAGGAAAAAACCAGAGTTGAATAGAAAATTTGACATCCAGACACAAGAAGCAAGAGATGCCTGAGAAGGTAATCAGGGAAAAGAAATCAAAAGGAACTTATCAAAGTTGAACTATTTACATTCCTATATGGAAAAGCAATATCTGTGACTGATGATATCTTTCTCACTATGAAAATAATGGAAGAAGGGGGTGTGGTCATATGAATACATATGTGAATGTGTGTGTATATGGTTACAGTTATATATGGATAGAGGGCATAGGTTGAATTTGTTGGGAAGGGAGAATACTCAAGGGATGAAATTATGAGGTGAGAGAGGAAAGTGGCAAGAGGAGATGGGGAGAGACATGGTAGGGTAAACTATCTCATGTAGGGGGGAAGTGGTTGCAAAGGAGGGGGAGAATAAGGAAGGCTAAAAAGGCAAAACCACATTCACATTGAATTTGGTTCAGGGAGAAAATGACATACATACTAAATGGGATATCTCAACCTGCAGCAGGATAGGGGAAGGGGGATGAGAGGAGGGATGATGGATGGGAGGGCATCCTTGGGGTGAGGGGAGGTTGGAAGTACCCACTATAGAAGAGGGACAGGATCATGTAGGGAATGGACCAGGTGGGGGGTGGGATGAGTGGGAGGGAATTATAAGCAGCCTTGTACAATATATCTACTATGATAATGTTTTGCATAGCTAGACATGTACAACATATACTGAATTACTTATATCCCAAGAAGGAATGGGTGACAAGGGAGGAAGGAAATGGATCTGAAATTCGAGGTCGTAACATTAAATGTTTCAAATATATATATAAATACTATTATTAATACTCTTTTGCCTATAATTGGGAGATAAGATGTGCAGGCATTGGGACACAAAGATTCATCTTCCTCTAATGGAAAAGTCGATGAGGGTATGGGAGAAGGTATGGGAGAGAGCAGATTGGAGGAAGCGATATCTTGTGGGACTGCTATTCTGGGAGGTTGGGTAGGGGAATAATGGGGAGAAAATGATTGTAACTCAAAATCTGGTGGAAATGAATGATGTAAAACAGAAGTTAATAAAGTATTTGTTCAAAAAAAAAAGAAAAAAATAAAAAATAAAAAGGAAAACAATGTGGTTCTTTAGAACTTTTGCTCAATTTTATTCTTTACATCATTATGGATGTAAAATTGGACCATATGCAACTGAAAGAAATTTTCTTAATTTTTTCTTTTTTCCACAGGTTTCTCTGACTGACTTTCTTGTAATAAGCCTCTCTATATTTCTCTAGATGGATTCTCAGACAGCAGATCCACCCTGTCTCCAGGACCATTCTTGAAGTCTTTCCAACACAATTGAACCTGACAAAGCTTAATCTCCTCACAGTCTTGAAGAACTCAGTGCCATCTTCATGACAAGATGGGGCACTAGAGTACACTCCTATGGAGGCTACAAAGGAACTAGGGGCATAAAAATGAAATGCACCCTCAGTCCTTGCCTTCTGGGAGCTTAGAATCTCATAGAAGGCTGAAGATACATCAGAGGAAAGAACGCTATTTAGAATCAGCAGACAGGTTCTAATCCTGGCTCTGTCTACCATTTGATTTTGGGCAAGTAACTTAACCTCTTTGGGTTCTAACTTCATTCCCTGTAAAGCAAGGGAAAGACCTTTAAGTTGTCTTCCTGGTCTCTGATCATGATCCTGTGATCTTTAAAGACCCTTCCAACTACAAATTTTATGATACTAGGATATGTACAAAGAGAAATATAACAGAGAGAATGTGGTGGGTACAAGAGAATCCCAGACAGAATTGTGAAAATGTCAGGAATAGAGAGACTACTTTTAGTCTGGAAGAATCCAGGAAGGCTTCCTGGGAAAGGAAACTAGATTAGAGCTGGACCTTGTAGGAAGAAAAAGAAGAAGTAGAAGAAGTCAAGGTAACAAAGGAGTGGTTTTTTTCAGCATGGGGTAGTAGCCTACGTGAATGTGTAGAGGTAGACTTCAGAGAATGAGATCAAGTACTACTTAGTATTGTAGTATAGTTTGACTATAGTAGTATAGTTTTTGGTACTGTTGTAGTATTGTTGTTTGTCCTTCTCTCTCAAAGAAGACCAATAACATCATGGGTGACATCTTGACTCATGCATGAATCAAATTTAAGTGAGGCAGAACTGCACACAGGCATCAGCTTCATTCTCTCTTCCAAAGTCATCAAAGTCCAGTAGCAAGACAAAAGTCTATTGGTGAAGGGTTGAGATGTGGTGAATGACCTTGGCATTGTCACTGTCTGACCACTCTCTAAGACTCCACGGTATATGCTTCATCCACCTTCATGGTTGTTGGAACAAATTGTTCTCTTCTGCCTGTTCTGCCAGAGGGAATTCTTCACATGCTTTGGGTAGACACCCCTCTGACTCACCAAGGGGTTTGTGGCCTATCAGCTACCTCTCTACCTAGTTTAGTCAGGTTATATTGATTGTAGTATTAATTGCCTTTTGTACCATTACTGTATTTAGAAAAATCATACCCATATGAATGTGGTTTTTATCCCACAGCGTGTGAAGACTTCCCCCAGTAGAAAGGACAGATGGAAGCTATTGTCCTGCCACTGGACTTTGATAACTCTAAAAGAGAGATTGAGGCTGATGACTTTGAAAAACTCTCCCTCACTTAAATCCAATTCACACACAAGTCAAGACATTTATGAAGATCAGTGGCATCATAGGGTGATGATGGACAAACTGCAACAATAGTTAGGCTGATTCATAAATTATCTGAAAGGAAGTAACATGAAATAAGATTGGAAGGACAAGCTGGAGCCAGATGGTATAGGGCCTTAAGTCCCAGGACAAACACTTTGAATAGAGAAACCATTAAATATTTCTGAGTAGGCGAGGTCCATGTTAAGACCCCGTATTAGGGAAATAGTTTGACAATTATGTGACGGAAGGCAGCATTCTTCTAGGGCACTGGACTTTAGGTCAGGAAGACAGGTTCAAATCTCACTTTAGACATTTTGTATTACCATGAGCAAAGCACTTAATTTCTTTGTTCTCACTTACATCTATCTATCCCTTTCTTCTGTGAGTGACTTGAAATGATCCAGCTGATATTACTGTTAAATTGTGAGGCCGATTTATCTACTCCATGACTCTAGGCTAATGTCTGATCTATCATATCTTGAACAGATCTTCTTGTTCAAACCTGCACCCTCTGGGCTTTTCCATAAGTTTCTTGTCTTATGGGCCTGCCCTGTTCCCAACTCATTAATAGAGCAATAATACACACACCCTTGGCTGAGTCAAAAATGGACACCTTCCTGCAGGACAGTATTGCATAGCATGTAGAGTGGTGGGCCTGAAGCCCAGATATTCACATTGGAATCTTGTCTCAGACACTTACTGCCTGGGTAACCATGCATAACTCACTTAAAACCTCAGAACTTTACTTTCTCCATCTCTACCCGGGGTACTCATATTTGTACTGCCTACTTCACAGGGTTACTGAGAGGAAAACACTTTCCAAACCTCAGAACATTATATAAATATGAGTAATTATTATTTTCTTTGTCCTTCCTCTTGCTTTTCCCACCTCTGAGCCTCAGGGGTTTGAGTCATGTTTCAAGCCCCTCCCTGATGAGGGACATTTGCCTTTTAGATTCCAGGTTTCATAGTCAAAACAAAACAAAACAAAAACAAATATTTGGCACATATGAATTAAAAATAATTACTTGTGTAACTTTGACTAACCTGACTAACCTGGCCCCCACTGCCTGAAGGCCAGGTATGTTACATTTCACTCCTCCCTCAGGGCAATCTGGCACTTTTAGGGGGGGATTGAGGGTTCCTAGTCTCTCTGCCATTGGCTCCAGCCTCCACCAATGATGTTCTCTCAATTGTAGGAGGCTCACTGAACCACCTAATAGTATTATTATCTTTTACAAAGAAATATTTGCTTCAAAGGAATAGGAAGAAAAAACATAAAAACATCTTTCAAACACCTGGAAAGGATCCTCCCCACATTGCACTACCTCCCAATCTGGGAGGAGGAAGAGTTTAAGCTCACAGTTTAGTTCAATTCTTATAGACCACAGTTCCATATTCCAAGTTCAAAGCTCCCCTGCTGGATAGACTGACTGGCTAACTACACAATCAGTATGGAATCTTGCCTCCAAAGTTGCCATTGCTCAAATCCAAAGTTATTCCACAACCTGCACTTAGAACTGAAAAAGGCAAACAAAACCCCAAGTTCAATTTAGGGCCACAGTATAAAAGGGGGAAAAAGGAAAAATAGCCCTTCTCTCCAGCTCAATTCATGGTGCCTGCATCTATGCTGTGGGTGAACTTGGAGCTGCATGCTCTCTGGAGAGTTTTAAATTCATAGCCTATTATGACTGTGCAGTCAGTGGAAAGAGACTACTTAGCCACATGGCAGGGCAACACACAGAATGTCTTCTTCCAGAAGCTGGTCATTGGCATCTTCTACATGGTGGGCCTCCACGTTAGGTGATTTGGACAGAAATAAAGCAAAGCCCCAGTTGCATTTGTTTATAAAACACTTTACAGCATTCTTACTATTGCTTCTGCTACTGCTACTGCTGCTACTATTATCTCCTTTTCACGGAACCTGAGACTCAAATACATTAGACAACTTTGCCAGTCAATAGTTAATAAGAGTCAAAGTTAGAAAATACAAAACATGCCTTCCCCATCCCAATAAAAAGAGGATCTGGAGCCATTGTTCACAACTAATGCTTTCTGATGACAGAAATGGTGAATTCAAGAAAACCATGCTGTCATTTTATTTCAATGTTGTATGAATCCAAATATAGTCTGTAGTTTCCATCCACCCATCCCCAGTCCAGATCTGGTTTGCATAAAACCCAAGTCTAGAATCAGTGCCATTATTTTTCTTCAGTATAAAGCTCTATGTAGGGGGGCAGAGTCAAGATGGCGGAGTAGAAATAAGACTTCTGTGTGGCTCCAGCTTCCACCTCCTGCAATTCATGTAAAAACGACTCTAGATAAACTTTGGAGGTACAGAACCCACAAAATGACAGAGAGAAACTAACCTCCTGCTAAAGATAGCCCAGCAGGCCAGGAGGAAGGTGCCAGCACAGTGCTCTGGGAGCCAAGCCCAGCCTCTCTCTAGCCAGGTTTTAGCCTCAGGGTGGCCTGAGAAGCCACCTGCTGGAGGGACTTCAGATCACCAGTAGCTGTGACAATTTCCAGAATTATCAACCCATAGATGCCAAAGACAAAGTGAGAGGTCAGTGCGGACTTTGTGGGAACAGGGAGCTTGGGAGTGCAGTCCAGCCTTTGCCCCCAGGGTGAGAAGCAGCTGAGGCTCCATGACCCTGCATGCTCTACCATATGGCTGCTTCAGAACTCCTGGTCTGCAGATTGTAGGGGGACCAAGTGATCAGTCTGAGGGGTAATCATGCTTGCTTTAACCTGCTTTGATCTGGAATGCAGTCTAGGGTGGAGGTCCTAGGGTGTGTGAACAGTCTACCAGAGCATGTGGAGGCTTCAGAGAGGGTACTCAACTAATAGCTCTGGCAGCTGTGAAAACCCCAGCATTTGGAATAAAGCTCCCCTTTCTGGTAGCAAAATTCTACTGTGGCAAAAGGCTCAAAAGTCAAGTAATTAAGTGGCAATATGAATAAGCAAAGGAAGCAAAGCAAACAGAGCAATCCTACATTAGACTCCTATTTTGGAGACAAAAAGGATCAAAGCATGGAACATGAGGAAGACAGCAAAGTCAGAACACATGCACCAAAAGCTTCCAAGAAAAATATGAGCTGGTTACAGGCCATAGAGGAGCTTAAAAAGGATTTTGAAAACCAAATAAGAGAAGTGGAGGAAAAAATGGGAAGAGGAATGAGAAGGATGTAAGAAAATTATGAAATGAGAGTCAACAACCTGACTGAAGAAAATAACAACTAAAAAAAACAGACTAACTCAAATGGCAAAAGAGACTCAAAAAGCCAAAGAGGAGAAGAATTCCTTAAAAAACCAAGTTTGGGGGCGGCTAGGTGGCGCAGTGAATAGAGCGCCGGCCCTGGAATCAGAAGGACCTGAGTTCGGAGCCGGCCTCCGACACTTAATCCGCACAAACAAAAACCTAGCTGTGTAACCTTGAGCAAGTTACTTAACCCCAATAGCTTTAAAAAAAAAAAAAAAACAAGTTTGCCAGATGGAAAAAGAATCTCAAAAGCTCACTGAAGAGAATCATTCCTTCAGAATTGGATTGGAGCAAATGGAAGCTAGTGACTTTATGAGAAATCAAGATACTACTAAACAGATCCAAACAAATGAAAAAATAAAAGGCAATGTGAAATATCTCATTGGAAAAACCACTGACCTGGAAAATAGATCCAGGAGAGATAATATAAAAAGTATTGGACTACATGAAAGCCGTGATAAAAAAAAAAAAAGAACCTAGAAACCATCCTGCAAGAAATTCTCAAGGAAAATTGCCCTGATGTTTTAGAACCAGAGGGCAAAATAGAGGTTGAAAGAATCTACCGATCACCTCCTGAAAAAGATCCCAAAAAGAAAACTCCTAGGAATATTATACCCAGGTTACAGAATTCCCAGATGAAGGAAAGAATATTACAAGCAGCAAGGAAGAAACAATTTGAATATTGTGGAAACACAATCAGGATAACATAGGATCTGGCAGCTTCTACACTAATGGATTGAAAGGCTTGGAATATGATATTCCAGAGGTCAAAGGAGCTGGTATTAAAACCAAGAATCACCTACCCAGCAAAACTGAGTATCATGTTTCAGGGGAAAATATGGTCATTCAGTGGAATACAGAACTTTCAAGCCTTCTTGATGAAAAAAAACCAGAGTTGAATAGAAAATTTGATATTCAGATACAAGAAGCAAGAGAAGCATGAGAAAGTAAACAGGGAAAAGAAATCATAAGGAACTTAACAGAGTTGAACTATTTCCATTCCTACATGGAAAAACAATAATTGTAACTTATGAAACTTTTTTCAGTATGAGAATAGTTGAAGGGAATAGAAATGTATATGTGTGTGTATATATATATATGTGTGTGTGTGTGTGTGTGTGTGTGTGTGTGTGTGTGTGTGTATGTGTGTGTGTGTGTGTGTATACAAACATATATATGTCTATATAGGAGGGTATATGGGCATATGAATACATATGTGAGTGTGTGTATATATGTGTGCAGGTATACATAGACAGAGGGCACAGGACCTGTTAAATAGGAAGGGATGATACTTAAAAGGTGAAATTAAGAGGCAAGAGAGGACTATAACAAGAGGAGATGGGGAGAGACAGAATGGAATAAATTATCTCATATAGAAGAGACAAGGGAAAACTGTTACAATGGAGGGGAAGAACAGGAAGGCAAAAGGGAATAAGTCAACCTTATTCTTATTGAATTTGGCTTGGGGAGGGAATGCCATACACACTAAATAGGGCATCTCACCCGACAGGAGAGTAGAGGGGAAGGGTATGAGAGAGGGGATGATGGAGGGAAGGGCAGATTGGGTGGGAGGGAAGTTGGAAGCACACACTTTTGAAAAGGGATAGGATCAAATTAGAGAATAGAACAAGTGGGAGGTGGGATAGGATGGAGGGAAATATAGTCAGTCTTTCACAATATATCCACTATGGAAATGTTTTGCATAGCTACACATGTACAACCTATATTGAATTGCTTATCTTTCCAGTGAGTGTGGGTGACGAGGGAGAAAGGGAAAGAATCTGGAATTCAAAGCTTTAAAATCAGATGTTAAATATATATAAAATTATTATTATTATTTTACATATAACTGGGAAATAAGATATACAGGCACTGGGGCTTAGAGATCCACCGTGCCCTACTGGAAAGTTGGAGCGGGGATGGCAGAAAATATGGGAGAGAGCAGATTAGGGGAGGGGATATTTAGTGGGATTGCTATTTTGGGGTGGTAGGTAGAAAATCTTGTGGAAATGAAAGATGTAAACTAAAAAATAAATTATAAAGCTCTCTATATAGGTATTGTGCAAATATATATATGTGTGTGTGTGTATATATAGGTGTATGTATATATATGTGTGTATATATGTACACACAAATATATACCTATATATACATGTGTACATATATATATATATACCTACACTACCTAATTCCTACCCATATATACATAGATTTAGATAAGTAATATAGATAGTATAAGTACATTCTTTATATTTCTAACTCTAAGTGTACTAAGACTTTGGAATATCATATATACAGTGTATATGTATATATAATACATATGTATGTATATATATCTAAATGCATCTGTATGTATATAGATGCATACATATGTATACATACTTTTGGACCATCTTATGTATAGACATATGAATATATGCTCTATATGTACATATGTGATATACATTTATATACACTTTGGGAATTTTCAAAACACCATATATATTCACATGTACATGTATATGTATGCATACGTATATGTGTACATGTATGCAAGTGCTATTATCATCTGCATTTTACAGATGAGAGATAAAGAAAATGAGACAGAGAGAGGTTAAGTGGCTTGCCCAGGTTCACACAGATAGTAAATATCTGAGAGCAGATTTAAATTCTGGTCTTCTTGACTTCTGTTTTATCGACTGTGCAACCTAGCTGCCTCTACACACACACACACACACACACACACACACACACACACACACACACACATACACACACTTCATTTCAAGATCTCATTTTAGAGGAATGGCCAATATTGGAAGAAAAGTCTGTATTTGCAACAATATGGTAATATTCCCTGGGCTTGGGTCATCCTGTGAAAGGGCCTGGAGATTTTTTAAATTTAGCTTGAAGGCTTTTGTTGGATCTCCAGAGAGATTTCCTCCTGACATCACAATGAAGTCACTGGATTTGTCTGCCCAGAACCAAAGATTGTCTTAATTAATTGTCTTAACTTAATTCACTTAGCCCCTCTTTATCAACGTGTCAGAGTTTTGTATTCTCTGACTGCAAAGGATCCTTTTGAGCCCTGACAAAATCTCACCTAGAAGAATAGGGAAAAGTTCAGAAAATATAGTTAAGGACCAAGCTGTTTGAAACCCAATAACACAGATTTAGCAAGGCCAAACTTTTCAAACCCTGTGTCCAAGGTTTTGGGTAGTTTGCCACATAGCCCAGAATAGAAGATTTTTGAAGGGATAAATACAAACCTAGATACACAGAAAAAGCCAGCCAACAGCACTAGACTTGCCAAATAGCCCTGCTAGGCTACAATCAACTCTTCTCTACTTTAAATATAACCAGCTCTTCAAGAAGCCCTGTGATGGATGAGCTTATAAAACACTACTATAGAGGTCCCACAATCTCTAGTTTTTTAATGCCCTTATAAGCAGCCCCAGCATGGGAGAGAAAGGCTGGTTCAGTCCTCAGGGCCATTTGCTTTTTTTTTGCTTTTTTTTTTTTTTTTTTTGGTTTTTGGAGGGCAATTGGGGTTAAGTGACTTGCCCAATGTCACATGGTTAGTGTGTGTGTGCGTGTGTGTTTGTTAAGTATCTGAGGCTGGATTTGAACTCAGGTCCTCCTGACCTCAGGGCCGGTGCTCTACTCACTGCACCACTTAGCCACCCCATCAGGGCCATTTTCCAAAGCTGCTGCCTAACTGTACACACAGCTCAGTGGTCCGGTTTCCTCTCTCTGGAAATACAACGCATTTATCGAACTCCCACAGGGTACAGAGTTAGAAAATCAATTCAGCTCTCTAGCAACCCCGACTTCTTTGTCCTTCCTGAGACTAAAGACTGGAATAGTGGAAATCCGTAGAGAGAAACTCTCAAAGCATTTCTGTTGTGAAGGATTTTATGCTTCTACACAGGGTATAAGAGTTTTCTCCTTTCTACAACTAGAGAAAAAAATTCCATTAGGGCTGGAAGGGAAGATTTTAGACAAATGAAAAATGGACAACCACTTACTGGAGGGATAGCCTCTGATTGTGGACAATAAAGGGCAAGACACTCAGGACCAGCACTGGAAGAGTAGAAGGCCTCATTTGATATGAATTCATGGGTGCTAGGAAGTCCCCAATGCTCCCACTAAAATCTTTCCCCTTGTGCTCTCCAATGTTTAAAATTCTACCTTCATGGTTTTATTCTCTTAGATTAATTCCTTCATCTTGGTAAAATGCAAATCTCCCAATGGAGATATAAAGTTTAAAGCTGTTATTTGCAATTACAAAGTAAAGAAGGATTTAAGATGTGACCAGTTTGGGGGGAGGGGTATTTGGAGAGAAGCTGGATAGGGGAGGGGCTAGAAGGAATGGCTAATGAGCAGCACTGAGGCCCAGTTTTGCCTAGAATAGATCCTGGGGGTAAACAGCCCTATTATTAATCCATACACATTAAAGAAGGCAAAGGTGGAAAGTCAAAGTAAGGAAAAGTACAAACTATGTAAGTAGATGATAAAAATGTTCATGCTGTTGGATTTTGTTTGTTTGCTTTTTGTTTTGTAGGGGGGTGGGGATTGGAAATTTGGCATGGACATTCGTTTTGAATTTGATTTCAAAGGAAGATTTCATCTCCAGGGTACATTATCTACTCCTTTCAGACACAACAATATGAATGCATCCTTTGAAAGGGAAAGGAGACCTAGGTCAGCCTGGATGTCTAAACTCTCTATCAAGTTTGGGTTAAGAACAGGCTGAATGAATTGCTGATTTCCTGCCTCCGGTCTTGTGTTCCAGGAAAAGAGAATGCTTTGGCAGACTCACAATCCAGAGGTTTCAAATGATGGGAAGAGGCTTGCCTCAGAGATGTTTATTTTTCTGATTTGTCCCCAGCTTTTGACTCAACAACAAGCCATGGCAAGGCCTTTGTTTTGTTTTCGCTTTCTGAGCCTAAGTGGATCCGGGCTGAACCAGGGGCCAAACACATTGAAACATCCTCAGAATAGGCCACATTAAGTGTTTGCTCCATGTTCAAAGCTGAGTCAAACTAAGCTTTTTTCTTTAAGCCTTGAAGGTGGGTGGAAAAAGCAACCAAAGCCTTTTTTCCTTTGGGGCAACCCTGCTGGAAGAAAGGAAAGGTTTATGTTGTGTTGTTTTCCATTCTAAGGAAGATTAAAGGAGGAGGAAAGGGAGCATATGAATGTTAATATCTCTCACCACACCAATCTATCCTTCACTCCACTGTCAAATTGATCTTTCTAAAATGACCTAATTACCCCACCCCACTCTGGGATCAGATAGAAATCCCTCTATTTGTCTTTCAAAGTCCTTCATAACCTGTCCTTGCTATCTTTCTAGTCTTCTGACACCTTGTTCCCCCCTCCAACAAGTATTCTATGATACTGTGACACTGGCCTCCTTGCTGTTCCTCACACAAGACAATCTGTCTCCTGACTAAGAATTGTCACTGAGAGTCCCACATGCCTGGAAATCTCTCCCTCTTCATCTCTCCTCAAATTCCCTGGCTTCCTCACCTTCTAGAAGAAGCTCAGTCTTAGATAATCTGAGCCTTCCCTCTGAGATTTCCCCTATTTATCCTGCACATTCACTACATACAAGTGTCTGAGATAGGATTTGAACTCAGGTCTTCTTGACACTAAATCCAGCACTCTGTCCACTATACTGCATTTTTTGTTATTCAGTCATTTTTTAGTCATGTCTCCTGTGACCCCATTTGAGGTTTTCTTAGCAAAGACACTGAAGAAGCTTGCCATTTCCTTCTCATTTTATAGATAAGGGACTAAGGAAACAGAGTTAAGTGATATGCCCAAGTTCACACAGTTAGTAAGTGTCCAAGGCCAGATTTGAACTCAGGAAGATGAGTCTTCCTCACTTCAGGCTCAGCACTCTATCATCACTCAACTGCCCAAGTATTTTTTAATTTATGGATAATTTCATATTTAATGTTGAAAAAGGAAAATTATTGATAACACAAAAATAATCTGTCATTTAGGGATATACACAATGGCTATGATTATATAGAACAGAATTTAGGAAAAACTGTCTTAAATGCTATTCTCCACAGAGATTGAGTGAGAGAATATGGATGGCTCAGTGTAATTCCATCTTTTTCTCTACTGAAAAAACAAGTCAGAGAGGACCTTCTTAAATGTGGTTCAATGGTCTTGCCTTCATAAATGTACAAAAAACCTTTTTCCATCTAAAAGTGTTTTTTCCTTGTAGATCACCTCTCAGGGCCTATGAGGGCTTCACCAAAGAAAGATGCTTACTATTTACCAGGTCCCTGAGAAATGACCCCCAAATATGCATTACAGCCCCCTATAGTTTTCATTCACATTCCACATGGCTTAATATTCTTTCTGCATGTTAATTCAATTTCCCCCACTATTTTGAATAACTAGAAAATTCAGGTATAGAAGCTCTCAACAAAAAGGAATTAAGTGGTAAATCATATGGGTCTTAGCCTCAAGAACTGTAAACAAAGGGGGTGTTCATCAATTGGGAATGACTGAACAAATTATGATATTCTAGTATTATGGAATGTTATTGTTCTGTAAGAAATAAGGAAAGGGTCAGATTCAGAGAGACATGGAAAGACATATAAATAGATGAAAACTGAGGTGAATGGAACCAGGAGAAATATTATTACATTGACTACAACATTGTAAGGACAGCTAGATGGCATAGTGGATAGAGCACCAGGCTGGAGTCAGGAACACTCATCATTCTGAATTCAAATTCACCTCAGAAACTTACTAGCTTTGTGGCCCTGGGCAAGTTACTGAACCCTGTTTGCCTCAGTTTCTTCATCTGTAAAATGAGCCAGAGAAGGAAATGGTAAACCAATTTTGCTAAGAAAATCCCAGATGGAGTCACAGAGTCAGATGTGACTGAAATGCTTGAACAACAACAACATTGTAAAGGAAAATAACTTTGAAAGAATTAAAAATTCTAATCAATGCAAGAATGATCACTATTCTAGAAAACTGATGATGAAATTATTCTCACATCTTGGCAAAGGGGTGACAGACTATAGGTACAGAAAAAAGATATATACACACATATACATATGTGTCTATTATCTTTATTTTTTAAACAACCAATAAGGCACAGATTTCTTTTGATTAACTATATTTACTTCTTAGAAGAGAGGTGATTTTATTTGGGGAAAAGGGAATGTTTCATGGTAGAATAGAGGAATAGTAATAGTCATGAAAAAATTTAAAAAGGAAAGAAAGAAAGAAAGAAAGAAAGAAAGAAAGAAAGAAAGAAAGAAAGAAAGGAAGAAAGAAAGAAAGAAAGAAAAAGAAAGAGAAAGGAAGGAAGGAAGGAAGGAAGAACATTAGCAAAACATTTTAAGAATACATAGAAGAGAGCAGAAGGAAGTTCAGAAGGGGATGTAGGCAAGAAGTATGGTGGCAATACTATCACATTAAATTTGATGAATACTTTAAAAATTAAGGGGGTGGCTAGGTGGCGCAGTGAGTAGAGCGTCGGCCCTGGAGTCAGAAGGACCTCGGTTCGGATCTGGCCTCAGACACTTAACGCACACACAAATAAATAACCTAGCCGTGTGACCTTGGGCAAGTTACTTAACCCCAATTGCCCTCCAAAAGGCAAACCCCCCCCAAAAAAAATTAAATTGTACATGGGAGATTTGTAGCTTCATAAACAATCCTCTCTGTCCTTTGCATGTGGACATGTTCATGTACGTTAAGAATTGTCGGGGCGGCTAGGTGGCACAGTGAATAGAGTGTTGGCCCTGGAGTCAGAAGGACCTGAGTTCGGATCCAGCCTCAGACACTTAACACACACAACCAAAAACCTAGCCGTGTGACCTTGGGCAAGTTACTTAACCCCAATTGCTCTCCAAAAAGCAAAAAAAAAAAAAAAAAAAGAATTGTCAAGGTCATAATTAAAAATTGATTAAAGGAAACAAAAAATTATGCTTAAAACATTTGCTTAATGACAGAAAAAGACTTTGCTTCATACTCTCCCACTGAGGAAAGTTTATATATCCTTCTAAAAGTTGAAGAATTCCACAGAAATAGTCCCTTCTATGTATCTAGGAAGAATTTCTGTTTTCCATGAGAGGAAGTTGAGGTTAAGTGACATAGTCAGGTTTACACCAGACTTCCCTAGAAATGGGTCAGATGGTATATAGACTAACAGGAACTTTTTATACTTTTCTATAATGGGGCAATGAGAACATACAAGGGACCCATCTCCTCTGGCAACTCTCCTAGAGACCTAATGTCATGGAATTTTGCCTGCTTGGTGAAAGATGTCTAAACCTTGCTAAGGAACTAGATCCAGGGTTTCCTAGGCTTCTTTTTTACTCTTTCCCCCTAAACCACCTCTCTCTTCCCCAACCCATTTGGGTCTATTGTGATAGTCTATGTTCTTGTTCTATAGGGAATGGATGTGGGGAAAGAATGGTAGCCATGGCACTTGGGGGAGGGCAGGGTTGGAAGTCAGTAGTAGTTATTAGGACTGTAGGGCTTAGATTGACAAGTGACTGGATCACTGAATAAAATGAGCCACATGCCTCCCCCAGGTGATTCCACAAATTTCTTCAGCCTATAAAAGGCAGCAATGGTGGCACAATGGATTGAGTGCTAAGCCTGGAAAACCTGAATTCAAATCCAGTCTCAGATATTTATGAACTCTATCACCCCAGTCAAGTCACTTAATCTCTGTCCCAATTTCCTCAGCTGTAAAATGGGAATAATAATAGTACTGACCTCACAGGGTTATGAGGATCAAATGAGACATTTGTAAAAGAGTTTACTTAGCACGGTGCTTGGCGCATAGTAGGTACTTAATAAATGCCTATTTCCTTTCCTCCCTTCCCTTCTCATGAACCGGAAAATATTGGGAAACACTTTCTTAAACCAAACAGTTTTGAAATAGACCACCCTGGAAAATTTTATTCATGGAATAACTGGTTCACAGAGAAGGCTTGACCACCAATCAGAGCTGGAGTCATGATTTCAACTTAGGAGGCTGTACTCCTAGTCAATACCTCTTACCACTGGAGTCCATTACCAAAGAAGGTGATTGAATACAACAACAAAAAGATAATGCCTCTGGTGTCATCCAAGCCACAGGAACAGTCATTGATTTCAGTATTCTACTGGAACCAGAGATTTTTATAATAGAGGTCATTTAAATTCCCCACGCAGAGAACTGTGTCACTCATTCCTAACAGACTCATTCTTTCTAGTGTGTTGCATGACACAGAATCATTACATTCTTCTGGTTTTTCCAAAACAACTACTGAGTTGTTATTCAAGCCCATTTTAAAGAGATCACGCCAAAAGCAAATGTGAGACTTTTAACTGGCTTTTTCTGACTAAAGCAACAACACTCCTGTCTTGTTAAAGAGTTGACCAGAATTATACTCTGATTTTAGCTTTGTAGAAAGAAATCACCTTTGGTTGTCTTTGGTTATATTTTTTTAACTCCAATAGGTGCTATCCTCACGATTTTGGAAGGAAGAGAGAGAGAAAAGAAAGAAGGAAGGGAGGAAGGAAGGAAGGAAGGAAGGAAGGAAGGAAGGAAGGAAGGGAGGGAGGGAGGGAGGGAAGAAGGAAGGAAGGAAGGGAGGGAGGGAGGGAAGAAGGAAGGAAGGGAGGGAGGGAGGAAGGAAGAAAGAAAGGAAAGGAAAGGAAGGAAGGGAAGGAAGGAAGGGAGGGAGGGAGGAAGGAAGAAAGAAAGGAAAGGAAAGGAAGGAAGGGAAGGAAGGAAGGAGGGAGGGAGGGAGGGAAGGAAGGAAGGAAGGAAGGAAGGAAGGAGGGAGGGAAGGAAGGAAGGAAGAAAGGAAGGAGGGAGGGAGGGAAGGAAGGAAGGAAGGAAGGAAGGAAGGAAGGAAGGAAGGAAAGAAGGAAGGAAGGAAAAGCCCCAAAATGTTGGGTAGATGGCCTCTGCTAAACCTATGGGACATGAGCAAGGTACGTGTAAAGATGGACAGGCTTCCTCATTTTCAAAGGACAAAACTTAACACTAAAAGTTGACCAACCCTGAATCATCCTTTACTAATTAATTCAAGAGGCAGCTACATGGTGTAATAGACAGAGTATTGACCCTAGTGTCAGGATGACCTTGGTTCAAATCCTGTCTCAGACACTTACTCTCAGTGTGACCCTAGGCAAGTAACTTAACCCTGATTGCCTCCCCCTCCAAAAAAAAAAAAAAACAATTCAAAAAACACTTCTGTAGTTCACCTTCTTAAATCCTTGGAATATTAATTATAAACATTAATTAAGAAGGTGGAAGTTAGAGAATTGACCCCAGAGCCAACAAAAATCTATCTATGCTACACTGTGTTCAAATTCTGTCTCTGGAACATAATACTTGTGAGATGTAGGCTCTGAGCACTCAATGCTCTGAAAAATTCTCCAAGCCTAAGAATTGTAGAAAAGGTGTTAATATGCTTTGGTAGAAGTTTCCTCCTCTTGGTTGTTGTTTTTCAGTCATTTCAGTCATATCTGATTCTTCATGACCCCATTTCTTCCTCCAGTCCATTTTACACATGAGGAAAACAGGCAAGCAGGGTTAAGTCATTTATCCGGAGTCACACAGCTAGTAAGTGCTTGAGGTGATATTTGAACTCAGGTCTTCCTGACTCCTGGCCCAGCATTCTGTCTACTGGTGCCACTTATCTCACCTTATTTCACGTCGGAGGTCCTAGAAAAATGAGATCGTAGGTCCAGGCCTTATTCCTAATTATTACTGTACTACAGATATACAGAAGTGCTGGTGAGTAGAGTCCCAATTAATATAATGCTGGATAAACCAGTGTTCATTGTTATCATTTATCTACATCCAATTTTCATTCAGAAGATTTAATAGTTTGTCTGATTTGTGCTTCCAGACAGCCTGTTTGTGAGCTCATACCTTGATATAGGTTTTGGAATACTGAGAATAGTATCCTTTTATCCAACATGAAGGGAAAAATTAAATGTTAACAGGACCTCAACAAAAAACAGCAGGGCCAAAAAGGGAGAAGGAGGGAGAGAAAAATATTCCCAAGTCTCAGATGCTCTCAATTCAAAAGTAAAATGTCACTTTAGAGCAGCCAGAAAAGAATCATTACAGGCAATGATTTCTTGGATTGCCCCAGGACCTAACACAAGGAACTTGACTATGTTTTGGCATGTGATTTTATAAGATTGACTCCATTTGCAGGTGTGATCTTATAGCACATGCCTGAAAGAGGAAATTTTGTGCCTTAGGCAAGTACCACAAACAGCACCCAGTGTAAGCAGCATGAAGAGTGGGGGGGGGGGGAGGAATAGGGCAAGGCATCCCATAAAAATGGAGAGATCTAGACTCAGACAAACCTCTGTGAAAGAGCTTTTGGGGAGGACTCCAAATGGGTGGAGGGAATAATAGGACAGGACAGGGAACAGCCTACCACCATCTGCCATCTGGTAGTTTCCTATGTGAACGAGCTATTTTTCTTTTTTTAATTAAATTTTATATTTATTTTTATTTTATATCATTCATTTCAACAAGATTTTGAGTTACAAATTTTCTCCCCATCTTTCCCCTACCCACCAACCCCAAACAGCGATCCCGCTGTATACCCTCTCCCCCAAACTGCTCCTATATCCTCCCCTATCCCCCCTCCAACTTTCCAGTAGGGCAAGATGGATCTCTATACCCCAGTGCCTGTATATCCTATTTCCCAGTTGCATGTAAAAGAAAAAAATAATAATATATTTTTTAAACATTTGATTTTAAAACTTTGAATTCCAGATTCTTTCCCTTCCTCCCTCATCACCCACCCTTACTGAGAAGATGAGCAATTCAATATAGGTTATACATGTATAGCTATGCAAAACATATTTCCCTCTATCCTATCCCAACCTTCACTTGTTCTATTCTCTACTTTGACCCTATCCCTTTTCAAAAGTGGGTGCTTCTAACTTCCCTCCCCCCCAGCCTGCCCTCTCTTCCATCATCCTCCCTCTCATCCCCTTCCCCCCCACTCTCCTGTAGGGTGAGTTTATTTAGTGTGTATGTCATTTCCTCCCTAAGCCAAATTCAAAGAGAATAAGGTTGAATCATCCCCTTTTGCCTTCCTGTTCTTTCCCTCCATTGTAACAGTTTTCCCTTGCATCTTTTATATGAGATAATTTACCCCCATTCTGTATCTCCCTATCTCCTCTCATTATATTCCCCTCTCACCTTTCAATTTCACCTTTTGAGTATCATCCCTTCCTATTCAACAGGTCCTGTGCCCTCTATGTATACCTGTACACATATATGCACACACTCACATATGTATTCATATGCCCATATACCCTCCTATATAGACATATATGTATGTATACATATATATGTGTGTGTGTGTGTTTATATATATATATACATTTCTATTCCCTTCAACTATTCTCATACTGAAAAAAGTTTCATAAGTTACAATTATTGTTTTTCCATGTAGGAATGGAAATAGCTCGACTTTGATAAGTTCCTTATGATTTCTTTTCCCTATTTACCTTCTGATGCTTCTCTTGTTTCTTGGATCTGAATGTCAAATTTTTTATTCAACTCTGGTTTTTTCATCAAGAATGCTTGAAAGTCCTCTATTCCATTGAATTACCATATTTTCCCCTGAAACATGATACTCAGTTTTTCTAGGTAGGTGATTCTTAGTTTTAATCCCTGCTCCTTTGACCTCAGGAATATCATATTCCAAGCCCTTTGATCCCTCATTGTAGAAGCTGCTGGATCCTGTGTTATCCTGATTGTGTTTCCACAATATTCAAATTGTTTCTTCCTGGCTGCTTATAATATTTCTCCTTGACCTGGGAACTCTGGAATCTGGCTATAATATTCCTAGGACTTTCTTTTTGGGATTTTTTTCAGGAGGTGATCAGTGCATTCTTTCAACCTCTATTTTGCCCTCTGGTTCTAAAACATCAGGGCAATTTTCCTGGAGAATTTCTTGAAGGATGATTTCTAGGTTCTTTTTTTGATCATGGCTTTCAGGTAGCCCAATAATTTTTAAATTATCTCTCCTGGATCTATTTTCCAGGTCAGTGGTTTTTCCAATGAGACATTTCACATTGCTTTCTATTTTTTTCATTTGTTTGAATCTGTTTAATAATATCTTGATTTCTCATAAAGTCACTAGTTTCCATTTGCTCCAGTTTAATTCTGAAGGAATGATTCTCTTCAGTGAGCTTTTGAGATTCTTTTTCCATCTGGCAAATTCGACTTTTTAAGGCATTCTTCTCCTCTTTGACTTCAAAAAGCTCAAAAGCTTCTTTTGCCATTTGAGTTAGTCTATTTTTTTTTTAAAGCAATTGGGGTTAAGTAACTTGCTCAAGGTTACACGGCTAGTCATTATTTATGCGTGGGTGCTCATTTTCTGAGGCCGGATCTGATCTCGGGTCATCCAAACTCCGAGGCCGGCGCTCTTACTCACTGCGCCACCTAGCCGCCCCTTTAAGGCAATTGGGGTTAAGTAACTTGCCCAAGGTTACACAGCTAGGTTTTTGTTTTTGTATGGATTAAGTGTCGGAGGCCGGCTCCGAACTCAGGGCCTTCTGATTCCAGGGCCGGCGCTCTATTCACTGCGCCACCTAGCCGCCCCCTAGTCTATTTTTTAAAATGTTATTTTTAAGGTGTTATTTTCCTCAGTCAGGCTGTTAACTCTCTTTTTGTGATTTTCTTTTTTTTTTAAAGCAATTGGAGTTAAGTAACTTGCTCAAGGTTACAAGGCCAGTCATTATTTATGTGTGGGTGCTCATTTTCTGAGGCCAGATCCAATCCCAGGTCGTTCCCACTCTGGGGCTAGCGCTCTTATTCACTGCGCCACCTAGCTGCCCCATTTCATGATTTTCTTGCATCACTCTCATTTCTCTTCCCAATTTTTCCTCCACTTCTCTTATTTGGTTTTCAAAATCCTTTTTAAGCTCCTCTATGGCCTGTAACCAGTTGATATTTTTCTTGGAAGCTTTTGGTTCAGGAGTTCTGACTTCACTGTCTTCCTCCTATTCCATGCTTTTATCCTTTTTGTCCCCCCAAAAAGGAATCCAAAGTTGGATTGGTGTGCTTGCTTTGCTTCCTTTGCTTGCTCATGTTGCCACTCAATTATTTGATTTTTGAGCTTTTTGCCACAATAGAACTCTGCTTCCAGAGAGGAGAGCTTTGTCCCAAATCACGGGGGTTTTTGCAGCTGCTGGAGCTATTAGTTGGGTGCCCTCTCAGAATCCTCCACTGGCACTGGCACACTGGTCACACATCCCAGGACCTCCACCCTAGAGTGCAATCCAGATCTAAGCAGATTAAAGCAAGCATGATTACTCCTCAGAGTGGTCACTTGGACCCCATAAAATCTGTAGGCTAGAATCTCTGAAGCAGCCATGTGGTGGCAGCCACTGTGCCTCAGCCGCTTCTCCCTCTGGGGGCAGAGACTGGACCCCACTCCTGGACCCCCTGTTCCCACAAAGTCCACACTGAACTCTCACTTTTTCTTTGGCATTTATGGGTTAATAATTCTGGAAACTGCCACAGCTGCTGGCAATCCAGTCTCCCAAAGTCCCTCTATACAGGGCTGGTTGTGGCCACCCTGAGGCTAAAACCAAAGACTCACTGGGGGGGGGGGGGGGCTCAGCTCCCAGTGTACTACAATGTCAGCCTGCCAGGTTGTCTTCAGGGGGAGGTTTGTTTCTCTCTGTCAGTTTGTAGTTCTGTAGCCCTGAAGTTTGTTTAGAGTCATTTTTTATAGGTTTTTGAGGTGGTTATGGGGGGAGTGCAAGTTTTCCTTCTTCTATGCTGCCATCTTGCCTCCACCCCCTCCCAAATTATTTATTTCTAACTAAGTATAATAATCACTTCTTCTTCTATGCCACTGAAACCTTGAAAGAGTTATCAGAGTTTCTAAATTCAGTGTTCTAGGGCAAAGCCCTTGTCCATCATCTTGTCTAATTTATGGCTCCATTGTACAGGATTGGAAACTGAAGTCAAAATAATGGCATCTAAATGGATACAAACATGTCATCTTTACTCTGGATGCCTAAAAATCTCCCTTGATCATTTCCTCATTTCCCTAATACTGTGAGATAATGAAGAGTTCTAGATAGGGGAACCATGATGAGATCCTTTACTCCCCAGTACATTTGTCATGATTTTTAAAAAATAATTAACCTCTGTTTTTGCCCCTTGGCACCTCCCATGAAGCCCCAGGTTCATTTTGCCTGCCTCTGGACTCCTTGCTCCAGAGTCTTCCCAGGGTACTTTAGATCTAGTCCTTAGGTCTCTGACATCTGTTTTCAACCCAAAGCTTTCTCCAGTCCTCTAATTCTACTCCTAGACCAAAGCCACTTTGCAATTACCAAATTTTGCCTCTGTCTAGTCTTCCCTAAGCTGTATTATAATCTATTACTGCCTGCTATGAGGTGGACCTCCTGGGCCTCACAAGACTTAACTTGATACCTGCCACAAAGCTGGACATTGTATGAGGGACCTGAATTGACCTTTCTTCCTCAGTGGACTTCTCTCCATCCATCCCTGATTGGTATGTCTTGTGTTTCTCTGCCTTTTTATGGCTAAATTTCTTAAGAAACTCATCTACAATAGGTGTTTCCATTTCCTTTCCTCTTACTCTCTTTTAAGTTGTCTGCATTCTGCAAATTGAAGCATACTATTTTCACATTCTTTATTTTGTTTGTTTCTTCTTTTACAACATGACTAATATGGAAATGTATTTTATATGATTGCACATATATAATTTATATCAAGTTGCTTACCATCTTAGGGAGGGGAAAGGGGAGGAAGAAGGGGAAGAGAGAAGGAAGAAAATTCAGAACTCAAGATTTTTAAAATGGATGTTGAAATTTGTCTTTACATGTAATTAAAAATTTAAAAACTCTTTAAAAAACAAATTCTCTGCATTCTGATTTCCAAATTCATCACTGAATGGGAACTACTCTTCTGAAAGTGACTAATGATCTCTCTCTCTCTCTCTTTTTTTTTTTTGCTTCAGCTTGTGTTTATTGACAAATGATGTACCCTACAGGAAAATACAATACAATAGGAGTGTGGCTTTGTTCCAGATTGAAAATAGAAGAGAAATATTGGAGCAACACGGACACTCACAATGTGAAAAAGTTGAGGGTTGAGTAGTGGACAAGGAGTTTAGTAAGGGCTGATTTTTGGAACGGTGGGGACTATTCTGGGAAGAATTTCCTTTCCTTCCTAGGCTCCCTCCTCGAAATGGAGGGGAAAAAATGGCTTATGACTGGAAGCTTCTTCTTCCCCCCAAGATAAGAGTGCCTTACCAGAGGACACCATTGCTAAATATCACTTAATGATCTCTTAATTGCCAAATCTCATGGCCTTTTCTTGTTCAAAATCCTTCTTGACCTCTCTGCAGCCTCTGGCATTGTTGTTCACCCTCTTTTCTTTGGTGTTCTCTTGTCTCTATGTTTTCTGGACACTGTTTTCTCCTAGTTCTCCTACCTGTCTGATTGTGCCTTCTCAATCTCACAAGCCGCCTCTTTACCCAGACCACACCCACTAACTATGGGTGTTCCTCAAGACTCTATCCTGGACTCTTATTTTCTCGCTTCATATAATTTCACTTGGACATCTGGTCAGATCTCAACAATCCTATATTCATCTCTATGTAGATGGATCTCAGATCTGTTTATCTAGACCTAATCTCTCTCTTGACTTCCAAGCTCCCATTTCCAACTACCTATTGGTAGGCATGCAAACCTGGTCATCTCATAGACATCTTAAACTCACTCTATCCAAAACTGAACTCATTATCTTTTCCCCAAAATCCTTTCCTCTTCCTAATTTCCCTATTACTATTGAAGTACCATCCTACCATTCACCCAGGCTTGCTACATAAATGTTATCCTTGACTCTTCATTTTCATCCTCCATTTTCCAAACTGTTTCCAAGAACATCTATTCTATATGCACCTTTCTCACCTCTGATATTATCATCACCATGGTATGGCCCTCATCACCTTAAGCATAGACAATTGCAATGACCTTCTAGTAAGTATCCCTCTGTCAAGTCTTCCTCGACTCACTCAACTAAAAAATTGGTTATTCTTAAAGCATAAGTCTACCCATGTCACAGATACCAACCCCATTCAATAAACTCCAGCTACTCCCCATTACCTCCCAGATCGAATATAAATAAAATCCTCTGTTTGGTTTTTAAACTCCATTATAACCTGATCCCTTACTATCTTTCTAGTCTTCTTAAACCTTACTCCCCTCCATTCTTTGATTCAATAACACTGTCCTTCTTTGCATTCCTCCCACAAGACCCTCCTGAATGTGCATTTTCACTGGATGTCTCTCATGCCAGGAATCCTCTCTGTCCTTGCCTGACCTCCTTCAAATTTCAATGAAAATCCCACCTTCTACAAGAAGCATTTCCTGGTCCCCTTTAATGCCAGTACCTTCTCTTTGAGATCCTATATATAGTTCATTTTAATATGGTTGTTTCCATGTTCTCTCCCCCACTAGATTATGTCCTCTCTGAGGGCAGGGACAGTTTTTGCTTATCTTTATATCTCCAGCCCTTAGCATAATACTTGGGCACATAGTGACATTTATAAATGTTCATTGACTTCACTTGACTCAAAATTAAACCATGTTTGTAAAGATGTGTTTTGGTCTCTGGAGAACCAAGAATTTTGTGGATTAAACTTACTCCTGATTTTTTTTAAAGTCAACTAGGCATACAGAATTAACTATTGACATCTATAGTAATCATATTATTTATAATTGTTAATCAACTCTTTTATGTATATATTTTGGAGGTCCAACTAAATTATGTCCTCTTGTATGGCCATATTTTATACCTTTTAGAATCCCATTAAGACCCTAAGACAGTACTTTCCTTGAAAATATTAGTTCTGATTTTCCCTCTTGACTTGTAAATAAACCTATTCTTATCAGATTTGCATGAGCCATGTGCTTGCAGGGGAAATTGATGACAACACAATCAGTGGTATCAAATAGTTCTGAATTTAGGACAAGTCAGAGAATGGGAAATCCCCAACTCAGACTCAGGTCCTACAAGTCATGTGAGAATCACTGACAAAAGGCTTATAGTCGTTTAGTCTTTTTTCCTCTTGCGTCCCTTCTATGGATGTACAATCTGTGAAGCATTTTTTCCCTCTTAAAGGCAAGAATTCGAGGGTAAAGGTTAATGTTTTATGATTTGAGCAAGAGGCCTAGTCCTATTGTGATCATTTTTATCTTTTCTGTCCCTGAATTTGTGGCCTCATTAATCTGAAGATGTCTGTCAGTAGCCATTGTTACAAGGATTAGAGTTATGGATCCTGTCTTGGGTTGGGACAAAATAGGAAAGAATCTAAAGTAACTAGCAGTTCCACAGACTTAACTTGCCTAAAGGTCTCAAGGGACTGAAGTCCACGGCTGTCTGTCATTATAAATCAATAACAGAGCCATACTTTAGTCAAGCCAAACTAATTGACAAAACAAACATGTTTACTGAGCCCTTTCCACATCTTGCCCTTCCCAAAGTCTGTTTTCCTGTTCTGTCCCCCGGGGAATTTGTGGGAGCTAACTAGTTCAGTTGAAAGAAGTGATACTAGTCACATTGCTTGTGAAATAAGACAACATTCCACCAGAATTTTTACCAGTCCCACCAAACTAAATGTCTTTACACTTCCCGGTTTTGTTTTAAAACAAAAGGGATGAAATAGCTATAGTGACTATTTTGACTGACCCAGAGAGGAGTCTATCCCAGTGGAAAACATTCCAGAGTAATTTGTTGACTGGAGATATATTGAGTGGGAGCTGTGACTCTCTGGGTATTTCCCAGACATCAATCTGGCTTTCTTACCACAGCCTTTGCCATGGAAAAAGAACATTATCCATGATTCACAGTTGGGAAATATGGAAACCTCCCCAAATTCCTTAATGAAGTTCACACTGTAAGTCAGCCATAGGAATAGCAGTGAAATCCAAGTGTCTTGTCCTCTGACCTTGAGCCCTAAATATCAAAAGACCTGAACTTTTGAGAGCTGATAACTTACCACATCCCTTAATTTGGCTATTCTTCACTATAACTGTGGGTCCTGACTTTAAGAGGCCTCTTTCATTTGGTACAACCCTAAAGAAATTTTGGAATGCTGTTTCAACATTGACCTTTTCTCCTCAGCATGAACCCAGTGCTTCAGTCAGGCTGTTTTCATTGTCTCCCTATACATGGGACATATTCCTGCTCCTGTGCCATTACTCACTCTGTTTCCTGGCCTAGAGTATCTTCTCTGTATTAGGAT
Organism: Gymnobelideus leadbeateri; assembly: GCA_011680675.1. Lineage (NCBI taxonomy): Eukaryota > Metazoa > Chordata > Mammalia > Diprotodontia > Petauridae > Gymnobelideus > Gymnobelideus leadbeateri. Next base: position 331,795 of record WOXC01011982.1, read on the forward strand.
ATGAGGAGAAATATCCTAAACCCTTCCCTCATGCAAGGTAGGCTAGTGTTTCCTTAAAAGGTGTTAAGACTTGGTTGACTTAGGGAACAACAGGCTCAGGCTGTTATAAGAAATTTCTGGTCTCTTAAATACAAAACTACTGTGAGACACTCCAGGCACTCTCTGATGCTTGGCTGGCCAACCATGGTGGTATTACAGCAAGGAAGCTTCTCTCAGCTAGATCAACCTGAAGAGTCTTCAGTGCTTGTCATTGTTAATATCCTTCCTTTGCTATGGCTAAGTAAATCTCTAGTCAACTGTTTAATAATCTCTGAGTGTCTAACTTTATTCCAATATTAAACCTAAAATACCAGGGGAATAGCCTGAGTCAGGTCTGTCCCAGAACACCCCTCCTCTATCAAGTTAACACCCATCCTCTTGCCAGAATTCAAACCCTCAGTGCTCTACCCCCAAATGAATTTTCCCTACTCTAAATGGTCATGATAGTAATTACTGACACCACACCACTAAATATTTAATCATGTACTCTATTCTATGGGTCATTAATTGCTTTAACTGTGTTAGTCCTGGCCCCTGTTATGTTAGCTCTCAGGAAAAAAAAAGTCAAAGGAAAAGTAGGCCTTCAACATGCCAGTATTTGTTTCTACAAAAGCTACCTTGGGCAAAACCACATCCTAGAAACCATTGCAAGCATACAAGTGCTAGTATTCAAGAAGGAAAAAATACACACAGGAAAGTAAAAAAATAAAATAAAATACAACTGTACCACAACCCCTTCTGGCTTATATGGTATCCTCCTAACAAAAGGAATAATAGTAATACAGGTTTCAATACCTCAATGGATCTACAGTTTCATCAAACTCTTTATAATGGTGCAGAGTAAAACTCACATTCATATGTTAGTGGTTCAAAGAAAGGCAAAACTCTTCATGTCCCCAAAGAACACACTATCTAATAGGGGGATGCAATATACACACTACGTACAAATAAAATTGTATATGATGTGAAGATATGTTTAGTATGAATGTATATGTAGAGCTTCTATCAGATTGCATGCCATCTTGGAGTGAGTGAAAAAAGGTGAGCAAGTGGGGAAAAATTTTGGAGCTCAAAATCTTATAGAAGTGAATGTTGAAAACTAAGAATAAATAAATATATTTTTAAAAAAATTTAAAGTTAAATAAAGATTGTGTGTGTGTGTGTGTGTGTGTGTGTGTGTGTGTGTGTGTGTGTGTGTGTGATGGTTCTTTCAACAGTAAGAGGGGAGTCCAAAAGAGGGAAAGGGTTTACGGAGAAAGATAATGAGTTTAGTTTGGGAGATGTTGAGTTATGGGATATCCAGGTTGAAACTTCCAAAGGGCAGTTAGAGATGGGCGGATGAAGGTCAGGAGAGGAGTGAGGTCTATATAAATAGATATGAGAATCATCTGCAGAGATGATCATTGAATCCATGAGAACTGATGAGATTCCCCAAGCGAAATAGTATAGAGGGAGAAAAGAAAAAAGTGTCAGGACAGGAGCTAGGAGGATATTCATGGTTCATAAAAGAAAAAAATATGTCAATTGACTGCTGTGTTACTCTTTCCAATACAAAAATACCTTTCCCTTATCACCACTCTCCTATAGGTATTGCCTTTCCCTATTAGGACGTAAACTCCTTGAAGGTAGAGACTATAATGTTTTTGTATTTCTATTTCTAGTACCCACTACAATGCCCAGCACATAGTAAGTGCTTAATAAATTATTCACTTATTTATTCATTCCCTAATCACACAGTCATGAAAATAACAATATGCTCTCACACTTAGAGGGAATGTTATCTACTGTCTCCAGACCACATTATAGTTGCCACCCTAGGCAGTAAGTACAGTTGCATAGTTCTATAGCCATATCCTTGCTCCAACTTCAACCTCTACTCCCAAACTTTCCTCATTATCTGCAACTTACTCTGACTATATTTACCAAACAGTTTAGTGATGTTAGCTAGTAATATTTATTATCTTCATTACAAGGCTACCTCAATCCATTCACCTGAATAAACAGTTACTAAGCACTCTCCACATACCTGGCATTGTATTAAGTGCTAGAAGATAAGATGATATAAAAGGACCAATGCTTATTATTAGTGTTTCCCTATCCTCCCTCCCCCACAAAGGTTGCCATAGTTTTTCCCTCAAAGGTAATAAAACCCAAAAATAGATATCTATAGATATCTATATCTGTGGATCGGGTATAGATTCCTGGTAACCTCTAGATGTATTGATGTGACTTTCTGTTCATCTAAGGTCATAAAAAGGCTGATTCACATGGAGGTGGGACCTGAAAGACTTGGTGAATATTCCCAGACTATTCAGATCACCACACTCTGCCAAGTTGACCAGGATAGAAACCATGATAAAAATAAGGCCTCATCTACTCATGTTAGTCCTAGAATATCCTTGTTGAATAGCCTTTCTATGTTAGGGCCAAGACAACCTCCTTTCAAAAAACTGTTCAATGACTTCTGAGTGTCTCCTTTGGTCCCAAAATGGAATGTGTATTAATAGAATGCTGGTCTAAGTCTTGCCCTCAATTGATGTCAAAAAATGGAAACAGTCCTTCCCCTGCCCTCAGGAAGCTTTTTGAGATACTAGATATAGTGTTCCAACAGACCTGAACTTAGAGCACCTAGCCTTTTACTCTTGGAAATGCTTTGCACTTCCTTTTATGATTCATTTTATGGGTTTCGCTTGGGAGCCTTTATATTAGAAGGACCTCAGGGAATCCTTCCTTCATTGTCACAACAACAGAGCTGCTTAAAACTACCAGCCATGCTTATGGGCTAGCAGGGATTGGTTTTGGCTCCTTTCCAACAAGTAAACACATGCATGCTATAGGCCCGGAGTGGGGAACTAATTCTTCTCCTGCAAAGTTAAATGACTCTTTCTTCCCATCATTCTAACAAGGGCTGAGGAATCATTTCAATTCAATGCAACAAGTATTTATTAAATTACTATTATATGTAAGGCATTGTAGCCTAGGAACTGAGGAGGGAGGAGCAAAATAAAAAAAATGTTCCCTGACTTCAAGGAGCTTATTTTATAGATTCTACTTCATTTTCTTGGAGCCTTCCTTTTGGTTTGACTTGTTAGTAAGTATTGCTGAGTAAGTCAGACCACCACCACCTGGTACCACCACTACCACGACCACCATCTCCCCTCAGACCTTGATAGGATCAGTCCAAGACTCTGAACCCAAGGAGTAATATTTCCAAAGTCTAGTGCCTTCAGACATTGTTTTCCTTTCTGTCTCTCTCTCCCCCCCACCAAAATAATTAGAGTATCTAAAAACTTCCTAACTTGCCTTATTGATAATTTCATCTTTTAAAGAATGGAGGAACAAATAAAAAGAAATTCTTTTCTGGATCTGATAGTTGGTTGGGTGGAAATGATGATCATTCTGGGTGAAAGTGACCACTTCCTCTGAGAGTTTGTGATAAAGAGATAGAAATCCAGGTAGAGTCTGTGACATGCATCCTATATTTGAGGAAAGCAGATTTCAAAGGGTTCAAAGGAAGACTAGATAGACTCCCATGGGCTAAAATACTAGAGGGAAAGTTAGCACAAAAGGTATGGGAGATGTTCAAGAATGGAATTCTGAAGACAGAAAGGAAAACAATTCCAATGAGGATGAAAGATGGGATTTGTCTAAAATCCATTGTGACTGCATGGCAAATTCACTGGTCAACTGAAATTTTTAAAATATATGCCAAAGATGGAAGCCAAGCTAGGAATAGAAGATGAATATAATAAGATGATGGCAGTGCCCTGTAAAAATAATGTCAGGAATGCTAAAGCTCAGAATGAATTAGAGCTGATGAGGGAAGTTGAGGACAATCTTTTAAAAGGGTAGAGGTCTTTCTTTGTTTGTTTTTAGCTCTCCCCTCTCACCTCCCTCCCCATATATTGGAGAAAAGGGAAGAAGCAAAGAAGAAATGGAACCTTCCCTTGGAGTGGGTGGTACAATGATAATTGATGACAAAGAAAATGCAGACATACTGAACTTCTAATTTGTTTCTGTTTTCTCTGCCAAGGAAAATGACTTGTTGAGAGAAATGACAGGGGAAAAAATGGTTAATAGGGAATTGATACTGTAAGTAAGGGAATAGTAAAAGAATACATAGCTGTCCTTGATAAATTCAAGTCACCTAACTTCCACAGATTGTTGGGTGTGGAAAGAGTTGGCAGGTGTGATTGCTAAAGCACTGGCAAGGATATTTGAAAAATCTTGAACAACTAGAAAAGTACCATAAGGTTGGAGAAAACACAAAGGTTGATCCAATTTTTTTAAAAAGGAAAAAGAAGCAGGTTTTAAAACTATAAAATGGTGAGATTGACTTCAATTCTTGAGAAAATTCTAAAATAAATAATTTTAAAAGTAACTAGCAAACATTTAGAAAGGGAAGTTTTGATGACGAGTCAGCATGGCTTCACAAAGAACAAATTGTGTCACATCAATAATCTCATTTCCTTTTCTCCCAGAATTACTTTAACTAGCAGATGATGGGAATGCTTTGAATAGAACTTACCTAGATTTTACTTTTCATAAAACAGCTTACTCCATTCTTGTTGAGAAAGTAGAGAGTTAAGGATTAGATGATGACAGTCAGATGGTTTCAGAACTCTTTGGAGGATAATATCCCAATGGATTGATGTCAACGAAGCAAGAAGTCTCCAATGGAATACACCAGGGATCTATACTTGGCCCTGTGCTGTTTAATATTTTTATCCATGATTTGGACAATTGCAAAGATTACATATTTTTCAATTTTGGGTGACATAAAGCTAGGAGTAAAAACAAACATAGTCGATGACAGAGTCAATCTAATAAAAGACCTTGGCATGCTTGAACATTGAATTGAAATGGATAAAATGAAATTCACTAGGAGTAAAGGTAAAATACTCAACTTCAGTTAAAAAAAAATCATTGTCACATGTTTAAGATAGAATAGCTGTGGCTAAATAGGAATTGTTCGGAAAAAGAGCTGGGGATTTTAGTGGGCTCTAACCTAAATATTAATCAGCAGTTTTGTGCAGCAGTCACAGAAGCTTGTGCTGCATTAAGAGAGAAAGAATTTCCAGGAAAAGGGAAGTGGTAGTCCCATTGTACTATGCCCTTGTCAGAGTATTATGTTCTGTTCTGAGACTGTCCAGAGAAGGCAACCAGGATGGTAAAAGACCTTGAGTCCACGTTATAGGAGGATGGGTTAAAGGAATTAGACATGTTTAGCCTGGAGAAGAGAAGACTGAGGGGTTATCATGTGAAAGAGGGATTGGACTTCTTTGATTTGACCCTGCATGGCAGAGCCAAGGAAGAAGTGACAGAGACTCAACTTCTAGAAAAATATCCTAAGGATTAGAGCTGTTTGAGGGTGGTTCAGAAATGGTGCCAGTTGGCCATGTGCTAGTGTGGGTTCCTTTCTTGTGTGGACTGGATTACGTGGCTACTGAGGTCTTTCCTACTCTCAAACTCTGTGATTCTGTGACTAAATGACCTCCAAGGGTCTGTTCAGCTATAACTCTATTATCTACTCTATTCAGTCCTCCTGAGCCTTTTGTTGTTGTTATTCTCCAGTTACATCCTATTCTTCCTGACCTCCTGCACCATACTGTTCATGAGGTTTCCTTGGCAAAGATACTGGAGTGGTTCACCATTTCCTTTGTCAGTGGATGCTTCAGAGATTACATGACTTGCCCCGGTTCACACAGCTATGAGGTATCTGAAGCTGCATTTGAGCTCAGATCTTTCTAATTCAAGGCCCAGTGCCCTCTCTTATCTGCAGAACCACCAGCTGCCTCAGTCTTGCCAAAAAGTTTGGGGGCTAAGACATAAGGTCCATGGTGGGAGAAGACTTTCTCCCATCTCAAATTTGCCTTATCCTGGAGGCTTTCACCTCTCTAGTCAGTAAAGCTCTCTTTCATGGAGCTAACAACTTTCCCAAATTTTCAGCTTTTTGCAGTGCCTGGTACATAGTAGGTGCTCAATAAATCTTTATTGACTGACTAAGAAATAGTTGCCAGGACACACTCAGTGAATTGATCCAGCTGAGGCTGTCAGCTTTGGGGATGGGGAGAAAAGCAAGGGCTAGTCTCCCACTGGTCTCTGGATGGAATCTCTCTGAAGTCTAGCTCTTTCCAGTTCCTAAGGGGGACAGCGCATCATCTTAGCCACTGCCATCAGACCGAGGAAAAACAACACTGTGGTTTAAGAGGGTAACGTTCCACAGTGCAGGGAAGTCTGTTCAGCCATCTAGGTCTCTGTCTCTCCATCTGCCAGTTTCTGTGGGTGTCTCTCTGTCTCTACCTGCCCCATCACCCCACCCCTACCCCTAAGTCTGTTTGTGGCGGGGGGAGTGCATATTATCCTGTCTTCTAGGGTCTCTTCAACCCTGGGAGGTCAGAAAGTACAGTACGGTACACAAGATTCTCTGGGAGGCACAGAGGCTGGTGGGGATGAAGCCTTCTCGGGATGCTGTCCGGAACACTCCTTTGCCCCTCCTCGGGAAAGAAACTATAGCATCTGGCGTTTCCAAAATAAAGTAAATTAAATTGTTAACAGGCTGGCTACTTTGTGTTTCACAGTGTCTACAGAAAAAAGTAAACTCCGAACCCGCCTGGATGGCCAGGACAGTGGGCCGAGAGCAAATCCCATCCTCTTTAAAGAAGGCGGATTAGGAAAGAGAAGGTTCGACCAGAGAGGGACTGGCAAGTGGAGGAAGGGAGGGGAGGAGGGGTAAAGGATAGAGAAGGAAGAGAGGGGAGGAGGGGTAAAGGACAAGGTGGGGAAGAGGAGGGAGCAGGGGGGAGCAGGAGGGGCGGGAAGAGTAAGGGACGGGGTTAGGGGTGCGTGGGAGGGGGAGGGGAGAGGAGGGAGGAGAAGAGGGAGAGGAGGAGCCGGAGCAGGACAGCTTAGGGAGACCAGCAGACGCTGCGGCTCCAGCAGGGTTCTGGCCCTTTGTTACCCATCCCTTCTCTCTCCCTCACTTTATAGTTTTTCAGTCGCATGCTTACGTAGATTATGACACTGCTTTTGTTGGTGCGTGTGTGGGTTGTTGTGTTATGTTTTGCGTTCCCCCTGGCCCTCCCCCCCGCCCCCAACCCGGTTTGTGTTTTGTTATGTTTTGTATCTGTGCAACTTTGTCTCCAGGATCTTCCAGTAAAGGATGACTCACGGCTGGGTTATCTCCCCTCTCACTCTCTGGCCTGGGAAACTGCAAACAAGCCGCCCTCCTTAAAGGCACACTGCTCACCCGCGCACCACCCAGCTGCCCAGGAAGGCACCCGGTTTCTCTCGAAGTCCCCGTCTCCAGCCAGCTTTGGCAAACTAATTAGCCTCGAAATGGTCTTATGATCAGACTAGATGATCATCCTGCTTAGGAGAGAGGCTTCCATAATTAATTTTTAGGGCAATAGCTTTAAAGAAATGCTTTGTGCCCACAGCCAATTAATCTTAATTATTAAGCTCATAAACAAAGTTGGTACATTTTGTAATAAGGCCTGTAGAGACAAACGTCTTATCTTAGGCGATCAAGGCAAATTACTGGGTAGCCAGACCGAAACAGTCTGTAGTACAGATTATGTGTAGAAATCCTTTATGTTTTTGCTAATTATTGGGCTCCATGGTAATAATAAGAAGAATAATTGATATTTATTATAGCACTCTAAGGTTTGCAATGCACTTTTCAGACATTTTTCTTAAACCTCAATCATCCTGTGAGGTAAGTAATGTCGATGTTATTATCATGTTACAGATGAGTAAACAGAGACAGATGTTAAGTGACTTGTTACAGTTAGGATCTGAGGCAGTATTCAAACCCAAATTGTCTTTAGTCTCAAAGATATCTGAAATGCCACTTTCATAAATAGACAAGTAATAAAAATGTAAGATACATTAATTAACCAACAAGCATTTATTAAGTGCCTACTACATACTAGCCACTGAGAATAAAAAGACAAAAGTGAGTCAATGGAAATTTGTTCCAAAGACTGCATCTGCAGGGGATGTTTACCCAAAATATTCTGTGTAACTTACTTAGGTAAAAAGGGTTAAAAAGCCAAAACCCATTTGGGATTTACAATCAGCTGATATATCAGAAAGACCACTAGAATGGGAATTAGGAAACTATGGCTCTGCCACTGACTACTGTGTGATGTTGAATAAATTTCTTTGCTGGAGTTTCCTCATCTGTAAAATTAAAGGATTGGACAGAGATGCCTTTTAGTTCCTACATTCTTAAGTCTAACAAAGGGCATTTCTGAGCTCTTCTGGGGTCATTGTACTGTTTGTCTATTAACCTGGCACTGAAATGATTGTCTTGTCCTACCATCACAGTGCCATGTATATGCTGACCTGATTATGAAATCACCATCATGATCTCAGGCTAGGTTCTAGGAAGCCACGTGTGGTCAATGCTTGGCTTCAGCCTTGACTGGCACATGTGACCAGTGCTTTAGTGATGCCTTGGAGGGAAAAATGGGTGATGCCAATTGCCTTATCCAGGTTTCAAGTTGGTTCTCATAATTACACTTGTCTCCCTTTCTCTAGGGCTATTGGCCCCAGGCGTAGACCATGGGTGCCACTCTGGCTTTTTGCCCTGGCAACCTCCTGCCCGCCTACTTCCTGGCACCATCCCACACCTAGCCTTCCAGTGCTGTAGGCTGATGTATAATTTTCACAAAAATTATCCTTTGGACCTTCTTACCTTAAGATCTCTAAGGAACATATCCAAACAACTTTATCTTTCCTTTTTCTTTCTTTTTTCTTTCAAAGTATAAGCATTTCTACATCCTGCAGTAAGCTAAAATAATTTTTATTAATCCTATGTCTAATATACCATCTGAGATTCTGGGAAAATTATCCCACTCTTGATATGATAACCCTTTTTAATCAGTAATGTTTATTCTCTCTCTCTCTCTCTCTCTCCCCCTCAACTACAGAGGATGATGCCCAACCTGGATATGAATCCCACAGCTTTAAGTGTTTGGAAACTTAAAGGAAGATAATGATACAGGTTCACCAGATCAAAATAAATCCTAAATTTCATTTTCTCAATTGAGTGGATTCTTCCTTGAGATCAACCCACTTATTTTTTTTTTAAGGAAATGTAGAATAATATAGGGGAATGAGTGAAATAAAAGTTATTAAATGAACTTATGTGTCTAGCAAATACTTGCTAAATACTGGGGACACAAACAGAAAAATGAAAACAATCCCTCTTCTCAAGGCATTTCACACTCTGTGTGAGACAATATATAAAACAGTCCTAAGGGTCATACTGTCACTAGTTGTGTGACATTGAAAGGCTGCTTAACCTTTAAGCCTCACTTTCCTCAACCATTGGGGTGTTTGTACCAGATTATCTAACGTCCCTTCCATGTCTGAGTCTTTGATTTTATGACCTTGGGTATTTCTGGAAACTTGGACTCTCCTTCAGATTTTGCCTCTGACTCACTGTGTGACCATGGACAAGCTCTCTGTGCCTAATCGTATTCCATCTGTTAAAACACCCCCTTGTGTCTGGTTTTATCATAGGTGTCAGGGGCTTAGAATCAGCATGGCATAGCAGATGGAGGGCTAGGCTCCATATCAGGAAGACCTATGTTCACATTCTATTTTTGATGCTTATTAGGTGTGTCATCGTGGCTAAGTTGCTTTGTGTTTCAGGCAACTTCCTTACGACTTCTCTCCCAAACTGGGTATTTGTACTATAACCTGGCCTGTACTGGTGAATGATTAACAACTGACTAGGGGTGGGGGATAAGAAGGGAATGTGTGCCAGACATACTTTTAAATTTAATCTGAATTATTAACACTTTCTACCTCACTTTCTGAAGCCTAGGTAATCAACAAAGCAATAAATCAAGCCCTGATTTGTAGCATTTACTGATTTCCAAAGTGATGATATTCAAACTGAAAAACCTATTTCTATGATCTGGCTCCAGCACACCCCTGTTTGATGGCTCAGGAGTTCCTGCAGAGCACTACTGAGTATCTTGTTACACCACAAAGATCATGGCAAGCCCTGGACATCCCCAGATATCCCCTTTGACACTCTTCTACCAGAATCATCAAATAGCAAAATCCTAAGGTGAACTTCCTGCTCTTTTAGACAGTGTTAGTAGATTGGGGTGTGTGTGTGTGTGTGTGTGTGTGTGTGTGTGTGTGTGTGTGTGTGTGTGTGTGTGTGTGTGACAGAGACAGAGACACACAGAGAAAGAGTGAGGAGGAGAGGGGGAGAGGAGGAGAGAAAGAGAGGAAGAAAGAGGGAGAGAGAGGGAGGGAGGGAAAGAGAGAGAGAAAGAGCAATTGTCTTTTTTTTTAACATTGTCCCCTCTCTGGTTCTGTAGTTAATTTACAGTCATATCTGTGATTATCATTGTTACCTTGTCCCCTCACTCTGCAGTACATTCAGCTCTGACTAGTCTCTTGGGTTCTACAGGAAAGTCCCTCTTGCATCTTTTCCATTAGCTTAATTTAGTTTATAAACTTAGCTCTCACACTAACCTGGAGGGCTCACCTGCCTCCCCACAAGCCCTTTGTCTATCTATTTTTTCCCCTCCTCTCTCCTGTGGCCAGGTGCTCAAAGATATCCACCCCTCCTCTTCCTCAACTAGACTGTTGTTAAATGATTCCATTCAAGACACCCCATTCATCTCCTCTTCTGCTTCATAAGTTTTTGGAACCCCATCCTGGGCAAATCCCTGAAGTCATAAGCATGATGCAACTGCACACTTCTGGGAAGTTCTTCGGCTTCCAATTGCCTTTCATACCAGCTTCACACTTGATTGGTGTGGGTTGTGCAATTTATTTTGAAGACCAAATCTAACCATTCCAACTCTACTTTTGTTATTTGTGAGTATCTAGAGAAAAAATAAATTAAAATGCATTAATATTATGAAAATAGTTTTGCCCTCAGAGATACCTTGAAAGGGTCTCCGGGGATCTCTAGACCACAGTTTGAGAGCTACTATTCTAGACAATAGGGAAACTGTGCTCAAAGGTACAATGATACCAAAGACAGGATAAGATCAAGGAATGGCAATAAGTTTCTGTGTGGAATGAAGAGTAAGAGACATGGAGCAATTTCTGATAAGGCTGGAAAGACAGGTTGGAGCTAGATTTTGGAGGGTCTTGAATATCAGACGAAAGAATTTGTCTTTTTTTTTTTTAGCAGTGGAAAGCCTCTGAAATTTTTTGAGAGGGGAGTGACATATCCAGATATGTTTCAGAGAAAGTTTATCTTGGCTAAGGCCTGAAGGCTAGATTGGAAGGGGTAAGCTATGATCCTCGGAGGATGTAATGATGGCTTATAAAGTAGAGTGATAGCAATAAAAGTAGAAAAGAGTGGTTATGAGAGAGCCTTGATGGGATAAAGTTGACAGAACTTGGAAACTGGTTAGATGTGAGGAATGTGGATATAGGAAGAGTCCAAGGTTGCTTCCAAGTTTTGTGACTTGGAGAATCAAGATAAAAAAAAAAAATTGGGACAGGTTCTAAGGAGAAAATGACGAATTCAATTTTGAATATAATTCATAGACTAAGTGCTAGAAGGGATGTCAGAAAGCATCTAATCTAACCAATGTTGCTTTGAGATGATGATGATGTATCAAGACTGGAAAGAATGAGCTGGATAGATCAAGATCTGGATTTATCATTTCCATAGAAGTGGTCATTAAAGACACGAGATGGAATAAGAGCATGGAGGGAGAAGAAAAGCAAGTTAAATGTAGAACTTTGGGGCATGCTTATATTTAAAGGTCAAAGGTTGTGAGGGGGAGCAAAGGAGAAAGAAAGGAAGTGATTAGATAGGTAAATGAAGAACCCAGAAAAAGTTCCTGGATTCCAAGGGGGGGAATATTATCAAGAGGGGGGATGAAATTCTACAGAAAGGGTCAAAGGGAATTAGATTTGGTTATAAGATCATCTGGTTCCTCTGGGGGGAAAAGTAGCTTCCAGAGAGTGGGTGATGTAAGCCAAATCATTAGGAGTAACATGCAGTTAAATTGTATTACCTTACTGGAAGTTTGACAATAAAGGGGAAGAAAGAGATATAGGACAATAGCTTGAGCAGTGTGGTCTATCCATCACTGCTCCTTAGCTCTGGTCCTGCTTGATCTAGAAACTTGGCAATGTTCAGAGACTCCCCATTCCCTCTCCAGTAGACAATCCAAGCCTATTCTACCCACAATCTCTAGGTGCTGTCACTTCTCCAACATGAGCTTCCTTCTCCATATAGTACCCTTTCTAGGAACTCCTTCAGCATTCTGCCACTGTATCTTGAATGCTGCTAAAGTTGAAACTTTGAGGTTCCCAAGGGGAAAGCTGTTCAAATTAGCATGCTTCTTCCCTTCCCCCCAACCCAGGAACCCAAGTTTATCTCTATACATACCTCCTTTTATATCTCCAACTCAGTTTTGGTGTCTGTGCCTCTGCTAAGTTTGTGTTTGCTCCCTTTTTTGTTTTGTTTTGGTAAATAGTATTTTTTTTCTAATTACATATAAAGATAGTTTTCAACATTCACTTTTATAAGATTTTGAGTTCCAAATTTTTCTCCTTCCCGCTCCCCAAGACAGCAAGCAATCTGATATGGGTTATACATATGCAGTCATGGAAGCATATTTCCACATTAGTCATGTCATGAAAGAAGAAACAACAAAAGGGAAAAAGCCACAGAAGACCAAAATAATTGAAAATAATATATTTTGATCTGCATTCAGATTCTATAGTTCTTTCTCTGGATGTGGATAGCATTTTCCATCATGAGTCTTTTGGAGTTGCCTTGAAGCATTGTATTGCTGGGAAGAGTTAAGTCAATCACAGCTGATCATTATACATTGTTGCTGTTACTATGTACAATGTTCTCCTGGTTCTGCTCACTTGACTCAGCATTAGTTCATGTCAATCTTTTCAAGTTTTTCTGAAATACTGAAAATACTGCTGATCCCATATTCAGTGTCAGTGGGGATGTATATGAAGATATTTTCAAAACCAAAAACAATGGTTTCTTCCTTCAGCCTTGTTAAATTGATCAGTTTCCTTCTGATCTGATCATACCCTTTACAAATGAGAGACAAAATTATTTTTGTAGGAGTGAGGGTCCAGATGAAGTTTGAAAGCATAAATTCCTATTTATTCCTAAATAAGCATAAATTCCTAAATTCCCATTAATTCAGTTTTCTGACTTCCTCCAGCAGCACTTTCAGAAGTTGGATCAGAGAAGGTGAGTATTGATGCTTACCTAGGGCTTGGAATAGCAGTTCAGGATGGGGAAACGGACTTAAAAGTAAGGGAAAAAAACAATATTAAAGGGACTGAAATGGTCAAAATTAAGGAGGGACATATCCTACAAGGATGGAATGGGAGAAAAAAGGAAAGAAATGGAAGTTGATAAAAGTTAAAAGACAAGTTTAGGAAGAGTAATAGAGTGGGAGAAAAATGGAAAGGTAGGAAATTGTGGTGAAAGTATGGAATTCCAAAATTCCATATCTTCAAAATGGTGATGAAATAAGTGTCTGAAAGGGGCTGCAAGAGGCAAAGAGGATGGTGACCTCATTTCCTAGGCCTGTGTGTTAGGGGGAGGGAAGAGAAAGAGAGGAGGTGGGCAGCATATTCCAACAGAAGCTATGTTGTCCTCTAGCTTTCTGGTAAGGCAAGGAAGTGGAAGGAGTATGCTGGGAAGACACTGAGGGTGAAGAGTTCTATCTTCAGCAGAACAGAAGTTCCAAGGGTCTCAATGGAAGTGATAAACAGAGTACTTTGTACATATTATCTAATTTAATCCCCTCTAAACTTTCCAGGTAGGTAAAGTGGTTCACAAAGAGATTTGGTAATTTACCCAAGTTTACACATCCAGCAAATGGTTGAACTGAGACTGCCCACGTCATTCGACTTTGAGCTCTGTGCTCCTGCTAAACTATGCTATTCACAGTGTATATAGTCTGCACTCCACCCTTGGTTTAGGTTTGGTACTTGTCTACATACCACCTCGTACTGCTCTCTAATTGCCCACATGTGGAAGTCCTGTATCCCATCACACAAGATCCTCAGGAATCAGGAGGGGGTTATATGCTTCAAACACATTTTCTAGAATACTCTAACCTTCATCTTACCTAGATTCCTCTTGGTTACAGGTAAGTACACACACAAGGTAGACCAGGACACCCAACACCTTAAAATGACTTCTCCACATACTTTAGTATGAAGTGCCCATATTACCAGGACACCAAGGACATCAGTGGAGTCAAATGTTATATGGGTAAGGTACTCTTGTATAAATCTCATTTTAATGGAAATAACTTGTTTCACTGGCCTAAGGAGTCTATTAGTGTCAATCAATCTGTTCACTGAGTATTTTCTGGAAAGGTCAATTAATTTGAGGTGAGAGGACCATGATTAGATTGACATTGGGACTAAATCTATTGGAGTAAGGAACTCCCAGGTAAGGAAACTCCTTCTACCTATGCAGGTCAATACCTTTTCTGTAACTTATGAACTTAGAACATGGAGAGGCTAAGTGCCCAGGATCGTGTAGCCAGTATGTGTCAGGGCAGGATCTGAACCCAGGCCTCCCTGGCTCTATGTCTAACTCTGTACACTACACTATAGTGCTGGGTTCAATTTTTGTTTTGCTATTTACTACCCACAGGCTTCAGTTTCTTTTTTTGTCAAATAAATGTGTTGGGAAAGGGAAGAGGTTGGTCTAGATCACCTCTATGGTCTCTTTCACCTGTGCCTTTACAATCCTACAGAAATGTTTCTCTTTGAAGTATAGACTGCAGGAAATGAGTGCTAGTCAATGAAAGTCTTAAAATAGCTAATACCTTTCAATTGCACAGATATACTAATTCCAATAGTCAAATATATCTATAAGTAGACCACTAATGACCAGGGCTCCTCCTGCGCCCACAAATATAGGTTAGGATAGTTTTTTTTTTCCTAAAAGGCCACAAAGCTGTCCCTAGACCTTGTTTGACTCAGGAGAATGAAGCTAAAACTGGGCTTCCTGTAACACAGCTTCCTGTTAGACTCTGGACTTATTAAAGTAGCTTCCTGGTCACCCAAGGGCATAAAGGGACTCATCCATATGGAGTTGAAGCCTTACAGACTAAGCAGACTTCCCAAGACCATAAGAACCACTACATGCTTATTTACTGACCAGATTTTTGTGTGGAGATGAAGGGGTCTGGAGACATATCTATCCAAGCTAGCAATCAAATCGCTTAATCAATATATGCATTTATTAATCACCTTCTATGTGATAGGCATTGTGCTAAGTGCTAGGGATGCAAGCAAAGAAAGGTAAAAGGTAATTCCTGCCCTTGAGGACATCATATTCTAATAGAAAAGACAACATGCAAACAACTATATAAAGACAAGCTAAATATAGAATAAATAGGAAATAACCAACAGACTCAAAGCACTAGAATGAAGAGGGATTTAGAACAGCTTCCTTTAGAACAATACTGTCAAAAACACATACTAACATTACATTCTATTGTATTTTCATTTATTTTGCCAAGTTTCCCAAATATATTTTAATTTGGTTCTAACCACACTTGGGAGTGTTTCCAGACATGTTTGACACCTGTGGGATTTTTGCTGGGACATAAAAGAAACCAGGAGTCAGAGATGAGAAGGGAGAACATTCTAGGCATGGGGGACAGCCAGAGAAAATGTCCAAAGCTAAGATGAAATGTTTCCTTCATGATACAACAAGCAAACTAGTGTCCCTGAATTAAAGAGCACAGATTATAAGAAGTATGAAGACTGGAAGGGGCAGAGGGAGCAGAGAATGTTATAAAGGGCTTTGACAACTAAACAGAGTATTTTACATCTGATCCTGGAGGTGATAGCTACTGGGGTTTATTAGATAGGGAGGTGACATGTTGGACCTGAGCTTTACAAAATCACTTTGGCAAATAATGGATGATGAACCAGAATGAGAAGAAACTTGTGATAAGCAGACCAACCAGCAGGCTGTTGCAGTAGTCCAAGTTTAAGGAGATCTGGGCAGGCACCAGGGTTGGTGGTACTATCTGAAGAGAGAAGAGAGATTTGAGAGATATCACAAATGTGAAACCAATAGACCTTGGCAGTATTCTTATTAATTATCCTTTCTATCCTATGGCTAAGTAAACTTCCTTTTGTTAACTTTTGAATGACCTATAAGCATCTCATTTCATTCTAACAGAGAACCTAAGTTACTAGGCCTGGAGTCAAATTCATCCATCACATTCGTACAAGATAGCATCATGGCTCACATTGTGGTTGAAGTTTACTAGAGGCAATGCAAATATGGAGGACAGGATGATTGAGAAGTCAGATTCAGTTCTGTAGCACCCTGTGGAAAACGTTCTTTTGGGGGTATATGGGAAGTCCTATCAATAGAATGAATAGCAGGCCCCAATTAGCTTAGTGGGTACTGGAGGAAGCTTTCAGAGTTAGGTAAAGAAAGTGCTAGGTCTAGTATTTCCTGGTTGTTGTAGACTGTCTCAAAGAAGTTGGATTGTCAGCATAATAAGACTGAAAGTAATTGGGCCAGTATAGTCAACAACTAGAGACAGAGTTTTAGGTTTTTAAGGGCCATTCAATGATAGCTGAGGGGTAGTTAGAGCTTATAACAACACAAGCAGAAAGGGCCCTGCTGAAGAAAGGGGCAAATGATAGGCCACAGATGGAACAGACAGGCTGGGGAAAATAAGTATGATGTCCAGCCCAAAGATTTAGCTTCAGTGTGCTGAGATCAGAGTCATGAGACAGGAAAATGGGCACAGAGATTAGGAGAAAACTTGGAAATATGATAAGAAAGCACATAGTTTATGCTATTAGTGGCCCTACAAGGTGGTTTCTTTCATTGAGATAGCAAGGGGTAGGTAAGCTATAAACCACAAAGATACTAGAAAGGTGTTAAGAAAGTTAAAATAGCAACCAGGTGAGTCTTTGGAATGGAGGAAGCTAAGAGGGCAGTCCAGTAAAGCCCAATGAGGGACCTCGTTCCACAGGAGAGTTTCCTAAGTTTTCTGACCTCTCAGATAACTTACTAATTGAATCAGTTACACATACCATATGGAGACTGCCCTTTTCTAACAAAGATGGGAACTTATATATTTGAAAAAGATGAATTCAGTTGCACCTTAATTCCTAGTGGTAGTACTTCAAGGCAAGGTGTGAAGTTTTCCCACTATACCACTACCCTTATTGCTTGCCTCACAAGTTGGCTATGACCAACTTACTTCTGGAGCAACTAGATCCCTGCCTTTTAGCCTTCTTGGTAGAATCCCCATTTGAATGGAATCAGATTTTTGCTATGGGTCTCCCTCACCACACATCTATAAAAGGGTGAGCTGATCAACTGGTGAAATTTGATCAGGAGTTCTGTGGTTAGTTAGTTAGTAGAGGCACAGATCCTGATGCCTAGGTGGGCAAAAGGCAATGACACTCTCTCTAGAGGAAGCTTGGGGAGAGGCTCCTGAAACCCAGAGTTGATCAGAAAGCAATTGATGGTCAGCCTATGGAGCATTGGTAAAACTGTAATGAAAAATCTACCAACTGGGCAGTAAGGGCCTGTGAGCTCCATCTAACCTAAGACATTTTCTAAAATTCCTGCTCCCTTTGGGTTATCATCTGAGTTACAAATGGAAGACCATGAAGGGAAGAGAACCGTCAGTTCTTGGAAGTCAGTGTCTTTAGCAGTTCTTTTGGCAACCTCTATGCAGGTTATTGTGGATAGAACCAAATGGAAACCATCAGAGCTGCTTGGACCATCTCCTATAGTTAACATCAAACAATATCTATCTCTGAGGTGGGAGGTGGTGGGGGGAAGCTATTTCTTTTCTAGTGATGGAGATGAAGGAAGCTGGAGTATTTTGTTATAACACTCCCTTTACAGCAATCCTGTAAGGAAGCAAGATGACACCCGGTCATTTACTATGGATTACAGTCAGCGAAACAGTCATTATGCTCATTAGTATACCTATTAGTGACCTCATCAATGTAATAGATCAGGAACTCCTGGTGGAGGGTGAATGGTATGGGATTATTGACTTCATCAATGGTTTTTTTCTTTATTCCTGTGACTGAGACTAGTGAGGAATAGTTCTTTTTTGACCTAGGAAGGAGTCCAGTTTACCTTCATTGTCCTCCCCCAGGGCTATCTAAACTTTCTCTCATATTGCTACATTCTAAAATTGTAGTTGGCAGAGACCGGAGAAAATCTTCCCTTCCTGAGAGCACTCAGATACATTGATGATATAATATTGGATGGAACAAAGACTTTAGATCAGATGGTAGCAGGAAATCAAATCTAAGAAAATCCAGGGTCGAACTCTCTCAGTTAAGTTTTGGGAAATACAGGGAATGGGTATAACCCAGAGGATTCAAGGCACAATCTGGAATAAGCTACTGACACTCACTCCTACGCAATCTAATTAGGAAGCTCATGTGCTTGTTTTAGTTATATAATATTACATTTTATTTTCAAAGATCAACTTTCTCTTTCTTTCACTTCCCTCCCTCTCACCCCAACTGAAAAATAAAGAGGGAAAACCCCTTATTCAACCATCTATAGTTCAGCCAAACAAAATTTCTTATTGGCCATGTCTAAATAAAAATATGCCTCAATATACACTCAGAGTTTATCAATGCTTTATCAGGAGGCAGGTAGCATGTTTTATCATGAGTCCTTAGGAATTGTGTTGATCATTGTGTTAATCAGAATTCCCAAGTTTGCATGTATGTATGTTTGTATAAATTACAACATATTATATAACAATTATCTACTATTATAAATGTTATATTAAAATTATTTGCCTAATATAAAAACATAGTATAATGTAAATCCATTATGATATATGGTAATATTATATGTAAATATGAATATGTAGTTTGTTTTAATCAGCCAACATCTACCTTTTACCCTCTTCCCCATCTCATGCCCATTGAGAACAAAAGAAAAACAAAATCCATTACACACATAGATAGTCAATCAAAATAAATTTCCACAGTGTCCATATCCTAAAATATATGTCTCATTCTGAATTCTGAGTCTTTCACTCTTCTATCAGGAGGTAGATAGCATGTCTCACCACCAGTCATCTGGAATCCTCACTGGTCATTCAGAGTTCAGCACAATAGTATTCCATGATATCTATATACTTATCAATCCCCCAATTTATATAATAGAACCCTTTGGATGTCCATTTTTTGCCATGTCAAAGAGAGCTACAAAATATTTTTGTATATCCTTAGAATTTGCTTTGCTTAGGATTAATCTCTCTTTAAACTCCCCTCCCTTCTTCTCCCCTTTCCTCCTATTTCCCTGTTGAATGATATGGATTTCTATACACAACTCTGTGTGTGTGTGTGTGTGTGTGTGCCTTCTTTTCACAAGTTCAGATGAGAATAAGGTCCAAGTGTCTGCCACTTCCCCACCTCTTCCTCCTTGTTTTTATACTTGTCTATTTGTGCACTCTCATTATGTGAGATAATTTTCCCTTCCCCTCCCAATGTATTCTTCCTCTCTCTTTCTGTTCTTAAGATCAAGACATAGTGGAACTACTCCCAAGCCTTGTCTAATTGAATTAAAACTATGAACCCTGATGATGAAAGTGATCAAAAGACACACATGTATCATCTTCCCATATTTGAATGTAAGCAATTTATTCGTTGTTTATTCCTGTTTGTGATTAAAAAAATTTTTTTTCTTAAAATGTTTTTATGTTTCTCTTTACTCTGGTATTTGCACTTCAAAGTTTCTCCATAGCTCTGTTTTTTTCATCAGGAATGCTCGGAAGTCCTCTATTTCATTAAATATTCATTATTGCTCCCTATCACATTATACTCAGATGTACTGGGTAAGTTTCTAGAAATGTGATGTTTAGGCTTTTTTTTCCTTTTGGTCGTGACATTCAGATAGTCCAATGATCCTTAATTTTTTCTCCTCTATCAGTTTTCCAAGTCAGGTTTTTTTGCCATGAGATATTTTATATTTTCATCTATTTTTTTCAGCCTTTTGACTTTGTTTTAATATTTCTTATTGCCTCATGGAATCATTGGCTTCAATCTGGTTCACTTGAATTTTCAGGGTGTTTGTTTCTTAGGCAAGGTTTTTTACTTATTATGCTGAGCTGTAATTCCATTTCCAGTTCTTTCTTCCATTGCTCTCATTTCTTTTCCAATTTTTCCTCAAGTATTCCCGTTCCATTTGTAACATAAAAAAATTTTAGCTCTTTTTTAAAACTGATGTTTCATATCTTCTAGGAATTTTGGTTGAGTTTGTGCTTAAGCTGCGAGCTTTTTTTTTTTTCTGTGAGGCAATGCTTTTAGATGGTTTGGAGTCATTTTTTTTCTTCTGTGTTTGTGTCTTAAGCATTCCTGTCACCACAGTAGTTCATTATGATGGAGTTCTTTTTTGTTTGCCATTCTTCCAGCCTACTTCCTGAATTTGGACTTGATGTTAGGGCTAGGCCCTGACACACTTCTGGAGGTGTCTAAAGGTTCTGGGCTGGTCCTGTTGGTACATTCTTGGGGAATTGAGTGCTGTATTATTCTAGGATCTTACAGATAGGCTGGGGAGCTTCAAGCTTTCAGTGCTCCCCAAAATTGTCTAATATATGGCAAAGTCTGATTGCTCCCTGCTTCCCCACTTCTCCAAGTTCCTGACTTGAATTTGGGTTTCATCAAGAGCAGACCATCGCTGAACTCTGCCCAATCAGTGAACTGAAAAGCTTTGTTGACTCAGAGCTGCAGAAAAGTAGTCTCCATTTTGGTCTGAGATTCCCAGCCTGATTATTCTTCTATAGGCTTAATTAGACATTGGAAGCAAAACCCTATTTTGTACCTGAGGTCTAAGAAGCAGAACTTCTGCTGCTATTGTCTTCTGAGCTTCCTCCATTTTTATGAACAGCACAGAGGCTCCTTACCTATAATTCCATCATGGTTCATAGATTCCTTTCTCATTCTACCCTGGATCTGTGACCTGGGACTGAGTAGAGGACTAGCAAGTTTTTAGTTGGCACATATTCCCATTGCAGTTCCCTAGTGTAGGTCTGTGGGTTCCCCAGAATGGGTCTTTTGCCCTGGTGCTCAGGACTCCCTGGAGTGCTCCTTGTACAATCTGCCATGGGGCAGTATCCACAGACCGTGTCAAGCTGGCTAGATAAAGGACTCATCATGGCTTTTGCTGAATTTCCCCATCAGCATTTGGTCTAATTCATTTTGTGGATCTATTAGGAAAAATTCCTAGAGAAGAGCTTACCACTTGGATTCCTATCACTCAACCGTCTTGGATCTACCTCCAAAGCTCAAAGGTTTATTGGATATTTCAGGCTACCATACTCCCTACCTGTGTATCCTAATAGTTTTTACTTACCAAGTCACATACAAATATGCCTCTTTTGAGTGGGAAGGAAAATCAGTTATGCCCCTGGAAGATCTAAAACAGACCATCCTAAAGGCCCCAGTGGGGTCCATGCTTTTTTTGGAGGCCATAGTCCTTAAAGGTCAGGATGAATGGATCCTTTAGAAGGTGCCATGAAATGGCCAGAATAAGTTCCTGTTAGCCTCCTGGATCTTCAAGTACCCCAAAGTGACCATTCACTATACCACTTTTTTCCCCAGGGGAAGAGTCAGCATTTATTTTTTAAATAAATAAATTTTTAAATAAACAAAAATTAAATAATATTTCCCCACAATTACATGTTAAAACAATTTAACATGTCTTTTTTTTTTTAAAGTTCCAAATTCTATTTCTCCTGCCCTCTCTCCCCTCTCCCCTCCCTGAGACAGTAAGCAATCCGATATCACTATAGCACTTTTGAAAAGTAGTTGCTCAATTGTTACTGGTCTCTAGCTGCTATTTAATAGATGACATACAGTCACACCTCATCCAGAGTTACCTATCATGAATAGAATGATGCAAGATAGTCCCCTTTTACAAGATGGGTAGGGCACCAGTGTTCTCTATCATTAAATGGAAATGGCTCATTTGAAGTCATGCTTACCCAGGCCTCTGAGGTATTAGTGCCCTTCACAGAACAGGGGCCTCTAGTCTAGATCCTGGAACTCTGCTTCTTCCGATAGTCCAATGAACTTCTACCTATAAGGACCTGGTTTTTATAGGATACTATTTTGCCTTTTGATGGCTCCATCCATTATGAGAAAATCATATACAACTGGACACTGGAGGCCACTAATTCAGTAACAGGGCATACTCTAGGGAATGGGGGGTGGGTGACACAGACAAGTAAACCCAGTGGGCAGAGTTGCAGGCTACAAGATTATCACATGAGAGAGACTTGAGGGTGTAGAATGGAGATCTTCATCTATGGCGATTCCTAGGTAAGGACCCTGGAGATGTATGGTCAAGTAGTCTGGAATCTAAAGAGAACAGGATCAGCAATTCAAAGTTGTGTGTTATGTTTTTCAGTGATCCGGCAGTTAAACATTTACCACCACACCACTGGTCACACCCCTCCCATCCTGAACTGGCTAAATGAATATTTTGTAGAATCCAAATTACCAAAAGATATGGAGGAGTATCAGTCAACAAACTAACAAACTTGCTTTCAGTTACCAAAGGGACACCACCCTAGCTGCTGCCCTAGGAATTTTTCCTTAAAACAGAGGCATCTCTCTTCTCCAGTGAGACTAGGATTGGGTGTTTCCCTCTGACCCCTAGCTTTGTGACATCATTTATTTAGTGCTGGCTTTGCAGCTCTCTCCCACTCTCATCCTCTCTTTGCACCCCTCCCTCCTGCTGGAGCTGCTACATTTAATGGGCCTCAGAATCACTCGGCATCCTGCTTTGAAAAGGGAAATAATTTAGCTCATTAAATTTTTATTCAATTTTCCAGCTAGGGGAGACTACATTCCAACTATTCCAGGTGGGGTGATTAAGCGGGGGTGAAGTTGGGACTGGATGGAATGGGAATAGAAGAATATGTTATGTCTTTCTGTATATATGAATGAAGAGAATTTCAAGCCTCAGTTGTTACCTGAACTGTGAATGTGTGTAATTTTTATTTCTACATTGTATAAATACTTGCCTACATTAAAGGAAGACTTTTTTCCCAAAAAAGTTGTTCTTTCCTGTCTTTTCTCTTCCTTTTTTCCTTCCTTCCTCTCTTCCTTCATTTTTTTTTCTCTTTAGAATTACAAGTAAACTGATATTTGAGTTCTTTAATTCATGCATGGAAAGAAGAGTCAATTTCCCTGAAGTACTATTTACAATCAGTAGTTAGAGCTAAAAGGGACTTCATCTATATTTTGCCTACAAAATGTCTCTAAACCAGAAACTTTCAAATAATTTTCTTCCTCTTACACAGAAGTTAAATTTATTCAGTTAAGAAAGCAGCTAATTTTATATCCCATACACTAATTCTACTCTTCCCCAAAAGGAAATCTGACCAATAAAATGACAAATTCATTATAAATTTTTATTTCAAAATGTAAACATCACTAAACATGCATAACAAGTTAAGACAATATATTTTACAGTTCTGTTAATTTTTCTTTTTGCATAGGACATCATTACAATATATAATCTATGTGATACAAAATACATAGAAAGTTACAGCAGAGCACATGTAGACCAGTATGGAACTGTACAATTGTAATACTTTAATGTAGTGATTTGGAAAGTTGATGAGGGACCTTTGGAAGCATTGGTGTGTTGCTATTTGTTTTTTTTAAATTCAGACAGAAAATGAAAATGTGTGCTTTGTGGAAATGGTCTAGGACCCTTGGATTTTGCCCTTGGCTACTTGCAAATAGTTCCCTCAAATATCACATCAAAAGGGAAAGAACAGAACTTCTGTGTGCAGGGATCTGGAGGTGATTTGTCCCCTAGTCCCTGTGTATATAAATATATACACATAAATAAGGCTCTCAGAATCAAGATGTGACTCCCTAAACCCAAACCCAGAACCAAGCATAAGGTGTTTAATAGAGACCCTCTCCTGACTACCGTACCCCATGAGGCTGGGAACCTCTATGCCAATTGATTTTACAAAATTACAGATGGAAATGCCATACATATGAATACAATCCCACTGACTTTTGTTCCTATTCCCACCAAAACCCTTGGTCATAAATATATTTTTGACTGTACAAGGTGACAGTGACTAAAAGCAAGGAAAATCCAGGTTCTCAAAAGCACCAAAAATAGTAAATTTTTAGACTTTAGCTCCTCACTCCCATCTCAGCCCCAGCTAGAGTCTTAGCCTGTGCCATGCCTGGAAAAAATGATCCCATTCACTTTCTTTCATAGAGTAATAGGGGATTGAAATGTAGTTCAAAGGCAAGTTGGCTAATAAGTCTCTCAAGTTCTGAGCAGAAAGGGGAAAATTTTAATAGGCAGGATTTGAATTCTTCAGAATTCATCTAGCAAATTTCATTTCCAAATCAGAAAGCAGAGTTCTTACCATTGTCTTTGCTTTCCTGGCATTAACACCTCCTCCAAGATGAAATGGAAATGAAAGAAGTGGGGGTGGGGCATAGGGTGAGAAAGCTATGCACACTATATAGACTACTTTCTACAATAAGGGATAGAGAAGGATGTCTATTTTTAAATTTTAATTAAAAAATTTTAAAGCCATATTGGAGAAGACAGTCAGTAATATGGCCTGATAATTTGGGGTAATAATAGGAAACCTACACAATCTGGCATTTCTAACTTGAATGGACCCAAGATTCAAATCTCCTGTCAAATAAAACTCTTTATACTAATATGGAATATAAACAACAAAAAAAGCAAATCATCTAAGAAACCTCAGTTTGTACTCCATAAAATAAATAGCTACCTCTCAGTTAGATTATGTTGCCCGTCAATATAGTAGTTAGATTTCTTAACAGAAACCAGAAGAAAAATCCATTAGAATATCTCCAAGACAAGCCACTAAAATCCAGTGTCAGTGGGTCCCAGTGTCAGGAAAATGATTCATATCAATATATATGTATATATGTACATATGTACATGTAATATACACACAATGCATATACATATATATGTACGATTTAAGTCTTTGGATAGGAAAACATACAGGATGATCTAAGTCAGAGGTGTCAAATATGCAGTCCAGTGATGAACCAGATTAAAATGTAATTGGGAACTATTTAACAAAATAAATAAAAATACAATAGAGCATAGATAATATTAGTATATGTTTTTTGAAGTCAACACATCTCCCCCTGGGTCTTTATGTACAGTTTAGTGGTCCCCTTCTTTTCTACTTTTCTATTTGAGTTTGACACCACTGATTTAAGTCATCTCTATCATTTTTCTACTCTTCCTTATTAGTTGTAATGTAACCAAGAAATAAAGGCCTTTTATCTTGACTCTTTGGGACAACTGCCTGGATTCCATGGAAACAAATCAACCAAACTGATTAGGTGTGAGCTTATAGCTCTACCACAACAATAACTCTCAAAGTTCCATCAAAGAGAAGTCACAAAATGCATTACCCACAATAGCTGGCATGAATTGTTGCTGCTATTGTTTGGAGACAGAGGGTTTAAGTGGATAGCATTGAGTGGTGACGCTTGCCTTCTGATTCTTGTCTCCTGTCTCAGAGTAAAGAGCAGGGAAAAATCTTTTTGAACTGTATCCTTAATTGCGTGTCCCACCCCATACCTTCAAACTTAAACCTTAGTTTTACAGATAGGGTAGCAAAAACCATTTGTTAGTGGATGTTTAAAGCTATAAAACCAAACTATTTCCACTGCCTCTGCTTACCAGACAAGAGATCAGATTCTGCCTTCTGATGTCATTGACCAATGTCAAGATCCTCATGAGAGAGCAACCTATCAAAATGCAGTATCTGTCCCCCATATTGTTTGGAAGCCTGAAGTCACTCCACTCTGGGAGTTTAAGATTAACATTAGAGACTACATGTTGGAGTAATCTGATACTTTGCATTTATATAGCACCTTTCAAAAAGAGGATCGATCTCAAAGCCCTTTATAAAGATGATTGTGTCGATCCATGTTTTCATCTTTACGGCTGTTCAGGATTCAGGAAGCATTCAGGGAATTAGTTTTCCCAGAAAATAAGACAAATTTTTCTATAGTGTCTAGGGATTTGAGGTGAACTTCAAAGTTTTGGAGGCCTAGTTGGGAAAAAATGTTTAGATACGGATAAGCACCACTTTGGTCTGAGAAAGGTCAGCTGAGATTCTTTAAAGCTCCCTTTAATTTCTTCATTCCATGAAGAACCTTGATGGAGTTTAAGTCTCCTGAAGTCTTGATTTTTTACAATTTTAAGGTATCCACTTTATAAATACCCAGACCCACAGACACCTGAGGTGGCTCCCAAACACAACAAAAGTGAAAAGATTCCCAAATGTCTGGTAGACATATTTTGGACTGGAAAATAAAAACAAAACAAAACTTGGCTGTTTGTTTCAGGTGAATTTCCTATTGTATAAACAAAGGCTTTGCTCTTCTTTTTCAACTGAGGCCTGAGTTAATAAGGCTTTCTAATTTTTTAATTGCATTCCCCTTTGTTAAAGACATACTACAGGCCACACAAACTGCCTTCCAAATCCTACTTCTAGTGAAATGGGAGAATCCTATTTGCCCACAGCCCAAATCTTCTTAATGAGACAAAGTTTAAATCTCCCAAATTTTAAGGTGAGACAATGGAAATTAGGCCCTGCAACCTGCCAGCAAACAGTAGTTCCATAACTGTCTCAGACATCAACAACAGCCCTGATTGCTTACTTTTAGAGTATTACCCCCATTTCATTTCACTAAGTGGAATCAAAACCACTTTAGGAATGAAGACAGTGAAGACACTACTGGGTTCCTTTCCCAGCAATAGCCAATACTACCTCATTGTGTTCAGGCTTCCATGATACAGTAGAATCCTATATTAAGGCAATATTGCCCTTCCATCTAGTGGATAGAATGGCCCTAGATTCAGGTCCTACAATGAAATTAAAACAAAACAAAGTGCTTTCTTTGGGAATAGCAAATCTTCCTTCTCTCCCTCTCCCAGCGCTTATTCCACTAATAAAACAAGTTTATTATTCTAAGAGTTCCCTTTATTATTATTTTTCCTATATATGCAAATGTGGGATCCGAAAATGCATCTTGGCTATCACAACATGATAATAACCAGAAAAATCACTTATGGGCCCCTCTGTGTATGGCTTTAGAAGCATGTGCACTTGGCACAGGAAAAACAAAAGCAAAAAATCTTGAAGTCTTCATCTCCCTCTCTGCTTGCACATGGAGTTACTTTAGTGACCACAACAACAAAAGACTTTGGGATAAGTACCCCTAAGTCTGGAATGTGAATTCCTGATATTGAAATGTATCCAAAACATCATATTTCTATGAAAAGCATGGAAACAACTTTGGAAAACATGATAAATTCTCCCTTCAGGAACACCTAACCACAGCCTTTGAGATAACCAGTTGGGTAGAATACGCCACGATTACCTAAGCTTGTCTTTAGCTATTCTACAAACACATTATATTCCTTCTATTACTGGACCTTTATTTTCAACCAAAAGGTCTAGCCTAAATGAATGAGAATAATTAAACAAAAATCAAGCCAGGTGACAGTTACAACTATACACATACACATATACATACACATATGTACACATATATGTGTACACATGTACATATTTAAAGACTGAAACAGCTTTGCTTCAACCTGGGTTTAAGTAGCCACCCACCACACAACCGAAACAGTGCAAGACATGAACAATGCAACTGTTAAATCCAAGTACCTATTACACTGCTTAGAAACCTCTAACATATTATTAGCCTATCACAGTTAACATACAGTACAAAATTAGAAACTGGCAAATTGGAACAGTGCAAAGCAGCAAAATGAGAGAGGAATTGAAACTCCTTTGGAATGTGGAGGCATTTGCTTGATGACAAACAGCAGATCAGGGTACTCTGTGTATGTGTGTGTACAAACACACACATCTATATATATGTTAGTTGGTTGTAATTCCTTTGCTATGCTACACTCTATGACATTTCCATTCTTATAATAATATGAAATTAAAATGCAAAACAGAGGATCAAAGAACACCCCACCCCCACTCCCAGTTCAAGAAACTCCCTCTGAACTAACCCATATGAACCGAAAGGACTTGTTGATAACTCTGGCCATTGCATTTAACTTGGTGGTCATTTCTTCCCAGGCAAAGGTGAAGTGTGTTCTGAAAAATAACATCCGTTGAGGGTTTCTACAACACTAGGTGTAACTTTTGAAGAAATCACTTGTCCTGGAGTTGGGAAAAATGGAAGAAGGGGTGTTGTGAACAGTCAATACAGTCAAGGAAAAGGGATTTGGGGATGGTCACCAAAGATCAATTTTGATTGAGGCTGACCCTGACTGTGGGAAAAGGACCTAGGGGATATAAGGATGGATCCTCCTCTCTCTCCCTCCCCTTCCCCCCCAAAGTGGCAGCTTAGGACAAGGGAGAAAAATCCCTGTAATGCTTTATACAGTTCCTTGAGGGAAAAGTTGGAGGAGGGGGTGGGGTTTGTAGTTTGCTCTGCCAGCATTTTTGATAGGTCAGTCCACTTTACCCATGAAAAAATGTCTCCAAGTCACAATGTTCCAGTCTCTTGCAATAGAATACAAATTGTGCAGTATATTGTGCATGGTTATATGTGTGTGTTCTGCATACATATACATGGCACATAAAATACCTGCACACCTGATAAAATGCCCCAATAGTTAAAACTTACCCCTTCAAATTCCCTTTTCTTACATGGAAGATGCCTTAGTAGCAGCCACTAAGCTGCTTTAAGAATCAGTGGAGATTTTTGAACCATGGATGAGCTAATAACACTTTTTGACACTTAAAAAATGTATGTTTTATTTTTCCAGTCAGAGTACATGTTATTATAATAAAAGGTTCCTTTTGCTTTTACCATTCACCACAGTTATGTTGCAAGGGGGTAGGGGAACTTCCTGTGTTGTGCAAGTTCGGTATCTCAGTGGCTTCCACGGGTGCAGTAGGTAAGTACCTTAGTAAGACTCCGTGTGGGGGCAGGGGAAGAGGGGCCATCAGAGGAATCTTCCCCATTCTGCTTCCTCAGCACTTCAAATAAAAAAAGGGGGGGGGGGGAGTTGGTCTCAGTGATGGGGCTTTAGGATTTCCTGCTAATTCAGTGGAGAGAGAATTCGTAGAGCTGGACCACTTGGGGGAAAAGGGTCCCCAGGGATAAGAATACTATAGGAGAGGCTGCCTCTTTGGGGAGGGTGATGCCATCTCTCAGTAGAAGTGGGGGGCCTTAGCATAGCTGTGGCTTTTCTTCCCTTTGCCAATCAGGCTTAAGGCATCACTTTGGCCTTCAACTTGGACCTTGAATGGGGAGAATTTTGCTTTTTGTTTCTGTAATTGGAAGTGGGATCCCATCTTGAAGAAATAACCAGGGTTGCAGACTCAGCACTCAGAAGCAAAGGGCAGGTGGTAGCGAGTAGGGATAAGGGAGTGGAGTGGAGTAGGGGGGTGGGGCAGGGAGAGCCGGAAGCAAGACCCTCTAGAGCAGCGCTTTCCTAAACAGGCTATAGCTCCCAGACCTCTGAGTTTGGTCCTGCACGTTAACATAAACCCAAAGAACGCATTTCCATTATGAAACTGACCAGTCAAGCACTAGCTTCCAGTCCTTGTTTTATTATTATAAGTATCATTATTATTGTCTGTCTTTTTCCCCAGTGTGTGAAAGAATCTAACAGAAAACTTCTGAGTGCAAATCTATTTACAGAGTAAGGCTGCAATAAGGGTGTGTCTTCACTGTACTTATTGTGAAACATAAATATCCATCCCTGAGAAAGGGGAAGGGGTGGGGGGTTGGGGGGGGGGGAGAGTTCAACATAGTTGAATTTTAATCACATGGTTGTTTCTATTGTGCAATTTGTGGTTTTTTTTATTTTTATATTTTTCATTTCTTTTTTCTTTTTTTTCTTTTTTTTTTTTTACAAATCTGCTTTGACACCTGAGGTGAAGAAAAGTTTTGTTGTTGTTGGCTTTTTAAAAATGTTTTTCTCTTTAAAAAAAATATAGGTTAACAAGAAGCATATGGCTATAAAACAAAAGGAATATTTAGGTACAGGAAATGAATTCAATCCGTCCATTGGTAAGGTTAGTTCAGCCACCCACAGGAGGAGGCGACAAGTATTTGCCGAGACTGCAAGCTATAACTGAACTATTTTTTTTCCAAAAAAAAAATTTAAACAGCGACAAGCAAGAGAGTTGTAGACGTGTGCAACAAGTCAGACTCCACAGAATGCACGGTAGCTTTTGCGGCTGCCCAGTCCGGGGAGATTCAGGGCGAGCTGGCGGGGCTGATGGTGGGGCTGCTGGCGTCCGAGCGGCTGTAGTCACTGACCGATCCCGTCCTGGAGCTGCTGCCGCTTCGCCGCTGGAGCATGCTAGGGTGGAAGTTGGCGTGGCGGCGGGCGTGTTTGGTCAGGTGGTCACTGCGCATGAAACGCTTCTCACAGATGGGGCAGCTGAATTTCTTCTCCCCTGTGTGGGTGCGGTAGTGCCGGGCGAGCTCGTCGGACCGGGCAAATTTCTTACTGCAGTCCTGCCAGCTGCAGGCAAAGGGTCTCTCGCCTAGAGGGAGGAGAAGATAACACCATGAGCGGACGTGGAGCTTTCACCCACCTGAAGGGGCATTGAGGCACTGGGGAGTAGGGAGGGGGGAATGATGGCTTCTGAGCGAGGTCAGCCCCTCACCAGAAGGTGATCGAGTCTAGGGGAGGAGATAAAACAGTGCCCCGGGCGTTGGAAAGACCCGAGTTTAAATCCTGCTGCAGACACCAGCTGTGCGACCCTGGGCAAATCACTTCATCTCTCTTAAAACCTACCTCACAGGGCTCTTATGAAGATCAAATTTAATCAAATGTGTAAAGTGCTCAACGGTGCCATGTAAATACTGTTAATAAAATAAGTACCTGTACTTTTCATTAAGTGAAGGTATCTTTTTGCCCTTCCAAACTTCCTTCCCTTCCAACTAGTGTACCTTACCCAGGCTTACCCTTCCTAAGTTCCCCTAATCATAAGATGTGCATTTATTAAGGAATAGGCTCTGTGCTAGGTTTAAAACAGTCCCTGCCCTCAAGAGGCTTACAATCTAGCCAAGGGAGACAACCCGAGCCTTTAACGATAGGGAGCGAAGGCACTAGCTAAGAACGGGGAAGACTCAGACCGGGATGCTTGAGCTAAGCCTTGAAGGAAATAAAGGATTCGAAAGGGGATGGGGGTCAATCATGCTTTCAGCAAAACTCTCATTTCCTCAAGGCCCCTATTGTCATATTTCCCTTGGGAAGTTCTCAGTACCTCTAAATCAAACCAAAGGGTCAGTGACTGATAACAGTAGTTTGGAACTTCCCAGGGGGACTTGAATGTAAAAGGAGGTCCCTTGAACTGGATCTTGGAAATCCAAGGAATGAATCTCAAAAATGGTGGTTTGGTGGAGAAGAGATGGAAAATAAGAGAGATTCTGGCTGCCCCCCTTACTACAGCACAGAGCCCACCCTACTCACCAGGTGCTCCCCCCAGGCAAAGCTTCGTACTCTTCAGTTACCTCTAGCTCTGGAGGTGGGGCTTCTAACAGCCATGGGATCTGGGAAGGGGAGAGAGGCTTTTGCATTGGCCCCTGCTAGAAGAGATTTAGCAAGGCCTCTGAACACTATCAGCCTGGCGAGTTTTCAGGGAGTGTATTATGACAGCTAAAACCCAGCCAAGTACAGTTGGCAGAGGCTGGCTACCATCCTGCATCTAATGGACCCTCTCTCCACTAATGAAGCAAGCTTGTTAACCAGTCCCAGGTTTTATCTCCATGTGTTAACCAGGCCTTCTGAAGGGGGAAATGATACATGAAAGCTCACCTGCTAAGCTGTGGCTAAGATTTCAGCAGGATGCAGCACCCACAATCTGTTGTGATGTCAATAAATGTGGGGGAGGGAGGAGAGGAAGAAAAAGGTGGTAGTGGGGTACATAGTCTTGTATCTAGAACAAAGGCTCTTAACCTTTTTTGTGTCCTGGACCCCGTTAGCAGTCTGGTGAAGCTTATGGGCCCTGTCTCAGAATAAACTTAAAAAAAAAATCATAATTGATGCAAATACTAAATTTCAGTTAGAGGTTAGCAAAAATAAACATATCAGTTTTCCCCCCATGCAAGTTCCCAAAACCTTTGAATTCTATTCATGGGCTACATACAAACTGGTAGACCCCAGGTGAAGATCACCTAATCTAAAATGACCAAAAAAACCCTCTAGCATTGGAGTAGAACATGGGCTGAACATGCAATCTGAGTCCTACTCCCAGCTTTTCAGATCATGAGCAAGACACAACCTTTCTGGGCCTCAGCTTTCCCATCTGTAAAAGGAAGAAGTTAGATTCGATAACCCATAAGACTCATTTCAGCTCTAATATTCTACAAATTAAAATATTAAATAGGTAGCTAAGGTGTCAAAGCGGATATAGCATCCTGACCTCATCAGGATAGACCTGAGTTCCAATCCAGCCTCAGACTCTTGCTAACTTTGTGACACTGGGCAAGTCATTTAACTTCAATCTGCCTTATCAGTAAGATGAAGATAGTAGCACCTAATGCTCAAGGTTGTTGTAAGGATCAAATGGGCTAATATCTGGGCAGCACTTTGTCTGTCTTAAAGCTATTATTTTAAATGTCCAAATAGCCCTGTCTTCCTCTCTCCTGCCTCTATATTCCTTATGTCCTTCACACTGGTTAAAGCCCATCTCTTAGTGAGCTATGCACTTTGCAAAATTCTTCTGATCAAAATTGGTCTCAATGTAGTTCCTATAGAGAGGGAGGCTCTGAAGCTTATCATTTTGTTTATCTATGGCGGTCACTCTACATGATAATATGGTATCTGGGCCTATGCAAACCAAGGCAGAACCAAGGTTTCTCTTGTTTTCATATTTATTGGACCAGTCAACAGGTGTTTATTAAGCACCTACTGTTTTCCAGATAATCTATTAGGCAGTGGAGATAACAAAGACAAAGAATTCAACAATCTCAGCTCCAGAAAAGCTTGTGTTCTAAATGAACATTTTTTTTACATGTTTTCAAAAAAGAGGGTAAACAAGAAAATGGAAGCCCAGAGGTTAAGGAGCACTGGTTAAGTAGCCAGTTAGTAGCAGAATTGAGATCCATATCAACCCTCAGTCTTTGATCCTATGAGGGGGCTGATCCTACACTCCAGCTCTCTGGCCCCCCAAGAATGTGATCTTTCAATCATGCCACAGGGCTCCTTCCTAACATGCGAGTCCTGAATTTTCAATCTGAACACAGGCTCCCAGGAATAGAGCCATGTACACATCCTCCCTGAACACCAAGCAGCACTATGTTCTGGACGGGAGCATCGGGACTTTGCTTTGGCAGGCTGCAGCTCCTGCTGTCAGGGTGAACGTGGGCCTGACGCCAGGGACAAACCTTTGTCTTCTGTTAATGAAGGCGTGGGCCTGTTAAAGCTGCATGCAGCTCATGTGAAGAAATGGCTTGGCTCTTCTTTGGAAGGGGATGTGGCTTCATGGTGCAGGTAGGTTACATAAATGTTCTCTCTTACTGCCAGTAAAGCAATGAGAGAGAGAGAGAGAGAGAGAGAGAGAGAGAGAGAGAGAGAGAGAGAGAGAGAGAGAGAGAGACTGATTATATGAACTGATTGCCTAATCTTATCAGGGAACACAGAGCACAGCATGGTTTTTTTCTTGCTTAAGAGTAAGCACTGCGAGGGACAGGGTGTCCCTTCCAAAGCTGCTTTCAACACTACTACGAATTTCCTCTGCTCTATCTTCCTGGGCTTGAATCAGAGGGTTGGGAGCTTTAAATGAAGGCAGCATTTAAGATTGGGGTCAAAACAAAATGTTTTTGGATGGCAGCAGCCAGTGGCTGAAACTTGAGAAGCATTAAGGTTAGGTCAGCACTTCCATGGCTACCTGACAAGATTCCAAGGCTGAAGGGGATCAGATCATCAGACTTACTTAACAGAGACAGTCTTACTGAAAGAGGCAAAGGTCACTCCTTAAGACTGTAATGTCTTTGGAGGTGGTGGGTGGGTGAGGAATGAGGGTAAGGAAGAATGTTTATAACATTCCAAAAAAGGAAAAGATTGTTTAAGCATTTAAAAAATGCAACCCACATTGTATATTTTGTTCTGCCTGAGACACTTTTGGCACTCAGCAATGTGGGCTAATCATACTTTAAACAAAGTTCGAGATTCTGGGGTGTCCCCTTTGAAAATGTTAACAGCAAAAAAAAGCTTTTGAGGCCTCCTAGGCATTTTAGAAGCCTGATTCTCAAGGCAGCCACCTGTGCCTTTGATGTGGAGGGGGAAGTAGGGGAGAAAGGGGAATAGGGATCTGGGTTCTAACCCAAGATCATAGCAATAACAGAAATAGAAACCAGGGACAAAATGACCTGCTTGGCCATGCCTTCCTCACAAGGCTTGGGGCATTTGGCAACATGACCAAACTGCCCTCCCAAGCTGTGTCTGGCTGGATCCAAGGCCAGATACTGGGTATAGAGCTGGGGCATCTTTCCACTGGGAGAAAAGCCAGTTCTATTTACAAGAATAGGTGGCCAGCAACAAAATTGTGAAGTGAATCAAATTTTTCTTTAGTGTTGCTAGCTCCTTTTTCACCTTTTGCCCTCTCCCAACCCTCTTCCCCCTGGGTTTTCAAATTCTCACACTCTTTTCCCTTCTCCTAAAAGGAAGGAAGGAGAGGAGGGAGAGGTAGAGGAGGGAGGGTGGGGGGGGGGGGAGAGAGAGAGAGAGAGAGAGAGAAAGCAGCTCTCCCAGTCAATTGTACTCAAGTGTAAATGACTGATCAGGTTTGAAATAAGACTCTCTCCTAGAGAAATTTGCATCTTAACCTGGAAAAAGCATTGGTTCATCTTAAATCAAAGAAAAGAAGTTCTAATTGTGGAATTAAGGGCAGGATTTATATCAGGAAGATTTTTTTTTTTGGTGGAGCTTAAATTTGGCTATATTTTCTGTTTCTAACCCACACAGCTCTAGAACTATACTTCAAGTATGCCTCAGGCCCCTGTGCTGAGCTGTTGGCAGTAATAGGCAGAGAATATGAAGAATGAGCCCCTCCAAAGAAGGCAGTAAATAATGGTGCATCAGGCCAACTAGGGACATTTTGATCTAGTCAAGTTCCCCAGGGTTGAACATAACAATACACTGGCCCACAGGAACAGCAAACCCTGAATGCTCATTTTCCCTCCACAAGCGGCCTGAGGGGAGCAGCAGGTCACAGCAGGAAAAGCAGATTTGGAATCAAAGGCCCCAGTTCGACTTGGCCCCAGCCCTGCTCCTTACTACCTAGGAGACCGGTCACAGAGCAGCTCTCTGGGCCTCGTTTTCCTCACCTTTAAAATAAGGGAGTTGGACCTAAGGGTGTCTAAGGTCCCTTCCAGCTCTGCATTTGTGATTCTATCCTTTAGTATAAACAGAGTCAGTTCTAGGGGAATCCACTCACTAGGTAGGCTTAGTGTAACATAGGACCAGGACACTTGAGCTTGGGTCCTAGCTACTCCTCTCACTGTGTTACCTTGGTTAATTCAATTGGCCTCCCCAAAGGTCACTTTCCTTCATCTCTAAAATGGGGGGGGGGGGGGAATCAATAAGATAGAGGTAACACCTCTCACAGGTATTTTTTAGGAGGTGATTTGTAACTGTACAATGCAAGCAGTTATGATAAAAATGATGAGGGTGGGGGAGGGGGGCAGCTAAGTGACACAGTGAATAGAACACCAGCCCTGGAGTCAGGAGGACCTGAGTTCACATCTGACCTCAGACATTTAACATTAACTAAGCATGTGACCTTGGGCAAGTCATGTAACACCAATTGCCCTGCCTCCCCTCCTCCAAAAAAAAAAAAACGATGAGGATTTCATTATCTCCCAACCTAGGCTACTCACTGCTTGCTGCCCTCAAGGCACTCATTCAAATCTTACACATTCAAGACTCTGGTCAGATTCCACCACTTTGGTAGTTTTTCCAACTATATCAAGGCTAAGGATCTCTTTCTTCCCTTCTTTGAACTCACATTGCATTTTTAGTATCATACTACTTAGCTGTTGGGCAGCTAGGTGGCATAGTAGATAGAGCACTAGCTCTGGAGTCAGAAGACCCAAGTTCAAATTTGACCTCAGACACTTACTAGCTATGTGACCTTGGGCAAGTCACTTAACCCTGTTGGCCTCAGTTTCTTCATCTGCAAAATGAGCTGGAGAAGGAAATGGCAAACCATTCCAGTATCTTTGCCAAGAAAACCCTAAATGGGGTCACAGAGAGTCAGACAGGACTGAAATGATTCAACAACAACTTAGCTGTTGCTAATGTTTTCATCTCTTAATGTTGCATATGTTTTGTCTCCTCATGAAAGTCTTTTAAGGGCACTATGTGCTATATTTTTCCTTCTCTCCCTTTTCCCCCTGCCAAGCGCCTAGCCCAGAACTGGGTATGTTAGAGAAGCTTGATGAAAGTCTTCCGATTTATGCTGCACCCCTGGAATACCCCAGTACCCCCTCAGAAGCCCTTCTTCTACCTCCTTCACATTCCCACCAATCAAAATAGACTGTCTGTGTCCTACTTTCTCAATGCCTTGCTAGATAATCAAATGCTCTTCACTGATGATGGTTTAATGTGTCACCCTAGGCAGATAAACCTTGACAAGAAGGAAGCAATCAGTATGTGGCACCGTCCAGAAGGACAAGTCCAATGGAGACTCCTTAACAAAGGGACAAGAGAAAGTGAAGCCAAGCCAGGATGGAATAGCAAAAGGCAGTCAGATTCCAATGTTGTTCTCTCTTGCAAGGGCTCACCTACATTACTGTCTTTCTGTTTTAGATGTATAGTTCCTTAGAAGCTATAATAGCAAGTACCACCCTGGCACACCTAGGACGGCCTCCCAGCACAGATCTTCTCTTCTAAAAGGAAAGCTACTTTTAAGGGGTCAATAATCTACTTTAATTACATTTACTAGTTCAGGAGAAAAGTCAGAACCCTGAGTGTAAGAAAAAATATAAGCAGAGAAATGACCATGAAGACCCACAGGGCTCTGACTGTATGAATCAAAGCAGTACTACTATACACTTTACATACACCACTGGATCAATAAACGCTTTACATCTGAATGGTCTGGGGGTTCTGAATATATGGCTATTAGAATCTCGACCAAGGAATCACAAGGTCCTTCTCATAAGCAAACCACCAATTCAGAGTTCTCAGAACCAGAAGGCATCACAACCCTCCCCCTCCTGACTCAGTGCCTAATTAGGTTAGTACTAAAAGGTGTGAAAGCCTTCCTAGAGCGAGCCTCCCCTAAGCAGGCTTCTTTTTAAGTAAGTTCCTCCCCCAGCGGGCTCTATGTGATTCAGGATGTATCACAGCTGGGCACACAGGCCTATTAAGGGGGTGGGGGGGAGGAATCTTATATCCCATTAACATTACAGAAGGAAGCAAAGCAAAAGTAATTTCTGGTTCCTGGACTGGATTTTTTGGTAAAGAAAGATACTGCATAATGAAATTCTGGACGGACATAGTGCATCTGGATGATGGTGGACTTCCAGAAAAGCAATTCAAGTATCATGGTTTCCCTCTCCCTCAAATTAGCTCAACAGCATGTGTCCTAGCTTTTCTCCCTTGTTCTCCAAGAAAAGAATCCTGCCTAGGATAAATTTAGACTAGAAGAAATATCTTTCCCTTTAAATGGATAGATTAAACTTTGATCCTAGTCAAGGGAGAGTATGGATATAATGAATTAGCCGCAGATTAAAGTAATCATCTCCATGGTAACTTGCATTAGGCCTTTAAATATTTTATATTTCTCTGTGGTTTTGTTTCCTTTGATGTCAAATTCCTATAAGGAAGGAACTGAGCAAATTAGTGGAAACACCAAGGGCAGCAAGAATGGGGGAACGGAGAAGAAATTGGATGAGGCCAGAAAATAAGAAGCCTGTGGTAGAATCAGGGACTGGTGGTGACCTTGGGAGAGACCTCAAGTGAGGTGATTAAGTGTATTTAGGGATATGGGCAGACACCAGATCTGTGATTACACCAATATAGGGAACTCCCAGATGGAGAAATCTCTGACACTACAGGTCTTAACTTTCTCTTCAAGGTTGTCTTAGAGAGTCACCTAAAGCAATGAGAGATGAAATGACTCACTCAGGGTCACACAGCCTGTATGTCAGAGATGGGAGACAGGAAGCAGCAGTGTCAGCTGTGCTGACTAGCCTTGCTGTCAGCCCCAGGATCTTCTAGGCCCTCAGCAATCATGGTGAATTGGATTCAAGCTGTGCTTGACCACTGGGTTCTAATCCTTGTGAATTTGGGATTTATCACTATCTATATACAAAGACTAATGAAAAACTAGCTGCTTTCCAAAATAAGGGCCTGTTATTTAAAAGAGATTTGAAATCCAATACTGAAGTTACCTGGAAATAAAGTCTATTTAATGAGCTTTTTGTTGTTGTTTAGTCATTTTGAGTCATATCTGACCCCATTTGAGGTTTTCTTGGAAAGGATACTGGAGTAGTTTGCCATTTCCTTCTTCAGCTCATTATACAAATGAGGAAACTGAGACAAACAGGGTTAAGTGACTTGCCCAGGGTCACACAGCTAATAAGTCTGAGTCTGGATTTTAGCTGCCCCAATGAGTTTTTAAATATTGACATTACTTATGACCACATCACTAATTATGTAGTCACCTACTACTAGACCATAAGCTCCTTTAAGGCAGAGATAGTGTTCTCTTTCAGCTTTGTATGATTAATGTCTAACACAATGTTGGTCACATTCTAGGTGCTTAATCAATGTATGTTGCTTTTGTTGAATGGATCAATGCATTTCTGTCTATTAAAGGAGAAAGTTAGGCAAGAAACTCTGAGAAAAACAACATCACTCTCCATGGTTTCGGAAACTGTTACAGAAACCTCGCCCTAGTGATTCAAATTAATAGGCTTTCATCTTATCACTATCTTGTTTTGATTTGTGACTACTGGGTTTGGACATGTTTTCAGCTCATAGCCTCAAGACTTATTCTCCAGGGAGGTTCTATTTATATGCTGGCCTCTCCAGGGACAGCTTAATGGTGGGATGAGTGACCACAAGGCTGAAAAGATTCAGTTCAGAGGGAAAAATACAATGTGTCATGGGAAGGCATTGTATTTTATCACAGAAAATAGTTCATTTCTTTAAGTGACACTTTGCTACATACTTCTTTTCATGAAAAAGAGACACAGCATACACACACTAGAAATACCCTATAAGGCTGCCTAGCCCAGGGGACTGTGTTAGAGGTAATATGGCCTAAAAGTAAGGTCCCTTTAATGCCTCCATAACTCAAGTCTCTGAGATAGAGTCTGATTCCTTAGCAGAATTCTACTTAATAATACATATTTATAGCAAGGTTCTTCTGCATGTGAGTATGTGTGTATATGCTGATTAATAATAAATAACAGTCCAATATTCAGCCTTGAGAAGCTGCTTAATGTTCAAACCAAAACAGCAAAAAAGAGGTCCATGAGATGTGTGTATGCATATATATTTGTCATTTTGTGAATGTCTGTGTACATGTTTGTATGCATACACACACACACATATATATACACACATATGGGAATATATTAATATGTGTATATATGCAAACACATGCAGATATACACATACATTTACACACACACACACCACACAGAGTGAATGTGTTAAGATTTCTCTTGAAATGGAAACTTACTCTGTTTCTGGTTTTTATTGAGCAATGAACATGTACTGTTCCCTCAGGCAAGTGTCAAACATTAGCCCATTGTTAAACTTTAGCCATAACTACTATTATAATTATGTGTGTGTGTATAGATGTGCATAGGCATTTACTAGCCACCACTCTTTCTAGATGAGGAGGGATTTGGCTTAGTTGCAAAGAATCAAATATGCAGCTCTAAGTTGAATTTGCAGCCCTTAGGCTGAATGCCCTTGAGTTTTCCCTTCAATCCACAGTATTTCCTGGTTTGAGAGTAGCAAAAGACCTGATCAAAGATTATAGTCACAGTAGACATGATACAAAGATAGAGATGGGCTCGATTGTTTTACCATGGGTTTATGTTGGGACACAAAGCAAACACAGAGGGAAATGGGAAGGAAATAACCAAACCACCCTAGCCAAGCTGCTGTTAGACTTCCAAGAGTCCAACATGACCGTTGGCTTCCATATTCTACTTCTCAGCACACTACGAAACTCTAATTTGACAATAGGATTGAATGCAGCATGAACCTTGCCTAAATATCCCCTCCTTACCAACTCAGATAGCAATAGAAGCTTCAAAGCTCTTTTATGTCACAAAGATGATCACTTAAAGTCCCAGGTTGTGTTCTTCTGCTCCTGTACCTTTGCTAACAAAGTCTCCCATCCACACTTATCTACTATAAAAATAATAATACACAATGGTAATGGTAATACCACAAAACCTCACTTCCTAGAGTTGTTATAAGGATCCAATGAAATATTTGTAAAATACTTAGCAAAGTTCCTGGCACATAGTT
This sequence comes from Gymnobelideus leadbeateri, assembly GCA_011680675.1. Taxonomy (NCBI): domain Eukaryota; kingdom Metazoa; phylum Chordata; class Mammalia; order Diprotodontia; family Petauridae; genus Gymnobelideus; species Gymnobelideus leadbeateri. The sequence continues at coordinate 372,386 of WOXC01011982.1, forward strand.
GGTGCTTAATTAATGTTTCCTTGCTTCCTTCTGATATATATGGGAGGGGTCCTTCTTTCTTTTCTTCCTTTCTTCCCCACAGTTGGTACAGGTCAAGAGATAGGACTCCAAAAGATGGGGACCAAATTAAGTGGAATGTAACTTACTGCTAGGTCTGTATCCCAAAGAGATTCCCCCCAAAAGGAAAAAGACCTATTTATACAAAAATATTTATAGCATCCCTTTTTGTGGTGGCTAAGGATTAGAAATTGAGGAGATACCAATCAATTAGAGAATGACTAAACAAACTGTGATATATGATTGTGATGGAATATTATTGTGTTATAAGAAATGATAGACATTAAGATTTCACAGAAACCTGGACAGACTTAGATGAATTGATGCAAAGTGAAGTGAGCAGAACCAGGAGAACATTGTACACAGTGACAGCAGTATTATAGGATGACCAATTGTCAATGACATAGATATTCTCAGTGACACAATGATCTAAGACAATCCCAGAGGACTTATGATGAAACATGCTATCTACCTCCAGAGAAAGAACTGGTGGGGTCCGAATAGAGACTGAAGCACACTATTTTTCACTTTTTTTGTTGTTCGAGTCTTATTCTACAAAATGAATATGGAATTTTTTACATGATTGCGCATGTATAATCTATAGTATATTGCTTACTCTCTCAGGAGGGGAAAGGGGAGAGAGGATGGGACTAATAGAATTTGGAACTGAAAACTTTTTTAATGCTATAATTATTTTAATATATATTTAATGAAAAATAAAATATTATTAAATTTATAAATATACATATAAATATGTGTATATAAAAAGGGAGAAAGTTATGCCTTGTAGTCATAGATTAAATAAACAAATAACTCGCACAGATGTCTGTATATACACATGTATTTAAAAGTTTTATTACTGTATTGGGTAGCAGAGCCAAATGATTTAAGAAATGAAAAAAATACTCATTTTATAATCCTAGCCAAGACTTCATTAGCACTCCTAATATTACTTGACGTAATAAGTAAAATCATTCCAAACTCCTTGGTAAAAGAAAAAAAAAGAGTAAAAAATAGTTACCTTTCAAACTCACTAAAACAAAAGGGTATCTAAGTACAAATCAGTTGTTTCCTGATGAAGCTTTCTCTGGAGTTGACAGAAAGATTAGACAACCTTCTAACCTAGGCAAAGGCCTGTCCCCTCTGACAGACCCTAAGGGAGAAAGTCCAAAGGAAATGCCACATTAACACTTGGTAAAATGATGTGGTTTTCCTAGATAAAAAGAAACATAGATGGTAAGGGGAAGAAGGGGAAGCTGAGGCCACCCAGGCCCTGAGAAGACCATTTGAGGGTCAGAGACCACCATCATTTCTCATATTTTCTTTGTGGGGTAAGTACACTCTGATAGAACATACTGGGCAAATTTGACATTCACATTCCCATGGCTACCTAAGTGAAAACACTTAGGTTTCAAGCTCATCATTTGTATCTTCCATTCATCACAGCAATCAAGAAGCAATTCCAACCCCCTAAGAACCAAGTGCTCCCAAATGAATAAGCTATCACTTGTATACGCTAGCGTTGAAACCAGCTCTGGGCTGTGATGTTGGCCATGGTTGTCCTTGGCAACCTTCCACTTTGCCCCTTCCCCCCAGACAATGTCTTCTCCCAGTTATAGAACACTTAAGGCCCAGTGATTAGCTAATGCTAATGCTAACATTAATGCAAGGAATTTCAGAGCTGTTGGCAGACCAGTGAAGGAAATAGTTTGGGGGAGACAGGCCTCTCAGTAAACACATTTTTAACGACACCATATAGGCTCTATACTTGGCCAGTGCTTGTGGGCCACCTCTGAATATAGCCAAACAGAGATAGCATTACTCTTCCAGAGTACTCTAATCTATTCTAACTTGACAAGTTAATATCCTGACCCCTCCCCCTCCCTCAAAGTGCCTGGTTTCATAACTTATAATTTACATTTAACTTTACCTACCTGGGAAGCTAGCTAGCTACCTGTTGCAGTGAATAGAAGAGTACTAGGCCTGGAGTCAGGAAAAGCTTGAATTAAAATCTGGCCTCAGACACCTACTATTTGTGTGACTCTAGGCAAGTCCCTTGACCTCTCTTTGCCTCAGTTTCTTCAACTGTAAAATGGGAATAATAGGATTATTCCTATATAATGAGGATTATATGAGAGAATATTTGTAAAAAGTACTTAGCACAGTGCCTGGCACATAGTAGGCATGATATAAATGTATATTCTCTTCCTCCTTCCCTCCCCATTTCCCTCCTTAGACCTAGCATGAGAAGGAGTGACATAGGACAAAGGTGCCTGTAATGCAGGTTTTCTTAACCTTTTTTGTGTTATGGACCCTTTGGGCAGTCTGGCAAAAATGAAATATTCTCAGAGTAATATTCCTAAATGAATAAAATACATAGAACTACGATGGAAACCAATGATATTGAAATAATTATCAAAAAACAATTTTCCCATCTAAGTTCTTGATGCCCTGAAATCTATCCACATATCCCCCAGGTTGAGAATCATTTTTCTAAAGTGAATTAGGACAGCTTCATTCTAGTCTGGACTCTGGCACTAACTAGCTGTTAGTTTCCTCCTCTAAAAAAGGCTTTGGTTTCCTTGAAAAAGAGAAGGTTGGATTGGATGATCTCCAAGGTCCCTTCCAGGCATATGAGAATTAGCTTTAAAAAGAGGGAAGTATAGAAGATTTATGGCAGTCAGATGTCTGCCTTCAAATATTTGAAGGGCCTATCACATAGGGGAGGGATGAGTTGTTCGTTTTGGCCTTCAGGGGGGTAGAAATATGGTAGGAGCAGTGGGTGGAAGTTGCAAACAGTCCAATTTAGTCTTAATGGGAAAAAAGGAAAACACTATTGAAAATTAGAGCAAATGAAAAGGTGCATTAGTCTCCCTCTTATCCAGTGTGTTAGAAAGGGAATTCTTGCTCAAATGCTGATTGGAATATAAGACCTCTAAAGTGTTGTGATGCTATAATTTGATGATCTGGCTCTTAGGGAGATTAAAGCTTAAAGCTGTGAATGGTAATAGTGAGTACCAATCTTTGAAAATGGAAAGACTTCATAGAGAGGTCATCTAAAAGAATCCAGAACGATACAGCGATTCTACTCTTGTACTTTACTCCCCTTTGCATACTCTGGGATCCAGGGAACTGTGCTCCTTGGCCAAAATACTCCCTCCATCTCCTGACTGCATTTCCAATGGCTGTGCCCTCATGCCTGGAATTATCTGCTTCCTCTTTTCCTTCTCCTGGCTTCCTTCATCTCATTTTAATCCCACTTTGTACAAGAGGACTTTCAAAACCCCCTTAATGCTAATATAGCCTGCCCCTGTGATATAATATCTAATAAATACTTCTTAACACACAGCTGGTCCATGATAGGTATTGGCACAGAATATGAGTCTCCTGATTTCTAGTCCCATCTATGCTTTACACAACATTTTTAGTTTGGATATCTATAGGTGAGGGAAACCCTAGTAGCTGCTGCACTTGTCCTTTACATTTCTTAATGCCTACTACATACGCTAGCAAACAATTGTGCTGGGTCCAATTAGAATCCTCCCCAAATCATCCCAGAAGCCTGCTAGGTTTTTTCATCTTTGTCAATGTCTGGCTTCCAACTCATTGCACAGTCATAGCAAAGCCTGCCACATGTACTGCTAGTACTCCAATTAGCCCCTTTTCTAGTACTTCTAATCAAGAGTCAGAGGAAAAATGAGAACCAGAAAAAATGTCCCAGGGGATGGGTTAGGGAGGATGACAAGAAATAAGGAATGATCCCTTCGTAGGGCAACCAAATTTTTTTTAAGTATCATCCTTAGGTCAGACTTTAACAGGCTTCATTTTAGAATGTTCACTGATAAACGGTCTAAAGAACATTTGCCATTTGGAAAAGGTCACACTTTAAAAGGTTATGGAAGAGAAATATTCAGCAAAGAATTTAAACAACATCCATCTGGGGTTATAATTACACTGTGTAAGAAACCCTCCACCCTTTTTTTTAACCTTTTACATGGCATGTTCTTGACATCGACAAAGCTTTTTAATCCACTGTAAAATGATTTATTCTCCAATCATCTAATTGGTTATATGAGAAATATACACAGAAGGATAATAAACCCACCCATCTAGGCTCCCTCCTGGCATTTATTGGATTCAGTGTCATTGGCATTTATTAGCAGGAAACAGGAAGTAGCCCAGTGTCTAGACTTAGGAACCAGAGAAACAACCGAAAGGGAACTTTGTAAGTGTTTAAATGAACACTTTAAGCAGTGGATGTGTTTCTGAAAAACTGTAAATCAGATCTTGTAAATGTGTGAGGGGAGCTGGTTTCTACTTGTATTTCCTGCTACCTTCTTAGATATCTCCACCTAAACATCTCTCTGGCTGCCACTTCAAACTTAACATGCCTAAAACTGAACTCACCATCTTCCCACCTAAATAGGCCCCTCCCTGGAACTCCTCTCTTTCTGCTAATGGCACCACTATCCTTCCAATTTTCTTGGCTTGTTACTTTGGAGTCATCTTTGGCTCTTCCTGCCCCTTACCCCACACTTACAATTAGCTGCCAAGTCTTATTTCTTCTAACTCCACAATATCTCTGGCATCCAGCCCTTCCTCTCCACTCCCACTGAAATTTCCTTAGTAGTACACATGGTGTGGGATAGTAGAGTTGGAGTCAGGAAAAACTTGCTTTCAAATCCTGACTCTGATGTACTAGGTAGCCCTGGGCAAACAACTTAGCCTCTTTGTGGCTTTTTTTGTTGTTGTTGTTTTGTTTTGTTTGTCTTTTTTTTTTTTTGGAGGGGGAGAAGACAGGGCAATTGGGGTTACGTGACTTGCCCAAGGTCACACAGCTTACTAGTGTTAAGTGTCTGAGGCCGAATTTGAACTCAGGTCCTCCTGACTCCAGGGCCAGTGCTCTATTCACTTTGCCACCTAGCTGCCCCTTAGTTTCTTTATCTGTAAAATGACAATAATATACTACCTCATAGGATTGGTACAAAGAAAACATTTTTAAACTTTATGGTGTTAAGGAAATGAGTTATTATTATTAGTATATCATTTAGATGATTATAATACATTCCTAACTGGGCTTTCCACCTCCTGTTTATTCCTTCTTTCATTCATCCTTCTTCCTACCTAATTCTTTGATCTGATCATGTTACTCATCCTCTCAAAAATCTATAGTGACTCCTTTTTGCCTACTGTGAATCTGTTGTAGGCAAATAAATAAATCTAAATTCCTCACACTGGCATTTGACACCCTCTTCACAATCTGGCTTCTACCTACACATGCATCCTTTTGTCACGCAGGCAAACTGGCCCTGCTCTCTGTGCCATTTTCACCCTGCCGGCTCTCTCTCTCCACCTCTCCCTCTCTCCCTCTCTCTCTTCACCTCTCCCTCTCTCTCTCCTCTCTCTCTCTCTCCCCCCACTACTCCACATGCCAGAAATGCCCTCCTCATCTCACCCCACCCCCCATTTCTGGGGAAGTTCTTCTCTTCTGTGGGCATCAACTCTATTCCGATGCCACTTCTCCCACTAAGTCATCTCTATCTCCTCAGCTCCCATCTCTTCCTCAGTAAAAAGCAGTCTTTCCCTCCTTGAATTCTCACAGCTGTTTCCCTGGACTTGTCCTTTGACTTCATCCCACTCTCCCTTGGATTATAGCTATTTGTGTACGTGCCCTCCCTCCCATTAAGTTGTAGTTCCCTTGTGAACAGGGCTTGGATCATATCTATCTTTGTATCCCCAGCTGTAGCACAATGCCTTGCATGTAAGAGGCACTTAATAATGTTGGTTGAATTGGATTGAATTGAACAGTGCTTTTAACTTTTCAAAGCACTCTACCATCTATTATCTCACTTTATGGTTGCCACAGCCATCCACATTACAGGGTATTATCCCCATTTGATATGCAGTTAGGAGTGGTTCTCCCTCCTCTTCCCCCATTCCTTCCCCCCTGTGGCACAGGTGCCTGCTGGGGAAGCACATGGGTTCTGCCCCTCCTCCATTCTCTATCCAGTTTTTTTTTTCTGTTGCTTTTCAAGGCCCTTCCCCAGAGGAAGACAGGGAATATGGAGACATGCGCAGAGGGGCAGAAGCAAACCTCCAAACCCCAAGACTCAGTGAGAGATGCTGAGGAAGAAGGAAACATCCCGCCTGGGAGTTGGGAGACAGGTGAGCACATGAGCACGTGGGCAAATACATCCTACTTCATTCAGGCTGGGAAAATAGAGACTTTTATTAAAGTCAAAGCAAGGAGAAGGCAGTTAGCTCCCACAAGCACCAGAAGTCCTTTGTTCTTGGATAGGATTACCAGATCCAAAAGAAAGAGCAGAAAGTTTCAAGTGACTCCAGGGGGTTTTGGTCCTGATGATTTCACTCAGAAGAGCTGTAACATGGATGATATTTCCATTTTAATCCCTCCAGTGTCAATGTGCTCAGGAGCTACCACTATCTCTTGGGGAAGATAGCAAAGAGAGGGAAGCTACAGCATCAGTGAAGAGACAAGCTGATGTGAATATGGGAGCCATAGGCTATAGGTGCCCAGCTGCAGACGGCATGAGCATCTGTCATAGGCAAGCCAAATGGCAGTGAGATGGATCAAAATACCAGCCAGAAAATATAGAGCAATGGAGTAGATAGGGAAAGAAAGAGACTGGTACAGCAGGAGGCCAAATCAGTGAAGCTATGAAGCAGGGATTGGGCCCAACCAACCAAGGTCCAATAAGGTACAGGGCCCTAAGGTGAAGAACAAACACAGATCTTGCCCCTTGACTGAGCATCATGCAGCTAGGTGGCTCAGTGGATAGAGTGCCTGACCTAGAGTTCAGGAAGACTCATCTTCATGAGTTCAAATCCCACCTCAAATACTTACTAGCTGTGTGGCCCTGGGCCAGTCACTTAACCTTGTTTGCCTCAGTTTCCTCATCTGTAAAATGAGCTGGAGAAAGAAATGACTGAACCACTCTAGTATCTTTACCATAAAAACCCTAAGTGGGGTCACAAGGAGTAAGACATAACTGAAAAACAACTGAACAACAACATGCTGTAGATCCTTGAGATGGGATGGCACCCCAGAAAAAAGAGGTTCTACTAATTCCCTAGTAAACCTCAGATTTTTTTCTCCTTGTTGGGAAAGAGTGGAGAACAAAGGATAGTAACACAATAAGAGTGCTAAACTTGGAGTTGGAAGATATGGGTGAATTGTCTTAGATAACTACTATCATCACAGGGAAGTAACTTCTATCCTATAGATATGTGCTACGTAAATGTGTGTCATGTGAGTTATTTCCTTACTTCTCAGAAAATGAGACAGTTAGGTGGTACAGCCAATAAAGAGTGCTGAATTTCTAATCAGGAAGACCTAAATCCAAATCTAACTTCAGACACTTACTAGTTGTGTGGCCCTGGGCAAGTCATTTAACCTCTATCTTCCTCAGTTCCCTTATCTATAAAATCAAAATAATAAGTAATAATAATAATACTTACTTCTCAGCATTTTTTTTTTCAGGATAAAATAAGACCACATTTGTCAAGCACTCTGGAGACCTTCAAGCTCCTTATAAATACTGGCTATTATGAAAATGTGACCTGATTTCAGTGGTCTGACTCCATGTCTCTGGATGCTGAATCATACAAATTGGAGATGGAAAAAGATGTGGAAGTATGTGGAATCAGTTCCACCTGGGGATACTGTTGCCATCTATGACTCACGAAGAATTTTGCACTTCTTTGTGTCCTCATGGGAGATGAAATGAAAGGAAACACACTATGAATGTGATCTCTTTAACTGCCTGCAAGCATCTGCATTAGGGAAGGGTGTACACTTGAGTGAAAAATCCTATTTCCACTCCTTGTGCTGTCAAGGAAAATATGAGCAAAGCCATCACTTTCACCTTACCTAAGTAGAATCTCTTTATATTGAGACAAGATGGCTGAGTTGGCAAATCATTGAACTCTTTGGACCATTTACAAGTGGGCAGTCACTAGCACTGATGCCAGTGAAGTAGAACCCAAGGTAAAGGCAAATGGCACTCTCCCCTTTTCTGTCATTTGTCCCTCTTTCTGCTGTTTTTTTCTGTCTCCTTTCTCTGTTCCATTCCATCTCTTCCTTTCAACAATTCTCTTTTACTCAGGCCTACTGGTGGCACCTTGGGACGATCGGTTTTGCTGGTGGTACTCAGTAAAGAGGACACCAATCCTTCCTCAGAGGTATAAAAGTTTTATTTTTCATTGCAACAAATTAAATATAGTATGATGGATTGAGAAGCACCATGGCAGAGTAGATAGAGAGCCAGTCTGAGAGTCAGGAAGACCCAGATTCACATCCCACCCCTGTGATGTACTAGTTGTGGGACTATGCCCAAGTACCCCAGACAATTCACCTAGACTCTTATTTACAATAAGTTGGGAATCTGTAGAGTTGGAGGAGACTTCCCTTTGCCAGGGATCTGAGCTACCTAGAGCTTTTTGAGCTACATAAGTGATTAGAACTGAGTTTGTGGACTTTTCTGTGGTTTCTTAGGCATCCCAATTCACTAATATGAATGCCTGACTCATCTTCCTCCATTTGGGTCGAGGGTACTTGTGATGGAGCATGACTTTTGGATTAAAGGATCATAGATCTAGACCTGGAAGGGTTCTAGTCCAACTCCTTTCCCTTTTACATATGGAGAAACTGAGGCCCAAGGATGTTGGGTGGCTTGGCCAAGGTCAGATAGGTAGTAAGCATCGGAGGCAGGATTTGAATTTAGGACCTCAGATTCCAGAAGCAGTACCTCTTTCTATTGTACCATGCTTCTTTTTTTTTCCCCTGGGGCTTTGATGACTACAAACTCATCAAGGTGTCACTATTCCCAGAGCCATGTAAAGTGGTTCATCTTCATCCATTCTTCTTTCATAGTCTGTGCACATCCACCACTGTTTCAAATCAAAAGCCCACAATGGCTCCCTATTGCCTAACCTTTAAAATCTAAATTCTGCTTGACTTTCAGTTACTATTTATTATCCTCAACCCCTTCACTAAACCCCTGGCCAATTATTCAAATTCACTTGTTTCTCTAAGCACCTTCCTTCAGTAAAACTAATCTGTTTCCCTTCTGCCCCTAATGACTCCCTGCTGCCACCACCCCTAACACACATCCTACCTTTGTGTTTTTCCAGACAAACTCAAATTCTCTTTTAAACATGTATATTCAATTTATCTTTCAAACCAACTCAACTTACTCCAGAAAGTCTTCCTGGACTCACATCCCATAATTTGGATTACTCCTTTATTCACTGTCTCTCTGGTATGTATTTACTGTCTTTCAATTCTTTCATATTTCACTTACTTGTATGCTGCCTTGTATTGTTCTAAAATAATTTTGTATTGATTTATTGTCTCCCTAAGAAAACTAGACAAGAATGCGGAAGCTGCTGAAATTTACCTTGAAACTCTACTACCCATTTTATTTCACAGAGTACTAGGCTGGTACCATTCTCCCATAGCTGGGGTTCTTAAATTCAAGTTCAGGTGTCTGTAGATAGATGTCAGGGGGCTGTGGATTTAGATGGAAAAAAAGAATTACAACTTTATTTTCACTAACCTCAAAGTAGAATGAAGCATTTCCATTTGAAAACATTATTCTGAGGAGGAGCCCATACAACACCATTTTGCCCAAGGGGCCCATGACAAAAAAAAAAAAAGGCTAAAAACCTCTGCCTTAGGCCTTGCTTCCAAATGCCAGTCAACTAATCCCTACTAATGCTTTAGCTGATAATAAATTTAACTGCTATAGCTCTCAGGAGTATTTGCATTTTAATAAGTGACTCAAATATGAAAAACACAACCCAAAAGAACAAATCACAAATGGTGGAATTCCAGGAACCATAGGTAGATAGTGGGTACATATTTTTGGACAGGGCCCCAATTCGGTATCCTTCAAATTACATACTCCATACATGGTCACCTATTCCTGGGGCCCTCTCTGCTCCCCAACTGGACTATAAAGGCCCCTAAAAGAACCAGTCTTCTCTTTCCTCTCTATGTCCTGATTGGACCTTTTTGGGTCCTCAGAATGCAGTGGGCACTCAGCAAAAACTAAGGGAATAAATTAACAAAGGGGTAAATAAGCTCTTTTCTATAAAAATATTGCCCAATTCTGATGAATACAGATAGCCTGCTCATTCTTAAGGCACTTTAAGATAATTGGTGATGGTTTTCCAAGAGTCTCTGACTAAACCAATTATTTCATCACAGTGTGGGAGTTAGTGTGATGAGCCCAAGCTGGTGAAAAGGTTGAAAAGTGTCAAGGCAGTGGCTTACTTAACAAAGTGAGGGATGAAGTGTTAGAGGCACGTGAGGATGATTTTCCACAAGACAAATGGACTAGTTGGCCTACACCACAGATGGGGAATGAGTTTCACTAACATTTTTTCTTTTGTTGTGATTTTTTATTATTGTTCAGAAGTCCTTGCAAAAAATGTCCAGGGTGAAGAGTAGATGCAGTATTTTCTTCATAAAATAAAAAAAAAAGATTTCAGGCAGAGCAGAATTAGGATGAGTCTCTGAGAATACAAACAGCTAACATTTCTGAGTTTACTTCATAAGGGAAGTCTTATGGCCATATGTTGCCATACTGATGTGCTCATGGTGCCCCAAACCACTGGATCTCTGATTCATAGGAATTAAAGCTAGAAGAAACCTTAGTGATGATCATCTAGACCCCTTCATTTTACAGATGAGGAAACTGAGGCAGAGTAATCAAATGGCCTGCTTAATACCATTCGGATGATATATAGCAGAGCGGAGATTAGAATCCAAGTTTTCTTACTCCAAAGCTAGTGTTCTTTCTACTACACTAAGATGTCTCAAATTCATGAGGCAACTAGCTCAAAAAGAGGGACTATCACTACCCCTTCCTAGTCTTCCTTTGAATGCTATGGGCCAGTGACATTGGCCGACTTGAAATTCCTGGAATAGGACACTGCACCTCCCAAGTCCATGCATTTTTACAGGCTGTCCCCATACCTGAAATATCCTCCCTCCTCTCCTCCAACTCCTAGCTTCCCTGGATTCCTTCAAGACCTGACTCAAATCCTTCCTTCTGTAGGTCTGACATGGCCTCTTAGGAGACTAAGTGATCCAAAGTTCATTTAAGTCTTGACTCCTAAGACTCTGGTCAAGTTAAAACAAGAGACAAATGAGGGCTAGAGGCTTTATCCCATACATGGCAGGAACTGTCTTAAGGTTCTGAGAAAAGTTCTTACCCTCTGAAATAACTCTCTTGCAAACTGATGCCTTAAACTCCTCTAATGGGGATAGAAAGCCACAAAGAGACAGATATGAGATTTAAAATACAAATATCCATACAAACTTGATGGAAATGGACCCTCAGGAAGGCTGATGTCAGAGATTTTCACAAAGGCCAGCTTTGATTAAGGAGAAAGGAGACAGGACATGTAGGTTGGGTAGATCCTCAAAAGGCGTAGAAAGCAAACAAAAAGAGGAACACCAAATCATAAAAAGGGCTTAGAAGGAGGAAGCAGGAAGAACATCATTAAAAGTGAGTTTTATCTCCTTACACATTTGCAAAGGGTCATCCCACTTAGAGACACTATGCAATTCTGAGTACATTTCTTTCACTCTTTTCTCATTTTCTTTCTCCTTCTCATCTTCCTACTCTTGAGAAATCAGCAGAAGATCCAAAGACTTGGCCTTGAATTCTGGCTCACTTGTTTTCTAGTTATAAGACCATGGGCAAGTTAATTAACCTATATAATCTTCCCTTTCTTCTTCTGTAACACAGACATGTTCACCAAGGGTTATTACTGGTGTCATAAATTCCTAACCTAAAGTCCAAATAAAAGAAGGATTTCTTAATGAAAGTTACATTAAAAAAATACCCCCTTCACAAGTGACATTGAACTAATTGCAAAGTACTCTTTAACATTACAAAGCCTCTTTCGAGAAACCCCCCAGTACATGATAGAATGTAAGCTCCCCAAGAGTAGGGATAACTTCTTTTTTTTATGTTTTTATTCTCAGTTCCTGGAGTAGGGTCTGAGCATAGTTGGTAATTAATAAAAGCTTGTTGACTGATTAAGTGCTGAAAGATAATAGCTTGGCCATTCTCACTGGAAAAACAAAGTGGATGAAAAACACAATATTCAGTTTATGGCATGATGCTGGCCTATTAGGAGACTAAGTGATCCAAAGTTAATTTAAGTCTTGATTCCTGAGACACTGGTCAAGTTAAAATAGGAGGCTACAAAATTAGTCCAACAATATGTAGAGCTTGTATAAGTACTGCTTAGAAATTAGTGGAAGGAACTGGAGAAGGATTATATTTTGGAAATTATGCAACATTTTCAATGGCTTCAAACTGCCTGTTACTGCAAAAGTCTATCTCTTTAACATCAGTGGTCTCCTATTGCTACTTACTGTATTACTGTGAATCAGAATACCATGGTCTAAAAATAATTTTAATTACAAAACTCAAAGGACAATGGAAAGACACACTAGGGCATAGACATATGGGTAAGAAGGGGCACAAAAGATATCACTGGCACATGTATGAGCAAAAGCAAGGAGAATCAGTTATGTATAAGAATGTGAGACAACAGGTAGATAACCTAAATAGATTATTGGTGTCCTTGAGATAGTAGGTTAATAAGAAGACTCCAACACACTAGTAAGTATACACTCTTTGGAGGTTTCTGGGAAAATGGGAAGGATTTGCACAGAATAAAAAGTCATAGATAAATTGTGATTTATGCAAAATGCAAGAGTACAATGCCTAAGAGATCATGACTCCATCAAAATAAAAGGGGGCTTTACAAGATTGTAGGATTCATCTTTTGAGACCAAATCCAGCCTCAGAAACTTACTAGCTGTGTGACCCTGAGTAAGTCACTTAACTTTGCCTCAGTTTTCTCATCTCTCAAATGAGCTGAAGAAGGAAATGGTGAACCAATCTAGTATCTCTGCCAAGAAAATCCCAAATGGAGTCACAAAGAGTCAGATACAACTGGAAAAAATGACTGGACAGCAACATGGATTGAAGGAGATAACATGTGAAAACATTTGAAAAACTAAAGCAATGTACAAATGTAAATTATTATTATCATTATTGTTAAATTCTCTTACTATTCCCCTTCTCTTCTGCCCATTCTTTGGTTGATCTGTCCTTACCTGCTGTTACCTCCAAAGAATATATTTCAGGACTTGATTCATCAGTTCGACAGAATACAACCCAAAGCAATCTAATGAGCATTTCCCTTGAGTAAGGCGCTGTTCTAGGCACAGAAATATAAATACAAATAGAAAAAGTATCTGCCCTCAAGGAGCTTATATTCTATTGAAATTAGTGATTATTACTGCAGTCTCATAGGTCTATATGACAACAAAAGGAAAAAGAAAGAGTGACAACAAGGTAAACTTACTTTTCCCAGAGCCCTGAAACCTTCAGGGGCATTCCCCAACCATAAGGCATGGGTTAAAGCATATATTTGGAAATGATTCTGGGTGACAGGCAGAAGTAGTATCCCAGCTGTTCTACCCTAAAGCTTAAAGAACTTATAGGCTATCCCCAGACACTGGCTAATTGAGGTCTGCTTTGTCTGTACTGTAGTGTGAAGCACATTTTGACTTCACCAAAAGCCAAAGAAACCAAGTCTCAATCCAGCGTCATCCCACTTGCAAAACTTGGAAATCTCTATGCTTCTACCAGGGCAGAAAGAGCTGCATCTTTTCCTGTGATGAGGTCATACTTAATCCCTAGACAAGGCAGAAAGAGAAGTTTTCCCTAACCCATTGGTTTTAGGGTCAGTCCCTTCAAATGACCCCAGAATATTCCACTGCCACATTTAATTTCAAGAGCATTATCACCATTGGACCCATTCCCATGGAATGACACTGTCACTGTGAGCTATCATCACATTAGAAATGTCAACCTTTTCTACTTTTCTACCTGTACCTCCAAAAACCCAACAACATAGGAAAACACATAGCTTCCCGTCTTTCTTTGCATTTATTGCTAGGCTATGAGAGTGAGTGACTTGCAAAGTGCTGGAAGTTGGTAGGCAAAATGACAACTTGATTCCACTCTGTGCCAGTAGCATGCCTAAGAACTTTATAATTGTTATCTCATTTGATCCTCACAAGATAGGTGTTATTATTATCCTCATTTTATAGATGAGGAAACTGAGCCAAACAGAGGTTAAGTGACTTGTCCAGGGTGACAGATTTGAACTCAAGTCTTCCAGACTCCAGGCTCAGTGCTCTCTGCATTATAATGCCACCTAGCTAACCCTCTACACAATACCTTTACAACTAAAAAGAGGATTTTGTTATTGTAAAAAAAAAAATCACCCTAAAGCTAACCTGGTGATAAGCTTCTCCAAACTCAGTAAGGAGGTCTTGAATGGAAAGAATATAATACTGCACTAGGCCCAAAAGCTTTTCTAGCTTGGTAGAATCTTCTAAGAGCTTATACTTCTCTAGCATTAATTTTCAGGATGCAGGCTCCTATGAACCTAAAATCCTAAGGGAAGGATTCCATGTTTGAAAAAAAAAATTGCTGAGAAAGCTAGAAAGTAACTGGGCAGAAAGTAAGTATAGGCAAGAATCTTACACTATATACCACAAGTTCCAAATGGACAGATATAAGACCTAAATACACAAGGTTATATCATAAAAACAATTACATGACAACAGGAAATACTCCTTATATTTATAGTTAAAGAATTTTTAAACAAATAGAAGTCAAAAGTGACTATAAAAGAGGAAACATAATTTTGACCACCTAAAATTAAAGCATACATATGGAAGTGGTTAAAAAAAAAATACACACACACACACACACACACACACACACACACACCTTCATCAATTATTTCTGATAAAAATCTAATATACAAGAATATAGAGAACTGACATATATATGTACGTACATATATATGTATAACTAACAGGCATTCCTCCAGGAATATAAACAGTGTTTTCAAACAAAGGGGGGAAAATCCTGCAAAACACTAATAATAAGAGAAATCTGCTGGATATTTCTTTCTATTCTCATTTAATTATTTTTATGATGTAACCTTTGTATTTAGGTTTTGTTTATTACAATAGAAAATTCCAAGGTGGACGAAGGTATTGAGAAATAATTGGGATTTTTTTTAAAGGCATCAATTAAAAACATTTTGAGAGAGACATAGAAAGTCACCTTAATACCACAATGAGGAATCAGAATAGAACTTTTGAGGAGAAACAGCATTAATAAATTTGGGAGAAGGGTTGAGATCCATAATTTGTTGGCACAGGAAAGTCCAAATATGAAAAGTCCTTACACCAATGCAGACCAGCTACTCATTTATGACTTATAATTGTCAAGTGTTACCAGAAGCACTGAGAGGTTAAATTGCTTGTTCGTAGTTACAAAGTTACTATGTGCCAAAAGCAGAACTTGACCCCAGGTTTTCCAGAATTCAAGGCCAGCCTTCTGTCCACTATACTATGTTTTCTATTCTTAACATTATCACCATCATCATCATCACCACTATCACCAACACACCAGAAACTTGATATTCTTTATAAACCAACAATTGACAAATCCCCATACTACAAATAGAGACTGAAATATTCTTGAGACTTCAACAACAAGAACAACAAAACATACTGGAACTGCAACATTATCACAAATAAAACTATTGCCCATAAGTGTTTATGGAGCTGTCTGGGCAGTTATGGGCAACAGTTTTGTTTATGACAATGTTTCATCAGCAGATGGTTTATTGGTTGAATTCTCAAGGATATTTTGGGAAAGAGAGGTGGAGCCAGCTAGCGTGATTCCTCTGGCTCCCAATAAAATGGTTGATAGCTCTCCTAGAGATTAACCTGGTCATGTACTGAATCAATATTTCTTGGGCAGTACAGAATACGTGTTCTTAGAGGTAAGTAATTGACAATTAGCCCAATGAAAAAAAAAAACAGACTTATTTGAAGTTACAGTGCCACAAGCATGAACTAAAGTTCCTAAAAGGGCCACAGGGAGAGCAAGCACTTTGATGGGGGGTTGGGAAAGAGGGAGGAGTAACAGTAATTACAAACACATACCCCTTCCTCCAGCTCATTTGCCTGGAGAGGTCAAAAGGACCACATGCCAAGAATTTCATAAGTTGTTTTTTTCTTCTTCATTTTTTTTTTTGCTGAGAGTTGCAAAACACATCAAAAAATTTCCATTCCCAAGGTCACTTTTAAAACAACAATACCAAAATACTGATCATTTCTGCCAGTGGAAGTCTCTGGATATTTTATTCCCAGGAGACCAATAGCAACCATAGACAAAAGTCCTCTTGAGTTAACCTGACACACACACATAACAAATTCCTTCCCAAAGGGATCTGAGTTTAGAAATCAATCCCTTGCTCTATATGACAAAAGCTTCCAAAGATGCACCTGAAAATATAGCCACACAATACAAGTCCTTTCTCAACATGGTATATAATGTAGTAAGTAGTCTCATGCAAGGTGATGACTGATACCCTTAAAACAAACAGATCTTGGGGAGGCTAGGTGGCACATTGAGTAAGAGCACCAGCCCTAGAGTTGGGAGGACACGGGGATTGGTTCTGGCCTCAAAAAATGAGCACCCACATATAAATAATGACTGACCCTGTAACCTTGAGCAAGTTACTTTACCCCAATTGCTTGAAAAAAAAAACAAAAACAGGGGCGGCTAGGTGGCGCAGTGAGTAGGAGCGCCAGCCTCAGAGTTGGGATGACCCGGGATCGAAACTGGCCTCAGAAAATGAGCAACCACACATAAATAATGACTAGCCGTGTAACCTTGAACAAGTTACTTAACCCCAATTGCTTAAAAAAAAAAAAACCAGATCTTCACAACTCCTTTTTCTCTGATTTGAGAAAATCAGCAGCTCTACCAAAGGAGAAGCCAAGAAAAGTGGACCACAGCTCCTGAGGAAAGAAATAAAATGACTATAAAGCTGGTAAACATCTCTCAGGACTTTTTTTTTCATTTCCAAACTTGAAAATAGGTCTTTTCATTCTGGTTTGGAAGTTGAATACTTCATTGGTATTCATACCAAAATACTTTTCAGTGGAATGTCTTCATATAGATTTCCTAAAATTCATTCACTAAGCATGGGCAGGGATGTAATATCTCTTTTCATCATTGAAAACATGGCTTATTTATGTAACAAAACCTCACTGATGCAAACTAATCAAGAGGTCAATCTTTTGTGCATTATAAAAATGTATGGAAAAGCTTTAAGGAAATTTACTCCCAAACCAACCTTATTCAGAATGGGTCAAAACAAAGTTGGTTTTTTTTTTTCTTTTTGGAGGGGCAATTGGGGTTAAGTGACTTGCCCAAGGTCACAGGCTAGTTTTTTGTGTTAAATGTCTGAGGCCAAATTTGAACTCAGGTCCTCCTGACTCCAGAGCCAGTGCTCTATAGTTTGTTTTTTTTTAATCAGGTTCTTTTTTATAGGTGGGGTGGCAGTATTTTTTTTTAATCAATTGATGCTTTTGGTTCTGTGATTTCATGTGTGTATTTTCCTACAGGAAAACTCCATCCACTGATACAGATGCACAGCTCATCTGTAGGCCATTGCTTAAGAGCATGCCCTACCTGAAAAGTTAAGTAATTTATGACTTATCTATCCATGGGCATACAGCTAATATAGGTCAGAGGTGGAGACTCAAACCCAGATCTTCCTGACTGCAAGGCCAGTCTTCTAAAGATGATAATGATGATGATAAGGAGGAGGAGGATAGCATTTGTATAGTGCTTTAGGATTTGCAAACACCATTTACATATGGTATCTCATTTGTTTATTTCCATTGTAGCCAATCACTCAGAGCTTGCTTTCTACTGCCATAGAAACTTTGAGAAACTTCAATGTCCCAGGGAGGCTTTGGTAGAGGTAGAACTCCTTTTTTGTTTTGTTTTGATTTTTTATCACTGTTGTTCTCAAGGAATGTTTAACAATAGCTAGTGAATTTTATTATTATTCTTTTTAAGAAATTTACCTTATTTATTTTTGTTACATTTTGAATTTCAAGTTGTCTCTCTCCCTACCTCCCAATCTTGCATCAGAAAAGGTCGACATTTGATATAGATATATATGTGAAACCAAACAAGTCACACTCCCAAATATCAGTTCTTTCTCTGGAGGTAGATAGCATTTTCCTTCCAAAGTCCTTCATAGTTTATTTGAGTGTTCATATTACTCTGAATAGCTTAGTCATTCACAATTATTCTTTGAACAATACTGCTGTTACTATATACAATATTCTCTTGGATCTGTTCATTTCACTCTGCATTATTTCATTAAAGTCTTTCCATGTTTCTCTAAAATCAACCTGCTCATCATTTCTTATAGCACAGTGGTATTCCAGTAGATCTGTTTTTAAACATAATTAGTAGTAGTCAGAATAATAGAGATTTACAGCCCTTTACAGCTTTCAAAGTGTAAGTTTTCCACATATACCATTCTAATAACAACACTGAGTTAGGCCAAACAGGTATAGATAAGGAAGCGTGGCATAGAAAGAAGGTGCAGTAGATTTCTCCAAAGTCATGACGATTTTTCTGGTTCAATTCAAAATTTATTAAGCACCTGCTACATTTTAAGGAACCGTTTTCGGTACTAGGAATCCAAAAACAAAATCTCCCTGCCCCACCCCCCCAAAGTAGTTTACATTCTACTAGGGAGACAGCCATATATAGAAATAAGCACAGTATAAAATTAAGGGAGCAAAGGAAAGATCAGACAGGATGTACTAGGAATATTTGAAGGAGGGACCAACACTAATAGCTGGGGATATCATGGAAGGTTTCATAGAGAATGTGAGACCTGAGGTGAAACTAAAAGAAGGTAAGGAAGATGGTGGATGGGAGATGGAGGCAAGGGGGAAATATAAGGGGATGGTCCTACTCAGCTTGCCACAGTCTTGGAATGCTCCATGACCTCACCCCTATCTGATAGTTTCCTGTCTTCCTTCAAGACATAGTGTAAATCCCACCAATTCTAGAAAGCCTCTCTCAGACCCTTCTTCCTCTCCTACCAGCTGCTGATGCCTTTTCCTTTTAGAGTTCCTTCTCTCTACTCTCTGTGCCTATGTATGCATATATATATTTGTATGTATTCATGCATACACACATCATGCATCTATCTAGTTTGTTACATGTTGTCTCTCCCATCAGGATTTTGGAAGATGGGGGAAAAAGTATTTATTAATATGCCAGGCATTGTGTTATGAAATTTTACATGTTCTCTCATTTGATCCTCACAACTCTCAGAGGCAGGTGTATAGTTTGTGTAGCATAGACAGGGATTTGAGAGCATGGACTGTATTTTTGTCTCTTTGTATTCCTAGAGCTTACTTAATACCTGGTACAATTCTTAAAATATTCTTGCTGAGTGACTGACTGGTTCCTGAGTCTTCATTCAAACTCCTATATTTCCCACCTCTAATGGAACTATAAATTCCAGAGAAGAAACTGATACCCCCAAAGATAAGAGGCACTGTATTGAAGGCCACAGCATCCCGATTTTCCAAATAGCCAGTAACCCTAGGAATCCTGGGAGGCAAGGTGATAAACTTGAAGCTATAGGACTCGAGTATGAATCTTTTCTACCTGTCTTAGATTAGAACTTGGGCAAGTCACCTAATTTCTCTGGGTCTCAGTTTCCTCATCTTTAACATTATATGAGAGGAGGGAGAATTGATTAGATGTAGACCTTTAGAGGCCCTTCCATCTCTAGAACTATGCTTCTACGAATGCAACAGTAACCTCAATAAAACTACAGCCCCCATAATTCTTACTTTCTCTGTCATCTGCAGCCATGGCACAGAAACCAGAGATCTCCAAAGTGAGGCTATCTTGCCCAATGTCAGATAAGGGACAACTCTATTCATTCTCAGAAACCTAGCATGCTTCTCTGCAGACCTGTTTGCCCTTGTTCCCAAAGTTGTGAGCCCTATTAATGGATAATGCAAAGATAACTCTCCAATTTAATCACCAAACTTCTCTTTGAATTATAGATGAGTGGAGTGTACCTTTGCTGAAGCAGAATGTAATGTAGGTCACAGATGTGAATTCAGGCTCAGATGTGGAGTTTGTAGCCCAGAGAGAGCAGCTAGCCATTGGCCATGGTGGACAATTCTTGGGCTTGAATGGAGGGAATTGTTCTACCCCCCAAGAACCTAATCATGCATGCATAGCATATGCGTGCATAGCACATAATTCACCTGGTATTCATCAGACCTACATGTTTTATAGAAAAACCTCAGTTCTCCAGAAGATATTTATTCTGTTGTAGGCTAAATTTGTTTATACTTCCAGGGATTTCTGTAGATACAAAACTAAAAGATTTCAAATATTTACTTCAGACCCCTCAACTGTGTGTGTGTATGTGTGTGTGTGTGTGTGTGTGTGTGTGTGTGTGTATGTCTGTGTACAGTCGTGGGGGAGGGGGGAGCTCTGGACCTCTGGTTCCACTCTAGTGTGGAAGTTTCCACCACCAATCAGCAGCTCATTTCTAACTTATAGCTTGAGTTAGGTGGAAGCACTAAACATGTTTAAATATCTGACAGCTGCTTTCCTTTCATAATTTTTGTACCTGACTTATGATTTCATTAGTATAGGGAAACTCCTAATGAGGTAACTCCCTCTACTAATGGAGGCTGGCAATTGTTCTGCAACTTAGCATATTGGTTGCATAGGGCACTAAGAGGGTAGGTGATTTGACCAGGGTGATTCAGACAATAAGAATAAGAGGTAAGATTTGAATCAATGATTTCTTGAGCACAATGACACTTCCCACACTTTCTCTCTCTGTCGCTCTGTCTCTGTCTCTTGTCTCTCTCTGTCTCTGTCTCTCTCTCTGTTTCTGTGTCTCTGTCCCTCTCTCTGTCTCTGTCTCTCTGTGTCTCTCTCTAGGTTGACACTCCATACACTATACCACACTGCCTCTCAGTTATTGAAAATAATTAAAATAGGTAACCTACCAAATGGCCTTCTTTATTTCCCTTCCTTCACCCCCAGCCTCATCTCTCCTGGCAGCTGATACCACTAATCCTGTTCCACTTATTGAAGTATCCCTGAATTCCCTGCCTCCACACAATGAGGTGGTATCCCTTCATTTTAAAAATCAGAGGTCCCCAGAGTTCTTGCTTGTACTAATTTATCATAAAGACGTAATTGAAGAGTGCTTTTCCTGTTCTTTGTCCCTAAAACATTGTGGTCCTTGCCTGGTGTGATAATAAATTGCTAGTTACTTCCAATAAGTCAATCTCTCAAGAGAATTAATGAAGTTTCCTGTGCCATTGACCAATGGAGCAGTCAAATGGCTCAATAATTTCCCTCTCCCCTTTCACCCCCCATAGCCCCAATTTAGAGGGTGCAGTGTGTGGGAAAGTTGAAGTAAATATTGGTTAGTTACAATGTACTCCAACAACCTAACTTGGAAGAGTTTAAAATCAATGGCCTCAACCTCTTTTAGAAAATGTTACTGTTTCTAAATTTGCAATTAAGCTGTAGACTTGGAGTCCAACTTTAATCTCTTAAAGGATAAATGACCATCTGTAGACAATGAATTATCTCACTAAGGGGTCAGACATAATAGATGAGCTACATAGCCTTGTATGTTTAATTAAGTCCATTTTTATTAAGTCTGCCCAGTTAGGATTATGCCAATTTAGAGAGATGGTTGTTTACCCAGTACTTAAAAGTAGACAAAGCAATTCTATACTCTTCATAAGTATTTAATCCAGTATTTAATAACATTCCCATCACAAAGCTTCCACCCACTTCTAACCCATCTCTCCCATAGCGATTCTTGCTTCTTTCCCCCATTCCAGTTTGCAACAGAGATGAAGAAAAGAAAGGGGAAAAAAGGAAAGAAGGAAGGGGGAGGAGAAAAGAAAGGAAGGAAAAAAGAAGGAAGGAAAGAAAGTAAGGAGGGAATGAAAGAAGGAAGCAGTTGCAGCCCAACTGGATTATTTGATTATCCTAGAAGAAAAGAAAGAAGGAAGGAAGGAAAGTAGGAAGGAAGGAAGGAAGGAAGGGCAAAATGTTTCAATCTGCAATTTGATTCTATCAGTTCTATCTGGGGATGGATGGCATGTTTCAAAATTAATACTTTGGAAGAGTGATTGGTAATTGTGTTGCTCAGTTACTAAGTCTTTCAAAGTTAATTATCTTTACAATATTGCTGTTATTGTAGGAATTGTTCTCTTGTTTCTGTTCACTTCACTTTGTATCAGTTCATACTTAGAATACACTGTTTACTCGTGTTAATTTTATGGTTCACTACTGGCCCACAGATCATCTTCTGAACTCCATTAGTCACTTAATGTAACTTGTTTTCTTTCCTAAGCACACTACCTTTGCTACCCACGCCTACTTACCTTCATCATCTTAATGTCTGTCTACTGCTCTAGTCTGTTACAGTAGAAAGGGAGTTAAGACAATGATTCTAATTCCTAGCTCAGCCATTAGTCACATGTCCTTAGGTAAGTCACCTAACCTCTGTGAAACACAGTTTGCTCAACTATAAAGTAGAGCTAATATAACTCCTTGTTTACTTCATGGGGCTTGGTTTTTGGTTTTTGGTGTTGCTTTTTTTTTTTACTGAGGATAAAATAAGCTAATGCTTTTGAAAGTACCAGAAAAGGAAAGCATTTTTACTTATTGTAGTTGTTATTATGAATTTTTATACACTCAATAAAAATAAAACATTCGGGGCTGCTAGGTGGCGCAGTGAGTAGAGCGCTGGCCCTGGAGTCAGAAGGACCTGAGTTCGGATCTGGCCTCAGACACTTAACACACACAAACAAAAACCTAGCCATGTAACCTTGGGCAAGTTACTTAACCCCAATTGGCCTCCAAAAAAAAAAAAAGCAAGCAAGCAAACAAACAAAAACAATAAAAATAAAACATTCCTCCTCACCTACACCCCTTTGCAACACATCACACTATGTGGTTCACCTTTCCCCTTAAAACACAAAACAAGGGCGAAGTTGTTCCTCCAAGTCCCAAAGCACTTAACTCACACATCGCTTCCAAATCATACAGGTGGTAGTACTATCTAAAGAAGTGAGTGATCAGACCCAGCAGGCAGACAGGTGAGTTATCCAGAACCTTCTGTTCTCCCTAAATCTCATTGAAGTGAAGGTTTTCTGCTAACTGCCCTGACTCCCTCCCTGATCCCCTACAAAGAAGCAGAAAGAGAAAGGAAAAAAAGGTGGCTATGTAGAACTTGTTTATAATAATAATTATTGTCAGAACTAATAATTACAGTTTACTTTTATATATCACTTTAAAGTTTTCAAAATGCATTCCTCTTAATTCCATGGGATTAGATAGAAAGAAGACTTGAACTTAGGATTTACTGAGCCTGTGAGTATAATTATTCCCATTTTCCAGATAAGGCAAATGAAGTTCAGAGAAGTTAAATATCCTGCTCAGAGCAATATTGCCAAGTAGACATCAGAACTAGTGCCTTGACTTCATGACCAAAGAATATCATTTCTACTCCGCAATACTGTTTACAACAAAAATCAAAGAGATGCAACTTGAAATCATTTACTAGGCAACCAGTTCTTAAACCAAAGACATTAATGGTTTAGAAACCAGAATCATTCAACCATTAATCAATGAACATGCACTTATTAAGTACCCACTGTATGCCAGACACAGTCCATGAAGTTGTTCTATAATATCATATGGTAATTTGTTTGTTGATCCTTCTACTCCCACTATTCTGTGGGTTAAAAAGTAATAACCAAGAAAAAATGCCTATTCTAATATCATACAGCCACATGGTGCTGGAGTCAGGATGAAAAGTTCTTAGTCCCTACCCCCATTCTCAGACCATGATGGATGATGAGAGGACCTTGAAGGAAGGTTCTGAGTCCTTGCTCCTAACTAATCATCTATTTGTGCTGCTGTGTGGGCTATTTATTCTTCTCTTGATTTCTTACATTTTTGTGCCTGGGATTCAGTCCAGGACTGGTCAGGATGCATATTTCTGGCTGTTTTCCTTTTACCTGGAATGAGCTTTTAAAATGAAGCCCATTTGAAGATGAGGTCAGCCCCACCACATACTCTAACAGTTGAACTGCTGAGCTAAATGAATGATTTCCCAACTTCAGATGGATGAATTGCCTTGGAACTCAGCAAATCATTTGGGAGATTTTGAATTTCCATATGTTTTTACTCCACATCAAACTAAAGTTCCATGGGTGGCATTTCTTAGTATTCTTCAACAATAAACATCTATTTGGCACAGGGTACTCTTCTACATACAGGGGGTTGGGATACAAAAATAAGTAGGACACAGTCCTTGCCCTCATAGAGTTTATTATAGAAAAATCCAGAAAATAATACATACTCAGGAGAACTTAGCCCTGTATGCAAAGTTCCCATGTTTGAGCCCCAACCTATTTTTCCAATCTCATTTCCCTATATTTCCTGCCATGTTCTGCCATAGCTACCATTTTTTGCACCCAACTGGACTATTTGATTATCCTTGAACACACTCTTCAAAGTCCTGTCTCTATACCTCTGTTTATACTTTCCATCTACCTGGAATGCCCTAACCCTCATTTTTGCCTATTGGATTTCATCCACCCTTAAACACCTTGCCCAAATGCTCTCCTTTATGAATCCTACTCAGATTTCCAGTACTATCCCACCACCAACTAGATGTGTCACCCTTCTTCTGAGTCCCAAAGTCCATTTGTACATTTCCTATAGCACTGAAATTCTGCTTTTTGGTACAGTATATTAAAAGTGCTGGACTTGGAGTCAGGGAAACCTGGGTTTGAATCCTGATTGGCTACCTGTCAGTTGGTTGACCATGGGCATATTAAATTGTCTGAATCTCAATTCTCTCATCAGTAAAAGGGGAGGAGGCTATACTTTATAACCCATAAGGTTCCTTCCAGCTCTGAATCTAAGATCCTCTAATTTTATCCCCACCACACTACATTATAAAATTCTTCTGGGCAAAATCCGTTATGTCATTGTTTATTTTTATAACATGTTCCACCCCATCACCCTTATCCTTGATGCCTTGTGCAAAGTAGGTGCTGAATAAATATTTGTTGAATTTCTTTGGAATCTCTTTTTTAGGCTATATTAAGAAGAATCAACAGGGATATTTTTATTTTTCTAGATATGTCTAGCTTTTGATAAATGCTAATATAAACTGAAATTTACATATATGTGTGTATGTATTCATATATACATATATTTGTTGTTGTTTGGTCATTTTTTTAGTTGTGTTTGACTCTTTGTGACCTCACTTTGGGATTTCCTTGGCAAAGATACTGGAGTGATTTGCCATTTCCTTCTCCAGTTCATTTTATAGATAAGGAAATTGTGTGACTTCATCAGAGTCACACATCTAATATCTGAGGCAAGATTTGAACTCAGAGGGTGATTAGGTGGTGCAGTGAATAGAGCACCAGTCCTGGAGTCAGGAGGACCTGAGTTCAAATCCAGCCACATACACTTAACACTTACTATCTGTGTGACCTTGGGCAAGTCATTTAACCCCAATTGCCCTGCCTTCTCACCTCCAAAAAGCAAAAAAAAAATGTGAACTCACAAAAATGAATTTTCCTGATTCCTGGGCTGGCACACAATTCACTGTGCCACCCTGTATGTATATGTGTGTGTGTGTGTATACATATATATATGTATATACATATACATATATATATATTCTTCTATAACTATCATCTCTATATCTATGATTATATTGCATTAACAGGATTCTAGAATGGCATTCCAGTATCAGTATCACAAAAGCAGGGAATATCGCTCTGTATCAGGCCCACTGTACATCCATCTCAGCATTCTGTCTCAACGGTACCAAGAAATAATTTTTTGGAGAGCATAGTGGCTGCCCTCCATGACATCCAAAATGGGGAATATATTAGATCTGAATATCCTGTATTTTCTTGTCAAAATCCATTACCACCTTAAAAAAAAAAACCCAAATCTCACAATATAACATTATTAATGTAAGAAAATGGTGTTCCTGAGCTGCTATTAACCAATCAATCTTTTTTTTTGGAGAGGGGAAGCCAACTCAATTGGGGTTAAGTGACTTGCACAAGGTCACACAGCTAGTAAGTGTATCAAGTGTCTGAGACTGGATTTGAACTCAGGTCCTACTGATTCCAGGGTCGGTGCTCTATTCACTGTGCCACCTAGCTGTCCCATAATCAATCATTTAACAAGCATTCATTATAAACCAACTACGTACTAGAAAATATGTTAGGAGCTAGAAGAATAAAAATGAGATAGTCCCTGCCCTCAACAAACTTACATTCTAATGGGGGACATAAGATATATAGGGGAACGGTGACATTGTTTTAGTCTAGCAAGTCACAAAGATCGTGAGTAAATCCACATAGCAGTATATTATCAGTAGGTTACTTGCCTTGAGTTGGTTGGTTGTTCTCCCCAGCCCCAAGAGTAGAGACTGGTTTCACCTGGTCAAGTCTATGACCAGCATCATGTATCCATGGAATGGCTGAGTGGAGTCATGCAAGAGGACTGAGCTTGAGACTCTGACCTCATTAGTACCATCAACATTCAAAAGAACTAACTAAAAATGTTCAGTTAATACTGAGAAACAGAGTTGTAGTAAAGGTTAAACAACTTACTAGAGGTATACTACAAGTTATTGGAAGAGTCAGAGGAACCTGAACACATGTTATGTTTCTATCTAAAGCAGACTGTCACCTTTCTTTTTTCATTATTATGCAACTATTAAACACATAAAGTGGCATTTTTATAGCACTTTGAAGTTAGCAAAATACCATGTAAACTCTCATTTGAGCACCACCACAATGCTATGCAATAGACGTTAAAAGTATCATGATCTCCATTTTATAAAAATATGGGGAAATCGAGGCTCAGAAAGGTAACTTGCCAATGGTCATGGAGCTATTACTACATGTCAAACGTGAATTCAGACACAAGTTTTCCTCACTTTGAGTTCAACACTCAATCCACTATTTACTTTCTATGATATGTATACCATAGATATCATGGGAAAGGGCCAGGACAGTGAATGAGAAAGCTGGGCTCATCACTAGCCCCTTGGCTGACAGTCTCTAGCACTGCTATCTGGGATCGATACTTGAAATGTTAGAGGGCTCTATTGATGTGGAAGAACTAACTGCCCAGAGTACTGGCTTATCACATTTTCCCTCTTTTACATGCTCTCATGTACCTGCAGGTAAGTGATTGAGGTGATGAACAAATGGAGGGAAGAAAAATGAATCCACTGAACATGTGCCATGTGCCAGGCACCGTAATAAGACCTTAGGTTAAAAAATATCTTTTAAAAGAGACAGTGTCTGGCCTCAAGAAGCTTATTTTAATAAAGGAAGAAAACACATAAAGGAGAGAGGTGACCAGGGAAAGGAGTTTTGTTTTGAGGAAGTGGGAAAGGTGGCAAAGGATACATGCATGTGCAGGTAGAGGGAGAGAAGGAAGGAAATTAGTATTTATTAAAAGCCTACTATGTGCCAGGCACTATGCACTTTATTAATAATATTCAAGAACCCTGGGAGGTAGGTGTTATTGTTATTCCCATTTTCCAGTTGGGGAAACCAAGGCAGACAGGTTAGAAGACTTGCCCAGGGTCATATAGCTAGTAAGTGTCTGACGCTGGATTTGAACTCAAGTCTTCTTGACTCCAGACCCAGTGCTTTATTCTAGTTACCCCCATGGTGAGATGGTTTAGGTAGGTGACTGGACTGGATGTGAGCCTGAAACATAGGCCTGCTGACTAGGGCCAGACAGTAGACATAATGGACTAAGTGGGCTAATTTGCACTAATAAAACAAAGGGTGTGTAGGGGGAGGAAGGTACAATCTCAAGGGTAACACAATGACGTCCCCAATCTCTAGCAGTACAAGCAAAACCCTCTCTCATGGGAATGGTCCAAGGACCTTGTCTCCTCACCCCATCTGTGATTTGCATGCTAGACAACACCTGCTCAGACTAATAGCATTCCTAAGGAAGGAAGCAAGGATCTGAAGAGCCTCCATTAGGAATACTCTGCTTTACTAGAGGAACCTGTCCTTAAACAAACCAAATAAGGAGAATTCACATTTTGAAGATATCAAAAAATAAAAACAGGAAAAAAAAAACAGAACTAAAGCCACAATTTTAAGTCATCTGAGAATAACATTCTGTTCTTTGCAGAGCTGAAGTGGTTTTACTATTAAAGGGAACTGAAAAATAAAATTGTGAAATATGAAATTAGCCCTTTCCCACCAATTTGACCAAGTTTCAACAACATATGTGAAATCTTAGCTTAAACCAAGTTTTCTTGAAAACTTTTACCTGCTAGTACTACCCTGAGAACCTAGAACTGTCTACAAGTATGATTGAGAAGCTGTTTTTGCTTTCGTAATTCAAAAGCGTCCAAGAGCTTGATGGATAAACTGCCTTCCCATTTATAATTGCACTAATGGTGGGAATGGGGTTACCTTCTGAGGGTGCCAGCCTGTGGACCTCTAACAACACATACACTTGTCCTTTTAATATATGGAATCCTCCAAAGAGTCAACAAACAATTCAAACTAGTCAAGCAGAAATGTGGATTCTAAATAATTTATGGTCTTCAACTAGGGATCCCCAGAAAGGAAGCAAGCTTTGTTGATGTAGGGTTGAGGAGGGATATGTTGCTGGTACACAGGGAGGTGTTGCTGGGCTGAGCAACTCACCTAATTACCTGGGGGTTCCTAAGGAAACAAGAGCTTCAGTTCCTCTGGGGTAGAGTCACATGACTCACTCAATGTTCCCTATGCCATGGTGGCTGTAGACAACATCTGGAGTCTAACTTTCTCAGTCTCCTCATAGACTTATGATTAGAGCCAATTGCTTCCCTATTCCTCCTCCCCCACTTCCCACCAAGCAGGCTAACCATCCTTGAGGTCTGGCCACCCAATGATATTTTAGGGGTTCTATATTGGTGGTACACATAGTTTAGGAACAGGGGAAAGATGATTTCCTCTTTTTCTCTCATAAGTGGCACTTGAGTTTAGCTTTATAGTGCATAATTAGCATGACTGAATCTAACCTTTTATTAAGTTTCTATTTGTTGATCTCCATAATGTAATAGTTTAGAAAAAGTTAAGAGGAATAAATCAAACTTAGCAATTATAATTGACAGTAGAAAATAGAGCATATACAAACTAGCCTACAGTATGAGCATCAGACTTTAGCTCTTGCAAAAAAGAGAGACAGAAAGAGGGAACTTCATCAAGAGAAGTGGCTATTTAACCATGAACACTTTCAAAGACCAGCTCCTTGGTTCTGCAGAAATCACAAGGACAACATTTGCCAGTTAGACATTGGAATGGAGCTTAGTAGTCATTTAGATCAGTTGCTAGAGAGGATGGTTCAAGTAGAAATTTGACTAGTTGCCTTCTAAGGTCTTTTTCAACACTGTGTGTTTAAGATCCCATAATCCTCCAACAGGAGAGGCTACTGGAGGTGAAAAATAACAGTGTAACTTGAGTACTGAGCAGATATCACAACTCTACTGGTCAACTTGAATTCATAGGGTTTCCATCACTTTCCATTATTTTCTTTCAGGGATTACTGTTTACCCTAGGCAAGGATTAGGGAGTTTTGCAACATGGGTCAAGGGGAATCAGAATGAAATTATCCCAATTTCTTTAAAGGTTGAAGCTATGGGTAAGCTTGAGTATTTTAAGGCAAGAGGCTGTGATCACACAAAGACCTACTGAGCCCTGTGGTTTCTCCCAAAGTCTTTAGATTCTACAGCGATCCTCCTTATTTATTTGACACCCTTAGGGCGTGCTGACTCAGTCATTTAAGTGTGTGTTGTTCAATGGAGGGCAGGAGGAAAAGTTAAATACAAAATCAATTCCAACCTCTGCCTCCCACCTCCACACCCGCACCTCATTTTGATGGCTAAGAATTTCTACATTTCAGCATTTCAGTTGCCTGTAACTAAAGGTGGGGCTTTTGTGCTGTTATTTTTATAGGAGAAAAAGAAAACAAATAAAACATTTTGACTGTGTGTTTTAGAAAGTAAAATCTTACAAAATGCCACCTTGAAGTGTTGCAAAAACCTTTCAGCTTTTAATAACATAACCACCTACGCTCAGACCATAATATTCCAGTCAACAAACTATGTGAATACAAAAAAAAAAAATTTAAGGCTTTTGTCTGACATATAGTATCACTTTAGTACACCTACTTCATCTTTTAATAGTTTACATATAATTTATTTCTGGGGATAGGGCAAGATTAGGCCTCTAGGAATGCAGAAGCTTCTTTTCATGCTGCAGGCCTAGAAATGACAGATTAGACAGCCTAAAGTCTTCATCATTCCTGGTAACACCTAAAAGTGTACATAACAACACAATAACCAAGATTACTCACAGTAGGACTTGGATCTTCCAATGTGCCTTCTTCTACTTACGCTCTTATTGCTAAATTTTAATGATTGGCATTTATATAGTGTTTCAAGTTTTACAAAGCACTTTATATGCATTATTTTGATTGCTTTTACCAAAAACCCTATGAATTAGGGGTTATTGTCATCCTCATTTTACAGATAAGAAAACTGAGGCTCAAGAAGTTTAAATGATTTGCTTAGGTACAAACAGCATGTGTCTGATATAGTAGTTGAACCTAGATTTTCCTAAATCAAAGTCTTGTACTCTATATCCACTTCATCTTGATGCCTTCTTTTAAAGAAAATATATTTAAGAAACCATGCCATGCGCACGCACACACACACACACACACGAGTGTCTGCATGGTATGTTGTAGAAATGATAGCAGATTGGCAATCAGAGATTGGGTTCCTATTGTACCATAAACTAGCTATGTAATCTTGAACAATTTGCTTAAGACTCCATTAAATCATAATGCTATAGATTTCAGGCTCTATGGGACCTCAGAGGGGTTCCAATCTAATCTGCTCATTTTACAGATGCAGAATCTAAGACCCCGGAGGGTTAAATCATTTGTCCTAGGTCATAAAGGTACTAAGTAGCCAAGGTAATATTCAAGTTCTGGTTTTCTGATTCCAAATATGGCATTTTGTCTAGTACCCTATATTGTACTAGATCTCAGCTTCCTCATCTGTGAAATAATGGGGTAGCAGAATCAAAGATGTAGAAACTAGGCTGGAAAGGACTTCAGAGGCTATCTCGTCCAATGCCCTTATTATACAGATGAGCAAACTGAGACCCAAAGAAGCTAAGGGACTTACTCAAAATAAAATGAATAACACATATGTGGGAAACACAGCTGGGCTAGATAGTCTCAAAGGCTATTGTTCTAAAATTCTGTCATTACAAATTTCCTGTAAAGCATGTTATGATGGCTTGAAAATACCTGCTTTGTGTCACATTACTTAGTCTAAATTCTGGAGCAAAGGACAAACCCCCAAATAATTTTAACTTTTCACCAATAGTTAAGGGATCCGTTACTCTTACTGACAGGGAAACCATGATCTTCTTTCTGCCCAGGTTTTAGGATCCCTGTAAGACTTTGGCACAAAAGGATTTTCACCAGAGCTTGAGGGAGAAGCAGGGGACAGGAGATGCTTTTCCCTTGTCTGAAGATGCAACCCTCTTCCTCAGTTCTGGGTTGAAATAGAAAAGGTGAGAAGAACAAGGACTGATTCTCTGAAATAGTTTGTCAAACCACTGACAAAAGCCCAGAACACAATGATGGTTCTTGCTCCCCCAACCTGACCTCAAGCACAGGGTTTCAGAGAAAAACCCCTTTTGGATAGAGATCTTAAAGACTGCCATTTGTGGAAATGCATATCACAATAGAAATTCAAAAGTTCCCAGGTTCTGCCCCTTTTGGTAAATGAGTTTCATGCACTTCTGACAAAACAGGACAACCCAGTCTGAAGAAAACTTTAAAAGCCATATAAAAATAGATTAGAAGCCTTTTTGCACATCAAACAGCTTTTCTCAACAAGTGTTAGATGAGTTAAGCATAAAGGAATCAGCCATATGGGTTAAATTTTCCTGAAAGTACACATGGGTTTTGAACACACACACACACACACACACACACACACACACACACACACACACACACACACACACGAAAAGCACTTGGAAAAATACAGTTTCGGAAACTGGAAATATTTCCCACATTTTTAAACATCTGATGAAACCAGAGCATAATTGGCTCAGCCTATCCCTAAACCACGTGCATTTCATATTATAATCTGTAATGAGATATACATAGATGTTGCCTAATTCTTTTGTATGGGAAAATTTTCCTGCACATTAAGAAATTAACTCACACACAAGGGCCCCAAGTTGGGTTCTGTCTGAGCAGGGCTCAGTGTAATTTGGCACAATGATTAGGAGGCTGTCAATGAAATGAGAGGAATGCAACCTTTTCACATGGAATAAGAAACCTGTATTATTTTCTCCATTCTGGTAGTTATAATTTTCTTTTCAAGAATTAGGTCATTATTTGGGGGGGATTCTTAATCTTTAGTTCTGCCTGATTCCTGTAGAATTTATCCATTTCTTTTCTTTTCTTCTTTTTTTTTGGAGAGTAATTGGGGGTAAGTGACTTGCCCAAGGTCACATGGCTAGTGTTAAGTGTCTGAGGCTGGATTTGAACTCAGGTCCTCCTGACTCCGGGGCCAGTCTATTCACTGCACCACCTAGCTGCCCAAATTTATCCATTTTTATAAATGCAATTTATAAATTTACTTAGTTACTTAGTTACTAGTTGTTTTTTATTATTTTTTTTGTTTTGTTTTGATGTGTTTAATTGTTGATTTTCTTTCTTTGTTTCTAGGGTTTTTGTTTTTTAAGATCAAAAACACATCAACCCACATGCTTTGGGTATTTTGATGATATTTAAACTTCCAGGCTTTTAAATGGAAAATTGTGGAAACTCACTTTAGGCAGAGTTCCCTGGCATTGCTTTGTGGACAGACCCATGTGTACAATGAGATTTTCATCAATTTTTCAATGGTTTAGTCTACAACACTGTAGTTTCAGCAACATTTTATATCCTTTCCTATTTCTCCAGTTCTTTTCATATTGCCAAACACATATGGATAATCAATTAGTCTCATCATTTAACTTTATGTGAATTTTAAGGTGCATTTAATCCATCTGGTTTTTTATTCATTTACACTCAACTCATCAACTTTTCCAGGAGATGTATCAGAAATCCAAAAAGTTTCATGAGTCCTAGTTCAATTTTCAGTTCAATTCCACAAGCATTTATTAAATCCAAAGTACTGCACTGGGTGCAAAGATGAAGAAGCCCCTGCCTTCAGGAAGTTTACATTCTATGGGGAAGGATACAAAGTATACATAGATAAGTGATTACAAGATAATTTAAGGAAAGAAAGAATAGTAACAATGTGGAGTATCACACAAGGTTTGCCATAAGAAGTGATATCTCAGGTGAGCCTTAAGGAAACTACAGATTCTAAGAGGCAAATGGAATGATAGAATGCCAGATTCCAGGAACAACAAGTAGAACTGTCTGCCTAGTAGAATGAACAAAAATTGGCTATAATACTACACCCAGAAATGAGGTGGAATCTACTCTAGCATTTAAATACACCCTTTTCACCCTGCTTTGAAGCAACATATCCCATCCTGACTTTAATTCCATGTATGCTCATTTAGCAGCAGCATCTTAAAAAGTTGACATTGAATAATTTTAAAAATTCCCATCATATCATCCCTCCCCCCATTGCTGCAACATCACATTTCTAAGGAACTTAAATGATTCTTCTCAACTCTTAATCTATTCATCCTCATAACTTTAGGGCTAGAAGAGGCAAGTGTCAGTATCTCTATTTGACAAATGCAGCAAACTCTAATCCCAAATGATTATGTGATTTATCCAAATTCACTCAGCTAGTCAGAGATGGGAGCTGAACTAAAACTCGGACTTCTTGATTCTCAGTCTCGTGGTTCACTGACTAGACAGAAAGTAGAACCTATCCCTCTGAAGGCAATAGTCCATTGAACACCACTGGTATGAATGTTCTGTTGAATCTTGCTGCCCTAGTGTTTGTTCTGGAGTGGGCAAACAATGATGGCCCACTTCCAGTGGAGAATTCTCCATTCTCCTATATTAGTTCACAATCACCTTGGCCTAGGGATAGTTTGGTCATCGTGGCAGATGGCAAGATGATGATCAATGCAGACCAGGCTTGCATCAACCGCCTCCCCCTTTCAGGTGCTGCTCCTGGACACAGTTGTAAGAGTCCTGAAGCCCAGAGACCGCAGGTGACCAAATTATCAAGGGACCAAAGAGCTCAGGCAGACCTGGAAATTAAAAGAGAAATGTGGAGGATTATATGATTCTCCTTTTCTCCAGGTTCATGCTCATTACTGAGGGATTGTTGAGATAGTCTAGGAATGGTATTCCATCTTAGATAGTTTACAATCACAGCAAATCATCATCTTGGAAGGGGGGGACCCAGCATATTCAGTGACAAATATAAATTCAGTTGGTTAGAGTCTAGAGCTAAAAAGGACAAGGTCCTCATGTGGGTCAGGTACCTTCACTGTATTTCAAGGTTAAATAACCCTGGTGGTTATATCATAAAGTACATTATTATTACAAAAAAAGCCTGGGTCAGAAAGTATCAATAGTTTTGCATAAAATCTACCCTACTGCTAGAAAAACAACTCCAGGTACATTCCCTACTGTTGGAGGATGGGGGTAGAAGGAGATGTGTCTCTAGAATAGGCTATCAAATCAGCAGTACCCAAATTAATCAAAGAGATGTATATAGTAACTACTTACTGCTCAAAATTCTGTTTCTCTTCATTAGCAAACAGCCACATTTCCATTGTTTCTTATATTTCTTATGATTATCTATTATCATTAAAATTACATTAGATCCAGTCTCTTTAAGACCAGCCTATATAGTCACTAAAGGAGTTGGTGACTGGTCCTATGTAAAAGGCTTATTCCAGCCAGTATAGTAGGTTCTCTTTTGGGGACAAGGCTTGGGGAAAAGATACCATGTTCTCATACATGGATCTCTACAAATGGGACTTTATCATCTGAACCTCCCAGTTTAAGCTCACACCTTTCCAAAACCAATTTCAGAAACTTAACCAAGTCTTCTTATGAATCAAATTTATCTCTTTCCCCTCAGAAATACCCTGACAAAGAAGGGGACTGACCAATGAAACATGTGAAAGCAGATATATTCTAAATATGTTTTCTGGACATTACATTTTTAGAAATTCAATTTACTCCATTTAGCCACGTATGCTCAGGAAAATGCTAGATTGTGTTGGCAGTCAACCAGATACCATAGGTTCAAGGGGTCATCTTTTGACTGATGTGAGTAAAAAGGAATTAGAGCAATCTCTTGTATGGCACAATGAGTTGCAATTTCTCTTTCACTCACTCTTAGTTATGTTTATTTTTATAGTCTCCATTCATCACAAATTAACATGACAAGTGAAGGAAATATCATAGTGTACATGCAAAGTTTCATTAACATGGAAAATTTATTGTCCTTTCATCTGTTGAATCAGTGAGATGTCAAAGACATTTTAAAAGCATTCTTTCAGCAGTAATCACCAGGGCTTGAGTCTCACCCTCAGCCTCTTAACTGTTGTTCCAGTCCAATTAAGTGTAGAGAGGCTCAAGGTACATGAACAGTGATGAATTTTTGACCACAAAAATTTTCAATGACTATCTGAAATGTTGTGGAAGAGTTATGAAGGTCATCAATGGATAGAGCTGTTGAGACCAAAGAAAGCCCAATATTCTAGAAATAGCACAAGAAGCAAAAAGAATTCTATGTCAAATTCCACACCCCCACCCCCACACACAGAGCCCATCAACTGAACTTGGCATTGCATTAAAGATTCTTTTTGGGGGGTAAAAAGGTATATTAACATGAGTGGCACCTAAGACCAAAACCAACACTAATTTCACAGGACAATATACTGAAGTCCTAAATTGGAAGCCTCGCTTAAAGGGGAAAAAGTTAAAGAATACATCAGTAAAAATGATTCAAAAATGAAAATTCAATTGAGGGAAAGAATGAAGTAGTGTATATAGGAAATGAGATCCATTGAAATGTATAATTTTTCAGTTAAGCATGCTGAAAATAGGAATCATCATGGGATCATCTGTTTTAAGCTGAAAGGGATGTTGGAGGTTATCAAATCCAACACCATCAAATTTCAGAGGAGGAAACTGAGGTTTAGAGAGGTTATGTGACTTGTCAAAGGTCATGCAGGAGGCACTGTGTGATAATATTCAAACCTAGGCCTTCATGACTCCAAGTACACCATGCTGCCTCTGCTATATCAAAAGAAAAGAAAAGGAAAGAAAGAAAAGCAAAAGTCCACAAAGAGTGAGATAACTCCCCCAAAGCAGAGCCCCATGACCCCCACTCTTTCTTTGGTTTCTGAGACAGTGTCTTCTTTTGTCTCTGTTTTGCTCTTCCTTCTCCCATCCCCCAACCACAGGCTTTCCTTAAGACTCAGTCCATAGTTTTTTGTGAAGAAAACACTTCATGAATGTTAATGATCACTATTATTACCAGCAAGGAGGAACTGGTTGTCGGTATACAAGGGATGGAACTACTGGGAGAAAGTAACCATGAACTCCATCTGGGAGGTCATGCTCTTGAGGAAAGAAATGCTGATACAATTCAACATATACTGTTGACTTTAGGAAAGCATATTTCATAGATCACAGAATAACAAAATTTCAGTGTTGGAAGGTACCTCAGAAGTCACTTAGTCTAACAAATGCCTAAGTAGAAATCCCTTCCATGGGAACCCCAATAAATGGTCATATAGCCTCTCCTTAAAGACTTCTAGTGAGAGAGAGCTTACCATCTCTCAAGGCATCCCACCTCACATTTGGACCACTCTAATCAGTGCCAGGCCCAAATCCAACATATGCCTCTCAACAGTTTCTACACATCACCCTCTGCAGCCAAACAGGACAAGACTAATTACTGTCTTTTCTGCATGATAGCCCTGCAAATCCTTCCAGATAGTTAACATGTCTTCCTCAAGTCTTCTCTTCTCCAAGCTAAATATTCCTGGTTTCTTCAACTAATCTTTATTATAGAATGGTCTCCACTTTCCTCCTCATCTTGACATCTCTCTAATTTGTCAGTGACCTTCTTACAATAAAGATCTAGAAGATGCAGTTTAGGATTGCGAGACTGTTGTGTTGTACCATTATCTTAATATACTGAATTTGCAGTCCAGAGCTCTTTCACATAAATGTTTGTCTAGCTTTGTCCCTCAGCTTATACCTGTTCTTTAAATCTAGGTGTAGAGTTTTTATATCCCACCTATTCAATTTCATCTTATTCAAATTTGCCTCATGCTTCTGGTCTGTTGAGATCTTTTTAGATTTGGACTATTACCCAACATGTAAGCTATCGCTCCCAGCTTCACGTCATTTGTAGATGTGATAGGTGTGAGACTTCTCTACCTTGTTCATAAATGCCAACATGAGAGACTTTCTTATGTGGCAATCTGAGAGCTAGAAGGGAATGTAGATGGCATCTGGTCCAGCTCCCTCATTTTATAGATGGAGAGAATAAAGCTTAGAATGATTAAGTGGTTTGTTCAGGGTCATAGGCCTAATTAATAGCAGAGCTGGAACTAAATCTAGTTCTCCTGACTTGCAGTCCAATGGCCCTTTCCGTCTGGACTACTGATGCTGCTGACGTGTTATCTTTTCCCCAACACCAAATGCCCTGTACTTTCTTTCCTCTCACTTTCCCTATTAGACTTGACATTCCTAATAAACTCTAGGTTAGCACAGATGTCTGTGCCCTGGAGCATAGTAGGCACTTAATAAATACTTGTTGACTGATTGGCTCTGACTTGACTTGGCACAGACACTGGGAATGATCTGGGACCATTCCCCCTTTCTTCTATATTAGGGGTTCTTAAGCCAGGATTCACAAATTTAGTTTTTAAAAAATATATGTATTTTAATAACTATTATTTCAAAACAATCCATCTCCTTGGTAATCCTATGTATTTATATAGTTTAAAATTACTTTGATAAGGGGACCATAAGCTCCATCAGATTGCAAAGGGGGTCATAACACAAAAAGTGGGGCAGCTAGGTGATAGAGTAGATAGAGCATTAGCCCTAGAGTCAGGAAGACCTGAGTTCAAATCTAGTCTAAGAAACTTACTAGCTGTGTGACCCTGAGCAAGTCACTTAACTCAATTTGCTTCAATTTCCTCATCTGCAAAATGAACCAGAGAAGAAAATGGCAAATCACTCCAGTATCTTTGCTAAGAAAACTCCTAATGGGATCATGGAGAGCCAGATATGACTGAAATGACTCAAAAACAACAGCACACTCACACACACACACACACAAGATAAAGAACCCCTGATCCAGCCTTGGGCCCTCATGACCACCTCAAATTACTAGCTGGTGTTGGCCCCATTTTCTCTCTAAGGGTTGAAATTTTCCTGGGATGGAGAGGGAAGGAGAGAAGGAGATGCTTTTCATTATCAGAGAAATCTGCTGATAGACACTAAAACAAAATCTGGCTCAAGAGGAATAAGTGATTCTGTAAAAAAAAAAAAAAAGAAAGAAAGAAAGAAAGAAAGAAAAGAAATTCTGACTATATAATCTAGAATAATCCAAATGAGGATAAAAAGGTTGAGACACCTGAAACAAACTGTGGTTACAAAGGAAGTTCCTGTTGAGCTCATATTTTAGAAAATACATGTACAAAGGAATGGCATGAAACTGTAGTGTTATAAAAGCTATACCATAGAACAAGCTAAGGTATGGAAAACAAAAAGGCAATAAAAGATTTCAGTTGTATTCAGAGCAAGAATATGGGAGAGTTTGGGGGAAGATGGAGGAATGGTACTGGGTGAGAAGGCAGAGTTACTTAATTTCTGCTGTTTTATTTTTCTCTCTTCATTTTTCCCCACTTTCTGTCGCTGGCACTGCCTTCTTCCCCACCCTCACTTAAAATGTCCAAGTGATGACTTGATTCTTTCCTTTTCCTTCCTGTCCAGTCACTAAATCTTGTCATTTCTGACTCATTAAAGTCCAAGATGAAAAAGTTTTAGAAAATATTTTGCTGCTTTTGATATGTTCAATCTCCTGCCCCAGACATTAATGAAAGATTATTCATGTGTTGGGGGCGGGTAGGTGGCACAGTGAATAGAGCACCAGCCCTGGAGTCAGGAGAACCTGAGTTCAAATCCAGCCTGAGACACTTAACACAAAAAAAGAGCCATGTTACCTTGGGCAAGTCACTTAACCCCAATTGCCCTACCTTCCCCCGCCAAAAAAAAAAAAGAAAAAAAAAACAGCAAAAAGATTATTCACATGTGACTATGGAGCCACTGTCAATAATCTTGAGAAATCATGAAGAAATGAAGATATATAAGTTCCATTTTTTTTAAGAATGACGAAAAAGGGGCAGCTAGGTGGTGCAGTGAATAGAGCACTGGTGCTAGAGTCAGGAGGACCTGAGTTCAAATCCACCCTCAGACACTTAACACTTACTAGCTGTTTGACCTTGGGCAAGTCACTTAACCCCAGTTGCCCTACCTTCCCCCTCCAAAAAGAAAAAAAAGTGAGGAAAAAAGTGGATTCTGGAAACTACAGATTAATAAATTTAATGTTGAACTGCAGTAGAATTCTAGGTCACATCATTAAACATCACTGTGAGCCCATCACCATCATCACTAACATTTATCTAGTTCTTCCTATGTGCCAGGCATTGTGCTAACTTCGAAATGAACAGTGACTATTAGGAGTCAGCATGAGTTAACCAAAAATTATTTTCAATTTAAAAGTTTTTTATTAGAGTGGCAGAGCAGGAGATGCTTTAGACATAGGACGTCCTGATTTCAATAACATTTGGTACAATCTTTTATGTTCTCCTTGAGAGCAATATGCAATTCAATTCAATTCAAGGGTCCTTTGATATCTAATTCAATTATTACTGTTCTACGCTGTGTAAAGCACTGTGTGAGCTGACAGGAATACAAAGATGGAAACAAAACAGTCCCCTGTGATCAGGGATTTTACATTATACTGGATAGATATGTGTCCTGGAAAACTAATGAGGCTGATGTTTGTAAGCACTGACTTAGTCCTACTCCATCTAGCAAACATCTGACATGGAGCTTTTATGTAGCAGGTGCTCAAAAAAACACCAGCTGAACTGTCAAATACAATCCCTATAGCAAGTGCTCAAAAAATACTTGTTGAATTGTCAAATACAATTGAAGCTGAAAGTGAGAGATCAAGGAAATATACAAGCTCTCCACACAGCAGAGAAACTATTATATAGCAGTCATTCCTGAAGTTTCATTCTCACTAAATCACCCAATGCTAATCTTGAGGAGCCATAACAAAGGGGAAATACTATCACATGATCCAAAGAACAGCATTCATAATTCTCTTCCATGCATGTTGGTGGTACCATAGCATGAAACACTGGTATATTCCACAATGAGCTGCTCCTGGAAAAAGTGCTAAGGAGGCCCAATTCATCTCCGAGTTCTAATAGCCACTCCCCTCCCTATTCCCAGAGTGTAGATCATCCCTTGCTCCCTAACTTTACATATTTGGTGCTCTTCTGTCTAATTCTTCCACAGGGAACTGATAAATTATCAATACTTTGGCTGGAACTAATTTAATGTGATATACTTCCAATTTTTTAAAATATTTTATTGTTGCCTTTTGTGTTTAACATCAATGTCATTTTTGCATAGAAAACCCATTCTAATCTTGAGATTGAAAACAATTAAGCAAAAACAACTAATATAGTGAAAACATCCAGCAGTGTAAGCAACATTCTACTGTCATTGTCTATTGCCAAAAGGACAGGGATTCTATTTCATTACCTGTTCTCTAGGGACATTATTGTTCTTCTTTTTAATTGCTCAGGGTCTGGCTTCTTAGGGATCTTTTTCATTTATATTGTAGTTATGGTGCTGTTATGTGGTGAGCTAGACAGTGTCAGCCCCGGAGTCAGGAGGGCCTGAGTTCAAATTTGACTTCAGAAACTTACTTGCTGTGTGACCCTAGGCAAGTCACTTCATTCTGTTTGCCTCCGTTTCCTCATCTTAAAATGAGCTGGAGAAGGAAATGGCAAACCACTCCAGGATCTGAAACCCCAAATGGGCTCACAGAAAGTTCTAAGCCACTAAAAATGATTCAACAACAACAAAGGCTATTGTATATATTGTATTATTAGTTGTGTTTATTTCAATCAATCAACAAACACTTATTAGTTGCCTCCCAAGTGTCAGACCCTGTGCATCAGTTCATACAACTTTTCCCTTATTTCTCTAAATTCTGAATATCACATTATATCCACATACCCTAATTTGTTCAGCCATTCCCTATCTGTGGATACTGACTTCATTTGTGATCATTTGCTATCACCAAAATGCTGATGTGAATACAGGTACTGGTCTGTTTTTTTTCCTCCTTCTAGTCTTCCAAAGTTGATGTTTATAATGACTTTCTAAAGGAAAGGGTGACTGTCCAAAGAAGGAAATCAAAAGATGGGAATTTCAGTACCTAGAAAGGTCCCAGGTACTCACCTTGCTGCCACACAAGACCAACATCCCAGCCAAAATACTAAGTTGGTCCACAGAAGTGGGACTATGCATAACAGGAGCATAAATCTAGAGTTGGAAGGGACTTCAGAGTCCAAACTTTTCGTTTACATATGAAAAAATCGAGGCCCAGAGTAGTTAAGTGACTTGCCTAAGGTCACACAGCTAGTCATTATCAAAGGTAAGATTTGAACTCAGGTACTCTGAATTTAGGATTAATGTTCTTGCCATTGTAACAAGCTACCTCCCTAACTAACTTGGGAAATTTAGCCTGCCACTTTCTCAGCGTTTTGCACCCAGCATGAAATTTCCTCGGATCAGGATTGTAATTAGGATAATCCCAGGGGAGGTTTGCCTTAGATCTCAATTTGAAATTGTAAAGAAAGCTAATTGGTACAGAAGCTCTAAGCAACTGATTTTTGTTTTGTTTTGTTTTAGGAACTCACTCAAAGTTTTGTAATCCAAGATCATAGGACTAGAAGGCATCTCCATCCTACGAATAAGGAACTGGAGATCCACAGAAATTGAAGAACCAAGGTTACTCAATGATGAAGGAAAGACTAGATCCCAAGGTCTCTTATTTCCCTAATTCAGTGGTCTTTCTACTACATTTTGTGTCAATTTTTCTTATTCTAAAGATGCCAAGATCATAAGTATGAATCATTGAGTCACAGAGTTACAAGGATTCTTAAAGATCTAAGGCAACAATATAATTTTAAAGAACTCTAAGAGATAGGCAGACTGTTGGGCCAAAATCTCACCCAGTCCTTGAGCATAAGGGAAAAATAGATATTATATCTTGAAAATCATCATGGTCTCCTACTGAATAGGAAAAAGGAAATTGAAAAGTAGTCATCACAATCCCCACAAATAATTTTTTAAAGTTTTCTTTCTTCTCAACACTTAAAAACCTCACCAAATCCTATGATATATATGTAACAGAAAATTCATTCAGCTTGATATAAAAAGCAGCATAATGAAGTGGTAAGAATATTGAATTTGGAACCAAAAGACGTGGGTTTGAATCCTGATTCTGCTACTATGTAACTTTAGGAAAAGCAGTTTACCTCTTTGGCTCTCGGTGTCCACATCTATAAAATGAGGGGTTTGGAAAAGATCATTTCCAACATTCATTCAGTTTGAAATCCAATGATCTTTTAGTTTGCATTCCAGCACATCATTCCGTTTGTAAAATTAAGTCTGTGATATGTGAATGGATTAATAAACAAAAGGAATAAAGCCAAGAGCTGTGAATTGTACTCTCTTGTTTCCAAAAACTTTAGGTACTTCAGGCAGGCCAATACACCCTGTCCTCCTCAAGCTATGAAACACATGTTATCAATTTCTTTGCAAATGTGTTCACCAGATGAGGATTTCTCTCCCAATTCCAAACCGGACATCAATAAATACATAATCCATTTTCTATTCTGATATTCTAACCTAGTTTAAATATTCCACGGGGAGGAAGAGGGCAGGACACAGAGTGATCTGGACACCAGTCAAATGATTATTGACAACATAGTCACTTGCTCTGTTATAGAAGCAAGGAAACAAACTAAAAACACGACAAACAAGGTAAGACCGATGTACTCTCAGACTCTACTTACTGGAACCCTTTTCCTCATTCAATTATTTTTCCTTCTCCCCACAACGTTCTAGCCAAAAGTCAAGATCTTCCCCATAATGGTTTGCTGTTGTTTTTAAAAACTTGTTTGTGTCATGGATACCTTTATCAGTTTGGAAAAGTCTATGACTGTACCCCGCCCCTGAATAACATCTTTTTTTTTAAAGCAATTGGGGTTAAGTAACTTGCTCAAGGTTACACGGCTAGTCATTATTTATGCGTGGGTGCTCATTTTCTGAGGCCGGATCTGATCTCGGGTCATCCAAACTCCGAGGCCGGCGCTCTTACTCACTGCGCCACCTAGCCGCCCCTTTAGGGCAATTGGGGTTAAGTAACTTGCCCAAGGTTACACGGATTAAGTGTCGGAGGCCGGCTCCGAACTCAGGTCCTTTTGATTCCAGGGCCGGCGCTCTATTCACTGCGCCACCTAGCCGCCCCTGAATAACATCTTTTAAAAGCATGAAACACACTCTACAGAATTACAAACAAAAGCAATTATATTGAAATGGTTATCAAAAAATACATATTTAAGTTCACGTATTTAAACATGTATTTAAGAATTAAGTTCATGGACCACAGATTAAGAACTCCTGCCTACAAACACCAGCTTTCAGAAAATGTGTATCAGGGCTTTACACTTTAACATGAATTTAAATTACTCTTTGACCTTTCCCAGGGGTTACTCATTTCAAATCTTCACTCTAAAGAAAGGCTTTACCCTGCTCAAGGAATTTCAAGCATTGATGAGAAGTGGGGGTGGGGAGGAGAAAAGGGAATTGTTTTTGTTTTATGGGAAGGGTCTTTCCCCTACCTTCTGAAGGCATCAAAAACAATGGGCCAGCAAGCTACAGAAGAGCTGCCCAGGGTTCTAGTCTCTTCGATTAGAGAAAATATGATCTTGGGCAAGTCATATGGCCTCTTTGGGTCACAGTGTCTGCACCCATAAATTGAATTAGATTAGAAATTCCCATTGTATCTTCTATCTCTAACAATCTTCTAAGAATCCTTTGAGTTGAATTAGATTATCCACAATTACACACCTCACAACTAGCCATATCTTAGATGTCCAGGCTATTCCTGATCCAGGTAGGGACAAAGACCCCTCCTGCTTAGATTGTCTTATGCTCTTTAAGGCAAAAAAAAAAAAGGAGACCACTGCATATTGTCAAAATTGTTGCTTGTTTGAAAAAAAATAGCACTTCTTTTCCTCTCCCCATGGTTTCAGTACTTTAGCATGTCCCCATCATAATGAGCATCTAATATTG
The DNA here is from genome assembly GCA_011680675.1 of Gymnobelideus leadbeateri. Classification (NCBI taxonomy): domain Eukaryota; kingdom Metazoa; phylum Chordata; class Mammalia; order Diprotodontia; family Petauridae; genus Gymnobelideus; species Gymnobelideus leadbeateri. Next base: position 416,971 of record WOXC01011982.1, read on the forward strand.
AATACATACTTATTGAATGCCTATGAGCAGCATGTGGGAAGAAGTCTGGCTTTGCTATCAGAAAGCAGGGGCCTGTGTTCAAATTCCAGCTGTTCTGTACTAATTTTCATACCTGTGTGATGTTGGACAGTAACAAAGTACAAAGGAAAGAGGGCATTTGGGGTCAGAGGTAGGCCCTAGGTTTAAATCCTACCTCTGCTACTTGCCATCTGTGCCTTTGGGAAAATCATGTCACCTTCCTGGGCCTCAGTTTCCTCCTCAGGAAAGCAAGGAAGGTAGGACAAGTTGATCTCTACAGTTCCTTTCGACTCAAATTGGATGATTCTCTGTGCTAAGTACCTCTTGTGTGGGGCACATTCTATGCTTCTGGCAGCTTTTATGGTAAAGCTTTCCCAGTTCTTGATTCAGCTCCAGTTAGCTGAGCTAAGCACAGATGATTGAGTTGGAAACTCTCCGAAGATGCTGTATTTCCAACTGGCTGCAGATGAACTCCAGGTGCCAACACCTTGAACTAGAATAACCAGTGCTGGGTTTTATTACTGAAGGGGAGAAAGATGGCTGACAGATGTGGCATTCCTGCCATTGGAAAGAATCTATCCTCAGAGAAAATAGGAACTGTGGTATTTTTGAGCCAGCTCAGGGTCTGTCAGAAGCTCAACACTCAACACACTGAATCTGCATCAAAAAAAAAGACCACTTGAGGCATAGAACTGGCACTGGCAGTGCTTTGTGGATAACTTAACCCAAGGCCTGTCATTTTGTAGAAGAAGAGTCCATTCCAAACAAATGAACCATGATTTTTAAAAAGCCTGAACACTTCAAAAGGGAAGGAAATTTCACATCACTTGAAAACTAATCCTCAGTACAACGGGAATAGCAACAACTAGGAACCCAGCTGCTGAAAATACTGGTTAGTATTTCCCATCCAGGTGCAAGGGCCTTCATTGTTCAAGAACACTTAGGTGATAAGTTAATATGATGGGAGAAGCCATACCTGTGGTTAGAGTCCAAACCAAGGGGACTTTCACCTGGGGGTAAAAACAACTGGCGGTGGTAGTAGTAGTTCCCAGACAGCCCAAGGCAGGGAAGAAGGTGCTGAAGTCTAGATGTGGGGGATGAAGAGGTAGAAGACAGACAGCAGTACTATGTGAATACAGTCATACCAGAAGAAGGGACAATCTGTCCCCCAAAGAGTTCAAACTATGTTTTTACAGGGGTTCAGAGAGGGAACTGCTAGGGGGGCATTTTAGTGACAGGACTCTGAGGATGGTAGCCTGTGGTCTGGCAAAGGATCTTATGGAATAGGCTAGAGGAGGACCATGAAGTGTTCCACATGGGGACAGCAGACTCATGAACACCATGGAGAGAGGAAGTATATCCTCTTGAGAGGAAGCAACTTCTCCCCTATTTTGACATCCTGGGGGAAAGTCCAAATTCTTTATCCTAGTTGCAGATCTGCCCTGGCTAGTCTTTGTTAGCAAAGTAGATCCTACAATAATGGTGTTACTTATGCTTACTTAAAAGTAATACTTGTGGGCCCCAAATGCTTTTTGGTCAGTCTGCTTAGCCACCTACCCTCAAAGGCTCAGGCTGCTGGACTTTAATTATTTCATGGGCTTTCCATTTTCCCAGTGGTCATGTAAGAATATGCTGTCAATATCTGTACAATGTCAGTACCCTGGGTTCTTCAACTTTTAGATGATGATTTCCCAAGCCTCTTCCATTTTCCTAGCCACTCACAATATTCCTTTCCAATAATAAAGAAGTGGACTTACTGAATTGTGAGGATAGAGTGATATAACATAGTTAAAGTACTTGTCATATTATAAAACACTCTATAAATACTAGTTATTATGGTGATGCTGACTCACTTATGGAAATGAGTCCTCTCTTTCAAATTTAGTTGCCACAGTGATATCAGAGAGCTTTGTCTGTCTGAATTCTCATGGATCCAGAAACACAGATCAGTAAGATGAGCCTCCCAAAATAGCCCAGAGAGAAGATAGTCACTGTGGACTCTCCAGGGCCCTTTGCACTACACAGGGGGAAAAGCATGGGTTCGGACACCAGAATATCAGGGTTCATTGCTCTGTTACTCTGTGTGATCTTGAACAAGGGACTTTACTTCTCAAAATCTTTTTACCATCTGCAAAATGAGAGAGTTGGAAAAGGTGATTTTCTTCTGCAAACAAATGACAGAATATAATGGGCTGGTAGGAAGTTGGGAAGCCTGAAAAGACTGATATGAAAATGCAGAAAATAAAGAGTAGGCTTGGGGGGAAAAGGTGGAAGGGAGAGTAGGTGTGTTAGCGCTGAACTAAGGAACCAAGGCTTTGGCAGAAGGTTTGGAAAATACCCAGATACTAATCTTAGCCCCAGAGAAAAGATGAGGAAATGCATCTCCCTCCTTTCATTTAAAGAGGTGGAGGTCTACAGTTGTAGAACTTACATACTTTATCTGAGAGAGTTAGTGTGTGAAGTAATTTTGCTTAACAGCTTCCACCCCCATCCCACCACCCCACCCCTTTCCTACTAGGAAAAATTCACTGGAGAGCACAGGGCATGGGAAGGAGAAGTGGTATATCTCGGTATGACTATGATAAAAAAGCTAAGAAACAACATGGTACCCGGGTTACCCAAAGCTAAACTCTACTGTTTAGGATCATAAAAAAATCATACACAAGAAGTTGGTTTAAATAACTACAGAAATCCTCTCCAGGTCAACCCAAGCATGATTTATAAATATGTTGTAATGCCCATTTCAGCTCTAGATTTATGATCCTGTTTCTATGATACGGTCATTAACAGAATTGTCTTTGAAAAATCTTTGGGTAGTCTGAACTCTAAGGTTTGTTCCAGGTCTAAAATCCAAACTTTCTTTGAAAATTGTTATTGACCTTAAGCAAATTATTTAACTTTATCCAGCCTCAGTTTCCTCATCTAGACAGGCAGCATAGCATAATAGATATAGCAGTAGACCTTGAATTAAAAGGCTTGGGCTCAAATCCAACCTCAGAAACTCTTAATTCCCTCCAATCCCTCCTCTCTTCCTAATTTCCCTATTGCTGTTGAGGGTACCACCATCTTCCCAGTCACCCAGGTTTACAGTCATTTTTGACTCTCCTTTCTGTCATATGTGCCGCTAGCCCATACCCAATCAGTGGTCAAGTTCTGTTGTTCCTACCTTCACAACATCTCATTACCTCATGCTGCTAGTTAGTCTCCTTTCCTCAAGTCTCTCCCCTTCCAATCCATTCTCCACTTAACTATCAAATTACTCGGCCTAAAATGCAGGTCTAATTGCTATTATCTCTCCCCCTTCCATTCAATAAACTCCATTGGCTCCCTATTATCTTCAGGATCAAATATAACATCTTCTGCTTAGTTTTCAAAGCCCTTCCTAACCTTGTCCCATCTCACCTTTCTAGTCTTCTTACACCTTACTTGCCACCATGTACTCTGAGATCCAGTGACACTGTCCTTCTTGCTGTTCCTTAGACATGGCACTCCCATCTCCAGATTCTAAGAGGATTCACTGACTATTCTTCACATCTGGAACACTTGCTCTACTCATCTTTACCTTCTGGCTTCCTTGGCTTCCTTCAAGGGTCAGCTCAATGCCCACCTTACATAAGAAGAATTTACCAGTCCTCCTTAATCTTAGTGCATTTCCTCTGAGATTACCCCTAATTTATTCTATAAGTATTTTCTCTGTCCACAGTAGTCTTCGTGTTGTCTCTGCCATTAGACTGTAAGGTCCTTGAGGACAGGGACTATTTTGTGACTTTTTTTGTATGCCCAGTGCATAGCACGGTTCCTGGTACATAGTAAGTGATTAACACATGCCAATTTACCAGTATGTGGTCAATAGTAAATCTCTCACAGGCTCCAGCTATAAGATGGAGACAATAACCATTGCACTATGACCCTCACACGGTTGTTGTAAAATGAGAATTAAATTATGATGATGACTTATAAAATAAGGAAATTGGACTAGATTGTCTCTAAAGTCTCTTACAACTTTAACAGTATTCTTAATTATATGCAATCATAATAAAAGCATTAAATGATAATCACTATTATTATTAAAATTAATACTTAAAGAACAGTTGTACTATCTACCTCTTGGGGTTATTGTGAAGAATATTTTATAAACCCCAAAGCACCATACACATGTGAGGTATTAATTTATATATTACTCACATAGCACTTTACCATTTACAAATCTCTGATGCAGTTCAGTGAAAATATTATTAACCCATTTTACAGATGAGACAACTGAGGCTAACAGAGTTAGGAATTGAACCCAGCGCTTGCTACCATGGTTCTAATGCAATTCCCATTAATCAAAATGCTTCTCTGAGTCTAGGTTGTTTTTTTTAACCACTGGTAAAAAACCACCTACTAATAGTAACAATAACAATTGTGCTTATGTTGTGCTTTAAAAGTTTGCAAAGCACTTTCATTTGATCATTGAATTTTATTTAGGCAAGGTTTGGATGGCCAAAGGTAGCTGGTTCTTAAATGCATAAGAATACAGAAATAGTTCGTACTGGCTTCTGAATTCTAGGTGACCCTAAATATGTCTCCATTAAATACTTGGCTTTTCATTGATGTCATTCACAATCATGAGAGTTTTCACCTTTTCCTTCCAATATTAAAAGAGAAAGGAGGCATTGTTTCCATTGTTGTTTCTCATTCCTTTCAAAGCCTGTCCTCCTTATTACAGTGACGTGAGAAAATACACAGGAATAAGGGAATTGTGCTTACAAAATCCTTGACATTTTGTCACCAATAGCCATTTCTTAGGGGCTCGGGAAAGAATTAAGACACGGGATTTACAACAAATCAGCAAGAAAACAATCCTGTTTGCTCATTTCTATATGGAATGACATGTTGGCATTTGAAAAGTCTGGTTCTTTTAGTGGTGGTACCTCCAAAGGAACAATTTAAACTGTACTCTATGGGATCATAAGATGTAAGATCTGGAAGAGGATGGATCTACAGAGGGTATTCGGTTCAATACCCTCATTTTTTTCAGATAAGGAAACTGAGGCCCAGGGATTAAATGACTTGTCCAAAGTCACTCAGACAGTAAGTATCCACACTAAAATGATCATATCCCATCACATGGTCTTCCTCCATCACACTTTTCCTTCTATACCTTTCCTTTTTGTAAAAATAAGAGGGATTAAAATACTTAGGTGGGGATGATTATAAAAAATAAAGAATGATTTTTTTTTAATTTGAACAAGAACACATCTTAAAATTGTAGGGTGTGTTAGATATTTTCTTTTCAAACATAAAATGTTTAGCCATCTGCAAGAACTGAATATGTGTCCACGTATTTTGATTAGAGGCATAGTGTGGCAAGGACCATGTATTCCTCATGTAACTCAGCAGCAGCCATGATAAGCACAACTAGGATTTAAATATAAACAACAGCCGATAAATCCAATGAACTTGTCAGAGCTTTAATAATAACTCTACTTCATATGCTGGGATAGCTCCAAATCTCAGGAAATAAACAGCTCAAACTGTATTTGGGCTTCTCTCTTTTCCTATTCTCTGTCTCTGTCTCTGTCTGTCTCTCTGTCTCTCTGTCTCTGTCTCTGTCTCTGTCTCTCTCTCTCTCTCTTCCCCCACCCCCCGCCTCTCTATCCCCTGCCACCCTCTGCTGTCTTTGCCAAAAGGTAATAGAACACATTCACTGTGAAGTCACATAGAGGTTCTCATTTGTGCCACCAGGTGATTTGGAAAACCCTTTTATCCAGGATCATGCTATTTGTTTTTCCAGGGTGAGGCCCTCTTCCAAGTTGTTGGCTAAGCAGAAAACAGAGTGTACAACCTAAAAGTGGTGATTCAGAGAAATGTGGTCTTATAGGAAAAGCTACAAATAAGAGAAAAACTCTCAGAGGCCAGATATTGACTTAACTATGGTCAGTCATAGAACCATAATGTGTTAGAACTTAATCCTAACCTCTCACATCTCTTCTGGGATGTCTGTCCATTTATCATCCCCTTTCTTCTGTCATAATCAGTCACTTCTTTTCTACCCATTCCCTTCCTCTCAACCTAGAAACACAATCAGTTCTGTTCTGTCCCAGAAATCAAAACAAAACAAAGACCCTTCCCTTAACCCTACCACCCTCTTAAACTACTCCCTATATTTCTCTTCCCTCTCATTGATGTATTCCACAAAGATTAATCTATACAAGATATGTCCACTTTTCCACCATCCATTTGCCTCTTAAGTCACTGTAATCTGGCTCCTATTTTCACCATTCTACTGGAAATTTCTTGCTTCAAGGCCTCCAATGACCACTTAATTGCCCATATCATTAACTTTGACTCAGTCTTCATTATTTTTTTTAACCTTTCTGAAGCATTTGACACTTCTAACCATCCCTCTTTCTCAGTATTCTCTCATCCTTTGGCTTCTAGACAGGGTTCTCTCTAGACCTACCTATGCCATCTTGACCTCTTTCCCTACTTTATTTTCTTCCTCTAGAGCCCTAAATGTAGGTCTCTCAAAGCACTATCCTTGGTCTTGTTCTCTCTACATTCTGCTCTCTACCCCCTCACATTTCCCATGACTTCAACTATCGTCTCCATGCAGATGACTCCCAAATCATATAACCAACCCCAGTCCCTCCCTAAGTTCCAAATCTATACTTCTAACTGCCTTCCAGACATCTCTACTGGATACCCTGCTGGCCACTCATACTCAACATGTCCACTGTCTTTCCACCTAAACCTGACCATCTTCCCAGCTTCCCTGCTTTTATTGACGACACCACCATCATCCCAGTCACTCAGGCAAAAAACACTTATTCTTCCCTCTCCTTCACTTCCCAAATGCAATCAGTAGTAGCCTAGTCCTATCAATTCTATCTCCACAAGGTCTCTCATATCCACCACTACCCCCTTCTCACACAACTACCATCCAAGTTCAGGAACTTATCACCACTTGTTTGAACTATAGTAAAAGAATCTGCACTGGTCTCTTTGCCTAATTGCTGTTAGCATCCTTGACAAAGATGCCAAATTTATCTTCTTAGAGAATAGATATGATAATATTACTACTTGGCTCAAAAAACAAAAATACAAAAGGCCCCAAACCCTAAAATGGTGATTGTCTTTCTTACAGCCTAGCATCTGGCATTCAAAATCCTCCAAACTCTGACTCTATCTTACCCTTCCAACCTTATTTCTTCATCAACACACTCCAAATTCCTGCCTGCCTGAACTACTAAATGATTACTTCCTCCATCAATTGCTAACCTTTGCCCATTAACTATAGGCTATCCCCCATGCTTGTCTTGTGTTACCTCTTCATCTCTACCTGTTGAAATGCTGCTCTTCCTTCAAGGACCAGTTCTAGGGAACCTGCCATGATGCCTATCCATCCCACTTCTCAGCTAAAAGTGATCTCTCTACCAGATATACTTAACAACATTCTGTGATTATTAAGTTGAATATTAATTCATTCATAAGGCTGAGACTTTTTAATCCAAATGATGTGTAAGCCACTTGAAGCCTGGGTCCTTATATACAAATCATCTCTTTTTTTTTTCTTTTCTAAATACTCACAAGGAATTTAAAAATAAAAATTCCTTCTTACAAACTATATTGCCACTTTCAAGAAGAAATGCAAAAACTATCTCTGTGTCCAAGTTTTCTTGGGATACTAGTACAGACAATCTGTATCTATCATTTTAAAATGATATTTAAATTATTTTAGTTTTAAATTTATTCTTAAATTTTAAATTTAATTTTAAATTATTCCTAACCCCACCAATGGCTAATATAATCTCACCAGAAAAATACACCCCAAAAAATGAGATACACAAATCATGTAAATTATAAGATCCTTGAGGTGGGTCATATCAATACATTTTTTGTTTCCCTGAAGTTCCATATACATAATGGAACTTCAACATATTTCTCAGATTACAAGTCAGCTTAATGTCAGAAACAAGAATGTTTACAAGAGTTCATCTTTGCTATAAAGACACTTGAAAAAAACTTGATCCAAAGCTGTAAATATAACTGAGTTAATTTTTTTAAACTTACAGTAATTCAAGACAGTGAATTAAAACCCAAGAAAGCTGAGCCAAAAAAAAAATTCTGAGTACAAAAAACCAAGATATTATTGTATTTGAACTCACAGTGTCTGAGCTGAAATATATATGTGTATGTCTTTCAGAATGAAAAATAATGGTGTTTGAGTTAAGTCTTGGTACCAGTATTTTTCTTTCTGCTTGAGTAAGTTGTGAATTCCAATTTGCATTCAGCCAACTGAAATGCTACCACCCCTATTGCACACACATCACCACCTGTGAGTGACTTCTTGAAGGTCTACTGCAGAAGCAATTGCCAGCATCAGACTTTTCTTCTCCCTGCACCTGCCTCAACTTGGCCTCAAGATCCATTCAGAAAGATTTCCAGTGACTGACTTTTGCATAAGGGTAACTGATAACTCAGATGACAGTGTGGGCATATCTATCCTGGATCAAACTAGTAGACATTGGGGTGAGCAAATAAGTAATTTTTACTATTATAAAAACACAAATTAAATATAAAGAACAAATGAAGAAAGAAGTTATCTGCATCCAGAGAAAGAACTGATAAATAGAAGTATGTATAGAATAATTTTATACACACACACACACACACACACACACACACACACACACACACACACACACACACTTGTGTCTAATGGTTAAGTCATCTCTAGGCTGGGGGTAGGGGAGGAAGAGGGGAAGAAAAATACAGGAAAAAAAGAAAAAAGAAATTTACATGATAACTTTATTATTATATTTAAAAAGCATAGTAAATTGTACAGAATAGATCTGCAGTTTGCTGTACAATCATCTTTTTTAAAAAGTATACTATGTTGTGGAAATGCTTTAATCCATAAATTAAAAATAAAATAATGTTTTAAAAAATTAATAAAACAAGGTCCTCACCTTTTTTTTTTTTTGAGGAAGAAGGCAAGACAGTTGGAGTTAAATGACTTGCCCAAGTTCACACAGCTAGTAAGTGTCAAGTGTCTAAGGCTGGATTTGAACTCAGGTCCTCCTGACTTCAGGGCCAGTGCTCTATTCACTGTGCCACTTAGCTGCCCCATGGGTCCTCACTTTCAAGGACATTACAATCTAAAAGGGATTTGAATTAGTCTGTCATTATGGAAAGTTTTTACTTTTTTCACACCCAGAAATCCCTTTCTTCCAATGTGGATACTCTTCTGAAAAGGGCAGGTTATTTTACTTTAAATAATTTTACAACAATTTGGGGAAAATATTTACCTGATTTAAGTTTTCTTTCCTGAGTGGATACTCTTGATATTTTAGTTTTTCATGAAAAAAAGTAATTTATACCCCCAAAAAATGTATGTACAAAGATGAAATTTTTTTTTAAGAGAACACAATGTCAAAGCTGTTGTTCAACTAGTGTAAAAGGACCAAAAAATTCTATCTTTCATGCTTCTCTTTGAGGAAGAATTCCAACATCTGAAAATATGGAATTGTGTGCTCCCCTCCTCAAAAAAAAAATCCAGAAGACCCAAAGCTCATCAAAGGAAACCAATATTTATGCAGACAAGCAAAGGAATGCATCCCAAAATAAGAGAAGTAGAAATAAACTACAAAAATGATGAACAATAGATCTCTAGTATGATTTTCCTCTTTATGTTTAAGATTCCTTTTGACATTACAGAAACTAGAATTGTCTGTCTGATTATATTCATGTAAAGTCATTATTAAGCTGGTCTCATTATAAACAGAATTTCTATCATCTGGGGATTGCAAAAGCAATGTCAGTTATAAAATCCAAAATGGTGACTATCTTTGCCTAAGGCTCTAGTTTTATGAAAAATAAAAATTAGAAGAAATCAAAGAAAGAAATATATGGTATCACACTGAAGAGTTGTTGAAATCTTAGAGACTCTGAATAGGCTACAAATCTATTTACTACTGATTCACTGATTCTCCCAATTACAGAAAAGACCAAAAAGAAAAATAATTCATAGGTACTATAAATATATGTGTATGTGTGTGTATATGTATATATACACATATATGTATATATGTATATATGTGTGTGTATATGTATATATGTATATGTGTATATATGTAATATATAAATAATATGTGTATGTGTATCTTTGTATTTGGATTCCTGAAAGACTCTGCTTCAGGGTTGAAGGTGGCAGCTGATCTCAGCATCATTGGCAGCTGTCCCAAACAGGGTTTAACATCTAGAGAGACTGAGACCTGCCATCTTTGAAAAAATAAATCTGTCATGGAGAAGCATGGAAACATAAGAGGCCCTTCTCTGTATTCCTTTCATAGCTGATTTGGGGACTTTCTGGTTTCTTTTGCTTCTTCTGGTGTCTCTGGTTGATAGAATAAAATCTTTCTGTGCTCAATGTTTAGGAAATAAAGGGTATGTTGTAATGAACTAACTGTTCTAACTGGGATTTAGACAGAAGTTTTCTTCTCTGAGTCATTTGCTGACTCCTTCCACTTTTTCTATTCCTTCTCCTTATATCTTTTCTTATAAAACTCTGTTATTCAAAGTTCTAACTGCAGCCTACTTCACAACTCTCTTTATAGTCTCTTCCCTTGACTTTGACTTTTATCTATACAGATAGCACCCAAAACTATGTCATAGGATCATTGGATCATAAGATCATTGATTTAGAAATTGGAAAGGATTTTAGTAGCGATCTAGTCCAATTCTCTCATTTTACAGATGAAAAAAACTGGCATCTAGAGAGACTGAATAGCTTATCCAATGTCATAAGAGTGACAAAAACCAGATCTCCCACATTATCATAAATGTCAGTCTTTTACTTCCAACTGCTTCCTAGACATCTCTACCTGGATGTCTTGCCAGCATCTCAAAATCACCACGTCCAGAAATGAACTCCTTGCCTTGTATAAACTCTGCCCCTTCTTGACTTTCCTTTAAAAGCACCACCATTGGTCTAGTTACCTGAATTTGGGATTCCCCTGTCATCTTTGATGCCTTCTCTTTTTCCCCCCACATTACATCATTTACCAAGTACTGTCTCTAATACCTGTCAAATTGCTCCCAGATCCCATCATTCTAATAAGACTGTCATTACCTCTTGCCTGAATTAATGCAATATCTTCCTGGCCAGACTCTCATGTCCAGGCTCTCCTTCCTTCAACCTCTCCTAAAGAATGATTGCCAGGTTCATCTTGTCTAATGCTTGAATACTAAGACTTCACTGCTAAAAACTCTTCCCTGGCTCCCCACTACCAATCAGATGAAGTACAAACAACTCAGTCTAGTATTTAAGTCACTCCATAATATGACACCATACTATTTTTGCCTCTACCCTTTATGTCCCTCCCCTTTTTATTTGGAGGGATGGAGGAGAATGGGGGCAGGTGGAAGGCAAAAATGTCAGACCTGTGATTTCACTGGTATGGGAAACTTCCAATGCTCCCGGACTATTTGTAGTTGCTCAAATTTTCTCACCACACTCCCTATACTCTACTGGAGAACTCTCCTCCAATCTCCATCTATTTAACTTCTCCATTAAGGCTTCTTTGATTCCCCCACACACATCTAAATCTCAGCCATCCCTTGGATCACTTCTTACACAGTCCTAATCACTGAACAGACATTGCCTCAGTCAAAGTGAGAACTCAGAAAGACCTTAGCTTAAAGGCCAAGATCCCACTGCATCCTGGGCCATCTCTAGTTGCCCTGGTCCAGTTGCACTGGACCCAGATAGCTCCAGAGGACAAAGTGAGGCTGGTGACTTCAAAAAGCCCTCCCCCACTGTAATCTCATTCACTTGTGAGTCATGGCACCATCTGTCTGATGTCATGCTCTTCAAGAAGGAAGGACAAGATACAACACGTCTAAATCTCGGGTGCTTTGATTGTATGTCTATTCCCTATTTTTAAAAAATATGCTTACTTTTTTACATATCTATATACTATATAGGATTGTAAGCTCCATGAGGGCAGGAATTATATGTTATTTCTCTTTGAGTACTTTCCAAAGCACAATGCAATACTTGCACATAGTAATCGACAACAATGGGGGTTTTTTAAATTAAATTTAATTGGAATTTAAAATCTTTATCAAATGGATGAATTCACCTCCCTATCAGAGTCCTATGAAATTAAAATAATGATTGTTCTTTGAAGTTCTCGCAGGTCATCATTCTAAATAAGAATTTTCAGTGTGTAAGACTCCAAGTATTAAAAGGTTTAGGAAACTATACTAAAGTTATGCTGACCTTGAATCAAGGTCTGGAAGTTTATTTGTTTTTCCTTAAAAATAAATCCACAATATCAGCTGGTAACAAGTACAAATAGAGTACACAGGCACGTGTCCTTTAGCACATGCACACCAACCATACACACCCACACCCATACCCACATGCACATGTCTAGAAGGTTGTTTTTTCCTAAAAAATAAATCCACAATATCAGAATATGTTCTGGTACCAAGTAGAAGTACTTGGTACATGGACACATGTGTTTTGAGCATCTGTTCACACCACACACACACACACACACACACACACACACACACACACACACACACACAAACACCTTTCCCCTCTAGATGGCCAGAGAATAAAATGAATGAAACCAGTATCACTAAGTAGTATATGGCCCCACACCAGTTACTACATCAATCCCACACTTTTACCCATGGCTATGCAGTCATCTCTGCAGAAAAAAAGTAGGTTAACACAGCAAATATTTGAAAAGAAAGGGGTAAGTGGCCTATATCTTTTCAGACTAAATAATAAAATAAGGATTAGACTAGTTGACCACTAAGGTCCTATACAATTCTGAGGCTCTCTGATTTCACTTGTGTTATGTAGTTAATTGCCAACTTGTCACCTGTGCTTTCTAGAAATGTTTGTTTCTCAAAACTAACTTTTCTTCCTCTTTTGGCATTGTTGATGATCCCTTCTCCTGAATACTCCCTTCTCACCTCCACTGGCTTCTTCCACTCTTTTCTCCTGGCTCCCTTCCCACCTATCTGAACAATCTTCTCAGTCTCCTTTGTTTAATCATCATCTATCTCTCTCCTGCCCCCTGGGTACAGTTCTTTGCCAAAAGATATCCCCAACTTTTCTCTTTTCTCTTCCCAGATTCTTTCAACTGGTGATCTTATCCACTCTAGTAGGTTAAATCATCATTCCCATCAGATTATAAGCCTCTTAAAGGCAGGGACCATCTGTTTGCCTTTCTTTGTGCTTAGCATAACAGTGCCTGGCATAAAATAAGTGCATAAGAAATGTTTGTTGACTGACTGACTGACTGATCTCCAAATATATGACTGCCAAATCTATGAATCCAGTCCTGTTCTACATCCTCAACTCCAGTCCTAAATCTGTGCCTGGGCAGTGAGGCAGTAGCAGATAGAGCACTGGGCCTACAGTTAGGAATGCTTTGGTTCGAATCCAGCCTCAGACACTTGCTAGCTGTGTGACTTGGGCAGGCCATTGCACCTTTTTTCTACCTCAGTTTCCTCATCTGTAAAATGGGGATAAAAATGGCACCTGCCTCAAAGGCTTGTTGTGAGGACCAAATCAGACAAATTGTAAAGCATTCAGCACAGTGTCGGGCATATATCAGGTGCCGGGTGAATGTTAGCCATTATTATTATCATTAAATTTGTTCCAGTTGAGCATGAAATAGCACTAATTTCATTTTACTAAGAGGGGTTACATTTTAAAAGCAAGCACCTTCTTTGCGATGACAGTCAGACTGTAGAGGGTCCTTGAATGCCAGTTAGAAATTTTTTTTATCCTAGCAAGACTATGGAGTCATTAAAGCTCTATGAATAGGGGCATATGATGGTCAAGACCTAGGCTTTGGTAAGATGAGACAGGCAGGGAAATTCACAGGAAATAAACTGAGATGATGGAACTGTGAATGGATAGGAGAAAAACACAGGTAATACTGAGGAGATGACTAGACAAGCCCTGGCAGCTGATGGACATGGGGAGAGAGGGACAGAAAGAGTAACTAACTAAGAGGCTGGTGGTGACAGAAAAAGAAATAAGCTCTTTTTGAGGTTTGAGGAGATGAATTCTATTTTGGATATCCTGTTGCTTAAGATGCCAATGAGACATGATGATATTAATAGCTACCATTTATATTATGCCTACTGTGTCCTAAACACTTTACAAATATTATCACATTTGATTTACACAGTAGCAGAGGTTAAATGACTTGCCCAGGATCACCTAGCTAGCAAGTGTCTGAGGCCAAATTTGAACTCAGGGCTTCCAGACTCAGCCCCATCTTTCTATTCACTGTGGCACCTACCCTGACCCAAAACTCTTAGTATATTCACCACTGCCAAGTGAATCTTGAGCTCCAAGTTTAATGCAAATTTATTTTTAGTTCATAAAGGCAGCATCATGTCACACACCACCATCGCTGCTGGTATTGATTTACCAAATTAAAGTTTGTAAGACCTGTAGGATTCAAGTCTCACCTTTACATACTGGCCATGTGATCCTAGGCAAAGCATAGAATCTCTCAGCACTCCAGACAATTCTCTCTACAGCTATACATTGCAGAGAAAATGTCAACATGCTTTGGCAAACAGAGATTCCCCATCTAGGAGTTCCATATACCAATGAAGTCACAAGTCCAGGACCCAGTCTTATTTACAGTCCATAGGATTATAGATTTGGAATTTGAAGAAAACTTAAAGTGCAACCTCCCCATTTTACTGCTGAGTAAACTGAGACCTTATGGTTATACCAACAGTAGTACGAAAACTGGGGTTTAAACCAGGGTCTGGACTCTAAAACCAGCCCTCTCTCAATCCCCATTGCCTTTCCTAGGATGTTTCCATAAACACTAAGCAGTTATGATTACAAAGCAGGAAGTAAGGAGATAAAAAGAAAATAGACGCAGGTAAAGAAAACAACATCTGACAAATCTCTCAAATCTGATAACAAATCAACAAATATTTATTAGATACCTTTGTACCAGGGACTGTGACCCTCTGATAAGCACTAGGGATAAAAAGGCAAAAATGAACTGTCCCGCCTCGGGTAGGGTGGTGCAGTGAATAGAGCACAGGCCCTGGAGTCAGGAGGACCTGAGTTTAAATCGGGCCTCAGACACTTAACACTTACTAGCTGTGTGACCTTGGGTAAGTCACTTAACCCCAATTGCCCTGCCCTCCAAAAAGAAAAAAACAAAAAACAAAAAAACAAAAAGAAATGAACTGTCCTCACCCTCAAGGAGATGGCACTTTCTAAGTTAAGCTAGAACATGGAAAGCATGAGAATGAGTTCTTAGGGGTCCTAAAGATCAACAGAAATGTCTTCTTCAAGCTGATTCCTTAGTTGACAGGGAAATTAGCCATACCAAAGGCTGTGCATGTAAACCCTGTTCTTCCTCTTCCTCTTTTCCTTCCTCCTCCTCCTTCTCCCAACCCCCAGCAATGGCCCCCAGGAAGTTTTACCACCCAATGTTCCACATAGAACTGGCAGGCAGGGAGAAAGCAGCACAAAATAAAATAAAACAAAACCCCCCAAACCCCCACTGTTGACCCTGATCTACCATTTGAGCAATTTAATAGGCTAATGCAGTAACATTAACATAAAACATGTTCACACTTTGGAACACTAATAAAAAATCTTGCACATAGTTATTTGTTGGGAGATCATCCAACTGAGAGGACTGGCTTATTCCCCAATCACAGTCTCCAGTTGTGAGGAGGAATGAGGACTTTTTTTTAGAACTGGATCGCTCTTCCAGGCTTCAGAATGATTTAAGTACTACCCCTCTATTCTTTTTCACTAATTTCTAAGAGCCTGGGTTCTAGAAAAGTGGATGTTCCAATATAGACATCTCCCAGAAACTTTCCATGGACCTAATCACCCTAGAAGCTAATAAAGTCCTGGAGTTAGGTTTATTTAGACTCACATAATTCTTGGAGGTTTTCCAATACAAGTTTTACTCCCTTTCCCCACCTCCAGGGGTAAGGAGTGACAATTCTGCATTTTTTCTGTTGCCTGTCTTTGGAAGGGAACAACGCTATCCTGGAAATGTTCAAAAGGCTTTTCTACTATTAAAAAAAAGTTCAATGAATCTTTTGAAAATTTTTTCCTCCTACAAAGGAAAGACAAATGTTTGTTCAAAAGAAAAATTACATGGAACCAGGTCAGGCATTTCGCTATCTTAGTCATTCTATCCAATTAAAAAACAAAAAACAAAAAAACAGCAAAACAAAACCTCTACTTGAAAACTTGAAACAATTAAAACTCCTCTCACTACAGGCATTTTTTAGTCTAGCTCAGTAAGCAGTTTCCAAGGCTACAGTGTTTACCTTTAGCTTTGTTGGGTGCTAGGCACTTTACACTGAACATCTAACCAAATATTGGTATGTAAAGCACATATGTACTTCATAAACCCACATTGTAGCTCAAAGCACCAACCCACAAAAGATAACTCTCCCTATTCTGGATTTGGTGACCTAATTTACCAATTGATCATGTGATACACACAATGTCTGAGGGTGTGTGTTATTGGTCTAACTAGGAATAACCTCCAAGAATCCAAGGTTTAGGGTAAGGACAGAAGTGGGGGAAATTGGAAAAATGCCCTCACACACACAAAAAAAAGATTGTCCATAATTCCACCCCCTTTTTTCTCCAGTCTTCATTAGCTTCAAAGTAGCTGGGTGCTACTTTGGCCTTGAGCCTGGGTTCAAATTTTGAATAATAGACCCCAGTGGTGGTTTTTACTAGATAGCGGTAAACCGTCACTGAAGCTTGTAGTCAGAAAAGGTGTGGTAGGCACCCAGACCTTCCAGAATGCACTAACATTTCTCTCAATCAATAGAAATACTGATGGGGGGAACAGGAAGGTAAAGAGCTCTGAGGGAGGTACAACTAGGCCAAGATTAAACTACTTTGCTCCAGGGTGAGCAATGCAGTGGAGCTGCCAGTATGTATACTTAAAATCCGCCCCCACATACGTCCATGAAAAACATAATTTTCTGTCTGAATTCCATAAGGTTCACTGTAAAAGCAGAAATTGTAGGCCCCCTTATTTGTCCATTGTTCACCTCAAAATATCGTGATAGGTAAAGGCATACCTGCTTTTCACTGAATGGCCATTGCCTCAGAGTGAGAACTTGAAAAGGCCTTATATAAAAGGGCCAGGGTCTCCACTAAGTCCTGGGCCATCTCTGATGAATATCAGGCCACAGACCCTAATGGTTCTGGAGGAGAAAGTGAGGCTGGTGACCTTGCACAGCCCTCCCTCACTCAAATCAAAGTCAACTGCAAGTCATGTCATCATCTCCTTGATGCCATGATCCTCTTTGAGAACAAAAATACAAACCACACACAACTGCCTATGTTGAAGAAAAAATATTAATACTAATATAGTGCTGTGTGTTCAGGGACCAATCTGAAAGAAAATCGTTATTTAATTTAACATTAATCTTTTTTCAGTCATTTCTAACTTTGTGAAAGAGGTGTCCAAATTGGCATGGTCCCCTATGCCCTCTGATAGGACTCTGCCACAAGATTTCAGGTAACACATGTAACCCAAGTCCTATACCAGTGGGCTTTGGGACTTGGTTACATATAGGAATCTTGACAAAAAGGAAAAGATATCTGAAAATACAATCTAGGTTAACATTCCAGAATTGGGGTATTAAGTCACTACCCTATTCCTCTGGGACTAGTCCCTTCTCTCCCTCAAGGAGTTAAATAAAAAGACTTCCTCCCTTCCACTGATATCAATTTTGACTCAGTAGAGAAGGGTAGATGCTGGCTTACCAATCACTTTGGGTGGACGGACAGGTTAAGTGGTGACTACCCAGAGATTAGTCAATAACCAAAAGACTTCTTTCTACGAGGTATACAAGATTAGACAAGAGTTTGTTATTTTGTTGTTGTTAAAAAGTTTGGTACCATCCCTAATCCATCTTCCAAGGAAAAACCTATTTCTTCTTTCCTGCAATGTCCTAATACCCACCTTTCCAAGGGGCTTTTCCCAGTAGTCTGGAAAGGGCTTTAGAGGAAAATGCTATTTCTTAATATTTCCAGCTTTACTAAAAAAGAGGCTTTTAATATACTTCTATGCCTATAAACTCTATTGTGAATTATACCACATTAGATCCAGTTCTTCCTTGAAGGAATGTAACCCCCATCTTAGTTCATTTGGCAAAAGGTACCCTGTTAAAGAGAACCAAACATTATTGCTGGCAGCTTATGCTATCTGGGCCAAGGTTTCTTTTGATTGATTTCTATCCAGAGGAATAATTTTACTGGAGAATTAGCAGTCAAAGCATAGCCCTCTCACAGACAGATAAATATGGTTCTAAGCACCATTTTTATTACTGAATGAGCAATGTGAACAGGATTTCAATCACTCAGGAATCATATCAATGTAATAATGAAGACAAAAGATAAGGAAGTAAAGTTTCAAGTCCCCAATATGAATGTTGCATTGAATCATAGAAGAAAGATGTGTATCATTCTAACGGAAAGTTAACCCTTAATCATCATATTAACTAAGGAAGTTCCTCTTCAGATTTTAGCCCAAAAATTATAAAATTCCCATTGTTCCCAAGCTTTTCCCAGTTAGGTCAATAATACACACCCAGGGTTGGTAGGTGGTGCAGTGAATAGAGAACCGACCTTGGAGTCAGGAGGACCTCAGTTCAAATCTGGCCTCAGACACTTGACACAATTACTTTGGGCAAGTCACTTAACCCCAATTGCCCTCCAAAAGAAAAAAAAAAGAATCATAAAAATAATACACACCTTCAGACATTGTGTGATCTATTGGAGAATCTTTGAAAGCCATGAAAACACTTCAGTTATGATTAAATCACCCCTACTGAGCACAGGTAGCCTTGCCAAATACAATTACTACAACTGGAAATATGAGGGAAATACAATCTGTTCTTCACTTCAGATACTCCTTAACCATCTAGAAATGTCTTGCCATCATACAAGAAAAATTAATATAAAAAACATATTTCAAAGGTATAAAAGGAAACAGAGTCTTCAGTGTCTTCCCTCAAGTTAAATGACATTGCTCCAAACAGATGATTAAGGTAAAAGGAGCCAGTATCCATTTAAGTGGAGAAGTGAAAAACATCTTGAAATCCTTGGGAAAAGTGGCCTCGGTATAAAAATGTAGTTAACTCAGAACTCTTAAATATGAGTACAACAATTTGGGATGAAGGCTAAGTTAATGTCTTCAGGAGGAAATAGCAAATTCAGACCAAACTTCTGTTTACAACTCTGTTCTCAAGGGTAACTGGTGATTTATGTAAGTGCTTCTGCCTTCATTAAGGCCTTTCCAAAGAGGGTGCATGGTATTTCAGAAAATCTGTAATTCACACTACTAAAAAGCCAGATTTAACAAACATATTCTTGAGTTCTTATGACAAAAGGCCTTCCTGAAAGAACAAAACAGAATTAGCAACGAGAATGGAAATATGAGAATCAGAGGAATAAACCAAGGATGTACTTATTGTTTTTTCCCTTTCATGAATGTTACATGGGTTTGAAACTTTAACTGAAACAGGTGAAGAGTAACAGGGACAGGGTAAGAGGGGAAGGGACAGAAAGTTTGTGACTGGGTCACAATCAGTATCCACTACATTCTTGTCTCCAGACTCATCTCTGGTCTTGCTAACAAGTTACTACATGTCCTCTTATTTCTAATTTTGCCCAGTTTCCACAGAAAGTGGCTACAGAACGGGGAAAGGGAATTGAGACTAAACTTCCAGTATTTTTGCTCTAGGCCCTGCCTAACCAAATGACAGGCCTGTCCCAAGCATGATTACTGTAATACAATCTGACTTCCTTAAACATAAAGACACTGTATAATTATTAAGGATTGTACATTTATCCTATACCAAGGATTCTCCCCCCCCCCTTTTTTTATTGATGCCTTTAAAAAACCACACATTATGTTCATTTCTGAATATATCCTCCCCCCCTTTCCCTTGCCTCACATGGAATTCTCCTTTGTAACAAATATTTTAAAAAAGTAAAAGGGGGAGGGAAACATTTCCATAAAATCAACCAAACATTGATTGTCTCACAACAAATTCAATATTCCATACCCTGATCCCCCAATTCTGTAATGAAAGGAAGGAGGTATATTTTTTCAGCTCTTCTCTGGGTCAATAAGAAATTTTCCATTAAACTTTTCCTAAACTTCTCTAGGTTCAGATTAAGCCTCATACACAAATGCCTTACGTAAACATGATATACCAGAAGTAGTTTGACCAAAGCAGAATATTATGTCTCTCTTTAGTCAGCCATGAATGATTCCACTTTTTTTTTTTTGGCACCATGGTGCTCTGCTGGTACATTTTTAGCTTCTAGTTCACCAAGACCTTCAAATATTTCTCTCACAAATTATTGTTGGTTTCTGTATCTGAGAGAGAAGATAAATAGATACCCATTACTCCCACTACTTATCTCCTCTATCTTTGTGCCATCTTCAGTTTTGATAATCAGTCTATCCAAAGGTGTGCTGTTAAATGTTTAACAAATAGCTCTGCCCCACTCCCCCCACTCCTGAGAGGGGGGTGGGGGAGGGAGGTAGGGAGGGAGAGGGAGAGAGAGAGAGAATAAACTTTTAAGTCTAATTTGCATTATTTAAATTTTCCCATTATTTTCTTAAGTCTATACACTCAGCAAAATAATAAAGCAAGCCCTGATTTACACATCAAAAAGCTTTACAAAAGCTCTGCAATTTCTAGCACAGCCATAATGTTATCTATTCCTTCATTGAGCCACTGATAAAACTGTTGAACAGTATAGGGCCAACCTAGGACATAACTACTAGGAGGCCTTCTTCCATCTAAGTCAACATTCACCCAAGACTCCAAATCCAGAGTTCTTTCCACTATTCCAGGCTGTACCATTATTGATTACCTATTCTAAGACAGCCTACTAAGGTATGGCATCATAAAATGGAAGCAGTGCCTGCTGATATAAATTAGAGCTAGAAGGACCCTGGAGATCTTCTGACCTAACCCATTTATCTTATAGACAAGGCACAGAACCATTCCAGGTACAGAACCACTCATTGTCAAGTCAGGACTAGAAATCAAGTCTCCTGGGCTATCCTCCTTAAGATCAGTATGCATTCAATATTTTAAAAGGTTGAAATTAAAAGGTATTGCACTATTTATAGGGCAAACCATCAGTTCCCCAGAACACTCCACTGTCTACACATTCTGATTAGCTAAGATTTTTCTTAACAGAAACCACACAATTTAGAATTACCAGGTTTTGGATCTGGAAGGCTCCCAAAATGCCATCTTTTAAACTCATTTTTAAAACAAGAGCTAACAGTACAGAGAATGGCCAATAAAGTCAGACCTAATGATTTTTACTAGGTGGCAGGAACTTTGGCCTGAAATACCTTGTAAAAGTCCAACTCCCAAATTGTTGTCAACGCAAGTCGGAGATCCAAGATGGGGGAAGAGGGAAGGTCCATAATTCAGGAAAAGACAGCCGAGCCATTTCCTTAGGTAGCAGTTGAGATCTTTCAGTAATTCCAATCATCTATAGCCCCTCCCTCTTTGTTCCAGCAGAAATGTGTTTATCACCTGGCACGGGCACAGAGATATATAGCCTAAGGCAACAAACCACTCAGTGCTTTTCCAGAGAGGTCATTTAAGGATAGTCAGGCTTACAGTTGCATGATTTAAGCCAAGTTCCTGGTTAGCAAGTGTTTTTGTGCTATGATTGCCAAAAAAAGAAAAGAAAAAATTAAGACCTCTTCCCTCTTCTTCTCTCCTCCCTCCCCCATATAGCTGCTTGGGACTGCCTGCTGAACTTTTTTCCCCTTGCCTTTTATCCCTTGATAGAAATCCTGTTCAAATATAGGATTAGTATGTCTGACTCTCAATGTCTCTTATTAATAAATCAACATTTGTCTGATGGCTATCTAACCAACAAATCCAGTCACATAGAAACAAAAACAAACTGGGAACAAGCAAACAACAAAAAAAATAGCACTTTACTTTCTTTTAGGCAAATTAAAAAAAAAAATCACAATGGGGAGGAGGAACCGGGTAGTTAACAAATTATCTTGAAAGATTTCTCTTAATTTGAGTTGAAAAAGTATATTGGCTTTGTCAACAAGGTTAACTTCCAAACAGCTGATACGAGGTTATTTGGGGGTAGGAAAAAAAATCTGGCATAGGCTTAAGTTATAAAACAGAACTAGAAATCACATGTCCTATATAAACAAGTTCCAAGTTTGCCCACTGGGAAGATCCATGACCATGTTTTGCCTAGACAATAATAAAATATAACACTTGAGGTCCTCAAAGCAGAAGGGTGATTGGTTTGTTTCTGTTTTTGTTTTTGAGTGTTTTATGAAAAATAAACTCAGCTGTCAACACACACAAATATATTTAAAAAATAATTTTTAGTTAAAAATATATTGTTAAAATTATTGTTGCATTTAAATAATGTCCAAAGTTTTAGCCAAAGCAGTAGGGGTAAACAATGTGGGAAACAGTTCTAAAGAACAGCTCTTTTTCTTCTCTCTCTCTCTCTTTTTTTTTTTTTACTTTCTGTAATGGTCTCACTCATATCTGATTCAAATTATAAATAAAACCAACTCTGCTTTTGAACAGGACCCAGGAGAAAGGAAGAAGAGTTCACAAGTATATCCCCACCTGGAGTTCCCCAGAAATTGGTTTCTAAAAGAACTCTAATGTCCCCCGCCTTGAGTGGGGGGAGGGAGGAGATAGAAACCAAGTTCCGGTGTGTGGAGTTTGATCTGTACTTGTTTTTTTTCCCTTAATGGTTTTTTGTACATCCCTACCACTAGGGTACTTAGTGGGTATCACCAAAGTAAGCAGGTGACAAAACACAGTTCAAGGGACAGTTCCATCTTTGTGGACTGGCTTTGAGCTGAATGGGCAAACTGTGCAAAAACACGACTGACAACACTCCTATAAATACCTTCTCCTGGCTATAAATATCTTGTTGAAACATATTTTTATCCAGTATAAACAGCAAAACCTGTTTTGGCAGTGGGGTTTATTGGGGGTAGGGGGGAAAGAAGGGAGGAGGTAGTGATTTGGACATCCCCAAGCTTCTCAAGAGCTATCATTTGTTTTTAAAAAGATTCACAACACAGAACTGGAAAAACCTACCATCTAGTTGGCTGGCTAAGTTAAAAGGTGGTGCAGAAACCAGAAGTGGTTCAAATTTAAACTCAAATTCAACATTTATTATACAAAAATGGAAAGTTGCATAGAAACAAGTTATTTTTAGTATTTAGCTGCCACAGAATTTCTCTTGGCATTATTGACAGCTTTGATAGCTGGCTTTCCAAGTAGACTACAGCTCCTTATGGAAGGGAAATAGAGGGCTTCTAGGTCTTTGCAAAGAGTATAGAGGGCAAGAGAAAAACCAATCATATGATATCATATAATTGGCTCCTGGAAGTCAAGAATTATGATGTATCATCATCCTTCAGTATCCCCACTCCCTGCCTAAGCAAGGGTAGGTAGTAAGTATAAGCTTGTTGAATGAATGAGCAGATGCAAATGTTCCTCTCCATTCTCTCTCCCCACCCCCACCCCTAGTTGTTTTCTTCCTTAAGCTTTCACTTCCTCTCCCCTTTCTCCTGGTAATTCTCTAATATCCAAAGTAGGGAGGGTTACAGATGCCAGGAAAAGAAACCAGTTATTTTCCCCCACATCACATTCTTTTGGTGGGAGCAAAAAAGGAATAAAGAACCCTCAAAAGTCTTGTTCTAAAAAAAAAAATTTAAAACATCAAATGCATAAAAAAGGAAATTATTTCTAAAGATTCAATGACTAATTGCAGTGACTTTGGTGAAAAATTCAAAATGAATTCTTTTCCTCCACAAACTGAATTTAGTTTTAAGATCACTTAACAGCCCGCCAACCCGCCAATTAATAAACATTTATTAAGTGCCTACTATGTTTAAAACAATGTGCTAAGCAAGCACTGGGGATTCACAGAAGGGCAGAAATGATCCCTCCTTCAAGGAGCTCACATTGGAATAGGGGAGACATGTAAATAACTATGAACATACAAGATGCCTACAGGGCAAATTGGAGGTAGTCTCAGAAAGGAGGTACTAGCAGTGAGGGGGAATGAGAATAACCTTTTGCAGATGATGGGATTTGAGTTAAGTCTTTAAGGAAGTTAGGAGAGCCAAAGGTCAAAGATGAGGAGGGAAAGCATTCCAAGATGGAGGACAACCAGTGGAAGGTCACAGAGTCCTGAGATGGTATGTCGTGTGTAAAGAACAGCAAAAATGTCAGCTACAGCCTCCTTAGACGACCCTGCCTCCCTCTGAACCATCTACTCAGTCTTTTCTTATTTCCACTTCTGTGCCTTTCTGCCTTCTCTCTTCCTCTTCAGAAACGTAGAACCTCAAGACCAGGAGAAAAGACTGCCATGGTGGATTGTAAGGGTCTGAGAAAGGGGCATCATTACTGGAGTGGATTTAGGGCCTGAAGCAAGTCATATTATTTGTTCCCCAACAACTTTATACAGATTAAAAGTAACATAGCATGGCACTGTATCACTTTAAAAAGTAAAAAGAAATCATTAAAAAGATAACATGTAGCCTGAAGGAAAGTAGGTAAAGTCCTACCCAGTTTGTTTCCGGGACAACACATATAGGGAAGTTTATAGGCTGTTTACTATAACCTGAAGGTCTACTGGTTTGCTTTTATTATTGTTGTTTCTGTAAAATTTTGTATGTGTGTGAGAGAGTTATGCTTTATTACCAGCAGGCCCTCCCTAAGGCTCAGGCCCAGAGCAATCACCCAAGCTCCAGCGCCAGCCCAGGTCTGTGTGTTCCTTTAGTCAATGAGATGAGATATAATATGGTTAACATGCCAAAGGCAAAGTTACCTGAAAGCTTCTCCAAATAAAGCTAATTGATTGATAACATTCAATTAGAGATGATAAAACTGCATTGGCTAATTAGTCAAATAGTTGTTTGCCAGGAGTAAAAGGCCCTGGAGGAGATGGAACTTGGAGACAATGGCTCTCAGATTTGATGAGACATGTGCATCTTCACCCAAGCTTGGCAAATCCAGGACCCTAGGGCATGGTCAACCAAGAATCACAAATCTGAAATGGACTTCAAGTGGTCACAAAATAGGCCTCTTTGTTTAAATAATTCCATAAAGATAGCCATTTACACTTGCCTTTAAAATCTGCACAGGAGAAGGATCCACGAAAGTCTTAGGTAAGGCTATTTAGGGATTCCCATAAATTCATAAAGCACAGGAAGTTCTTTCTAATTTGCAACTAGAGTATCAGAGATACTATCAATCAACAAGCATTTATTTAAGCATTTACTATGTGTCAAGGGCTCTGCTAGGTATCAGAAATGCCAATATAAAGAATGAAATATTACCTACTTTCAGGCAGATAGGTGGTAAAGTGGATAAAAGAACACTGGACCTGGAGGCAGAAAGACCAGAGTTCAAATTTGCCCTCGGGTACTTACTAGTTTTGTTACCCTAGGAAAGTCACTTAAAAGCTTTCATTAGCTATTGAGGACTATTTTCCATATTAATGAGATTAATTTAATTTAAATAATGAGATTTCCTATATGACTCCTATGTCTTCCTATGAAATCTCATTTGTGCTAATTAAATAAAATGTTGTTGAAAATTTCATTCATTTTATTTCTTGAAAATATGCATAATGAGATTTCCTAGGTGTCCAGACTTCAGGGACAGCCTGTATATCTTGCCACTGGGCACAGATGACTTTGGAGGAGAAAGTGAGGCTGGTGACTTTGCACAGCCCTCCCTCACTTAAATTCAATTCACTTGCAAGTCATGGCATCACCTTCCTGAAGTCACAGTCTTCTTTGAGAACAAAGTACAAACAACATTTTTCTCAGTAATTCGCATTCAAATTTGAGCCCATTTCCCCAGTCAGTAATGGTCATTACAATTCCTATCTCTTGCCCATGAAGACTAAGGCTAACTTATCCTCTTCAAAGTCTGTAAACTTCGTGCCCAATAAACAAGTGAAAATAGAGTGCATGGAAACATTTAAGGAGGAGATTATAGGAAACCTCTTATACAATAACATCTTATTTGTCTCCCCCATAAATGAATGGTCCAGATAATTAAAGTTGATGACTATTACTTTATTTCTTTTTAAGTTACTAATAAAATACATTTTCTCAAATGGATTGTATATTCCTTTACAAACTAGAATATGTTGAGATTTATTTAGCTTTTAGGATGACTAAAGAGTTAACATGAATACTAGTTTTTGGTTTTGTTTTGTTTGTTTGTTTACCAGTGTAAGTCAGTGTCTCACTTGGGGGCATTGTTGTACATACAAACCGAGTAGTTTTTGGTACACCCTGGGGGTACGTTCCCATAGGCCTTCAGGCACACCTTCTATGCACACCTATGCTCTTAGGGTCTGTTAGAATGGTTTTACATTTAATTGTTCCCAGGTCACTGTGTTTCTTGAATTCCTGTTTTTGTTTTCTTTTCATAGTTAACTTCTTGTCCCTTTTCTCCCTGGTCATTAGGTTTTCAGTGTTCCTTAATTTAACTGCAGCCCCCTGCCTTAATTCCACTTTTGTACAGATAACTAAAAAAATTAGGATTGTGTGTAAAGGATGAGTAAATAGTCTCTGAATGAGGACCCAGGGATTCTCCTAAGAACTAAGTACATAGAGTTTAATGCATAAATTTTATTAAATAAAATATGTAAAATAAACATCCATTTCAGCTACCCATCTGTCTCTTTTTATCTTTGCTATGTTCTAAATAACTGAGTCACTAGATGAGGGCTCCCCCCCATAAATGAGATGTTAATATCATTGTATGATTTTATAAAAGAAATAGTTGAGAAGCCTTCAACCTTTATAATCCCCTGGTAAATGGACCTCTGCCAGCTCTTCTTTACATCTGCCTATCTCCAGGGCTCTTACAGAAGGTAAGAACACAAAATAGTTCCATAGAAACATATTAAGAACATCTTTTTTAAAGTAAAACTGAAAATACTGGGAAATAATATTTTCCTTTGAAGCCTTTTCCAGACTCCTGGGAAAAACCACTTTAAAAAGTGAATGACAGGAAGACAAAAAGACTTTTCTTGGGAATATATTCTAAAGGTTTGAAACTTTTTAACAAAGAGTAACTTGGTTGTCTGGTTTATATCATTGCCTTCTTCTCCTCAGAAGCTGATCAGAACCGTTTCCTCTTTACCAGTTCATTTCATGTATTTGGTGCTCAGGCACTCAGCCTTCTCCATTAAGAAAGGATTAAGGGTCGGCTAGGTGGCACAGTGAATAGTTCAAATTCAAATTCAAAGAGTTCAAATCTGGCCTCAGACACTTAACACTTACTAGCTATGTGACCTTGGGCAAGTCACTTAACCCCAATTGCCCTGCCCCTCCAAAAAGTTAAAAAAAAAAAAAAAGGATTAAGTTGTCTTTGAGGTCCCTTTCTTTAATTCTGGGAGGGATAAGAGAGGTCCGGTAGGGAATAGCATAGCAACTAGATTACACAACAATTTGGGATTGTTAACCCTGACTGAATATATGTTTTATATCTTTCACTACTTTAAGGTTTCCATTTTCTTAGGACATTCATTGGGCTAGAGGAGGGGAGAGGGGACTATGATAATTTAGACATCTATTTCCAATCTAGAAAATGGCTTAAACAGAGATTAGTGTTGACAAATTATATGAAACGTTCTGTCAGACTGGAGCAAAGTACAGTATTAGTATGGATATATGTTTTTAATTTAACAATATAATAGCAGTTATTATCACTATAGGCAATTCAAGGGCAGAGGTTTCTGGGAATTCTGACCCAGGAAATACCACACACTTGGTCACTTTGTCTCTGAGGGCAAACAACAGCACTGTGTGTTTATTTAATTGTGGGTATAGGGTGTGTCTCTAGAATCTCTTTCTGAAAACAATGCACACAAGCTGGGAGACCGATTTTAGCCCAAGAAGTATAGTGGAAAGATAATTATATTTGCAATCAAGAAAGCCTGGCTTTAGATCCAACCTCAGATTCTTATTAAGTATGTGATCCTGAGTAAGTTACTTAACCTTTCTGTTCCTCAGTTCCCTTTTCTGCAAAATGAGATAGTTTGTATGGCTTCCAAGATCCTTCTAGCTTTATGTCTATCATTCTATAATTTGTGATCTTGTTAGAGAAGTGGAAAATGACAGCTAGAGATATCCCAGTAGACCAACTTATGAGTCCAGAAGGTTGGTTTTTAGTTTTTCTTAAATTTTAGTTTTGGCTTATTCTCTCTTTTTACATGTACACACACACACACACACAAAATGAAGGCAGCTGGAAGAGATAACATTTCAACAATCTTATTGCAATATAGAAAAAGGTGTAAACTAGTATTTTCTTACTAGAAGTTCACTTGAATTTGTCAAAAATTTGGGTATACTCATCTATGAAAAGATGGACCAGATGCTCTCTCATGACTCTTCCAAGGCTAACATTTTGTTCCTTTAATGAGCTAGTTAGTGTAATTAGCTCATGAATTATTTCTATGAAAATGAATGTCTCCAAATTTTTTCAAAACGGTCGCTTCGATTTAATAACATAAACTTTGGTCCAGACCAGTTCCCATGGATCACATTGGAGTCATTACTAATGTTTTATTTCTCATGCTCCCTCCCTCCTTCCTTTCCACCTCCTTTCTCCCAAAAGGAACAACTATCTGTTGCTCATGCTTTAGTCCCCAAGGGTTAACAGCATCTATACTCCCCAAAATTGCAAGGTTGGCAGAGCTGAATAAACCTACACGAAGAAGGTAAACATACAATATTATTCTAGTTTTCCCCTGGCTTTAATCGAAAGCCAGGGAAAAACTACGTGAGAACTGCAACTTGGATTGGCGCTGGTTAAAGACATGGAAGGAGAAACGTTTTGGCTGGCGGGCTGGAGGAAAAGCAGAGAACAGAACTGTTCTGAAAACAATTCTTTTGAGGGAACAAATAGGTAGGAATGTATTCAGAGTGTCTCTGCCAAGAAAGACAGTGTGTCCATTCCACTGGTAGCAAGCCAAGCCCCCCCATCGCTCTGGACAACAAAACAGAATCTGACGAAGTCAAAACACTGGCTGCCAGCTGCTACAATGATGGGAGCAGGGGAAGCTATTTCATAGGAGAGCTCTCTGCCAGAGTATAGTGGATAGATTTTCTAAAGAATGAAGCAAAGATCTCTAGGGTCTTTTCAGTTATACCTCACATTTCCCTCCTTAATTTCCACATCAATGCCCCTCTTTCAGAGGACCGGGGCTTAAACCGTCTTTTTCTGCAGCCTGGGGAATAAAACCCAATCGGTAAACTATAGTAAATTCTTCACTTACCCAGTTTTTGACTAGGTGTTACTGTTGATCAAATAGTCTGACTAATAGAAAACTATCTTATATTGATCACTAGCTTTCAAACAACTCGAATGAAATAAAATATAATCAACACTAAAACTCTACTGGATTTTATTTTGCAATAATTCAGAAAGCCCTTTGGGATCTAGATCAGAGGATCCACAATCATCACATTATTAAAGCCCATAACTACCAGTTAATAGAGTTTTCTGCTTGACAGACTGTCCCATGATAGAGAGATTTCTCTAACTGGAAGAGTAAATTTCCTGAAAATCTATGTGGTCTGCATGTTCTATATAGCTGTCTGTTTGTTGTTCTTTTTTTTTTTTTTAATGAGGAAGGAAAGACAAATTTAATTTAGTACCTGGGGGGTGGTTAGGTAATTCAGTGGATAGAGAACTAGGCTTTACCAGGAAGACTCATCTTCATGAGTTCAAATATGACCTCAGACACTTTACTAGTTGTGTGGTCCTGGGTAAGTCACTTAACTCTGTTGCCTCAGTTTTCTTATCTGTAAAATAAGTTGGGGAAGGAAATGGCAAACCACTCCAGTATTTTTGCCAAGAAGACCTCAAATGGGGTTATGAAGAGTCAAACATGACTGAAACAATGCAAAAACAAAAATTATGTGCTAGTCATTGCACTGAGCACTTTACAAATATCTTATTTGATTCTCACAACAATCCTAGGAGGTAGGTTCTCTGATTATCCCCATTTTACAGTTGAGTAAATTGAGGCAGAAAGGGGGAAAATGACCTGCCCGAGTTCATACAGCTAATAGATGTCTATGGCTCTATTTGAACTCAGATCTTTCTGATTCCAGGTCCAATGTTCTATCCATTCAGCCACCCAGCTGATTCTGACAGATAAGGCTGACTTAAAATTCTAAATTAATGTAATTTGGATTCCTCTGTGGCCATTCTTTCATAAGGCTATTAGAAAAATATCATCCTCACATTATAAACTAACTTAATGTTTAGACCCCAAAAATTCTCAGAATGCTTTTTACCTTCATCAAGAAAAATAAATGAGTATTAATGACAGTAATAAATTTGGATACATATTTGAAAAAACTGTTTAATGTGAATTAGGACATGAAAAGCCAAGACCACATTCAGGGAGATGTTTGGTTTTTTTTAAATTTAATTTAATTTTTTTGCTTTTTGCAGGGGAGTAAGGCAGGGCAATGGGGATTAAGTGACTTGCCCAAGGTCAAACGGCTAGTAAGTGTATGAGGCCAAATTTGAACTCAGACCCTCCTGACTCCAAGGACTGTGCCACCTAGCCCCCCGAGATATGGTTTTTTTTTTAAATATAGCTGTGTGACCTTTGGTTTAAGATTCAAATGAGATGATATTTGAACTGATATTAACTTAAATTTAAATACAGTGGATGTATAGGGGAAAAAGACAAAAATCTAAGTGCTACCCCATAAGGCTAAAAAGTACTGGATTTGGAGTGAGAAGATCTACCTCTGTCACTTAGTACTCTGCAACCTTAGGCAAGTCACTAAACCTCTCTAGGCCTCAGTTTCCTCACTTGTAAAATTCGGGAGTTGGACTAGCTCACCTCTAAGGTCTCTACCAGCTCTGTATCGATGATGCTGTGACCCACTGTTTCACTTTATAGTTTCTTTGTGTAATTACTAGGGTAGAGGGCAACATAATTTAATCCTTTGTATATTAGAATCTAAGTGATAATACCCCATTGTTGTCAGGGAGTTCTGTCATACTAATATGATAATAAAGTAGTACTTTAACTGCACACTAGAGGTAATTCTACAAATATTTAAGTGCCTACATACTAATGTCATTTTACACCAACCCTGTGAGGCACACAGACCAGATATTATTACCCATGGCTTACAGATCAACACACTTAAGTGACTCACCAAAAGTCATAATTTAGATAGGAAAATACTCTCTATAACCTACTTCCTACCTCAGGCTTGTCTATACTGAGCCCAAACTCCTTAAAGAGAGTGGTTGAAAGGCAAAAAGCCTTAGATTGAGTACCTGTGGGACTCTCTAGGCCTCTATAGTCTGTTAAATAAGAGGGGAGGACTTAAGTGACTTTTTCCATCTTTGAATCCTTTGATTTCCTGTGATCTGGTTTGACAGAAGTCCTTCCACACAATTCTTTTCCAAGGTCTTGTTACTCTGACTGTTATCACTTAACTAAAAGGGCCAGATCAAGAAATTTCACCTCCCCTGAATAGGCACAACACACACATCACAATGGCAACACACACACACACACACACACACACAGAGGAAATGGACTCATGATTTCATTGATAATAGGGAATTCCTAGGTCAGTGTGGGTTAGTACCCTCTCTGAAACTTATAGAGATCTGTTGGGGGTCCTAAAATAGTTAATTAGTTGATTAGCTAATTATTATTTTAAAGCTAATCATTAGCCCATGGCCCTACACCCAATATCTCTGAGAGGCAGGATTTGAACCCAAGTCTTTCTGATTTTGATGGCCAGTCCTCTGCCCATTCCATCATTCTATGGCTCATGTGTCTACATATGTGTGCATGTATGTGTGCATATATGTGCCTGTATGTATACTTTATCTATCTAGGGGTAGCTGGGCAATACAGTCGATAAAGTGCTAAACTTGGAATCAGGAAGACCAGAGTTGAAATCCTGTTTCAGATACTTTAGCTGTATGACCTTGGGCAAGTCACTTAACTTCTCAATGCGTCAGCTTCCTCATCTGTTAAAAAGAATAAGAGCACCTATATCCCAGAGTGCTTGTAAAGATCAAATGAAATAATTTTATATAAAGTTCTTTGCTTAAAGCACTATATAAATGCTAGCTATTATGATTATCTCTAAAATTTCCTCATCAAAATCTGGTATGGTGAGTAAAGCAAACATTTTTATTCCCATTTTACAGATGGAAATATTGAGGCTGAAAGAGGTTTTTTGCTAGTTTGCGGTGGAAACAAGAGTTTAAACTTGGTTCTTGTGACTGCAAGGCAAAAGAGTCCTCTACTCACTGTACCATAGTACAGCAATAAGCCTTCAAATTAAACCCAGTTCCATATCCTCACCATCTGCAAGAGGGTTTGTTTCCATGATACAGAGCAATTTGAGTACAGATCAGACAGATCTCAGTGTCCCACAGAGTGACAATCTGATCCCAGTCCATTATTCATATCAACCCTTCACCTGACTTGAAAAAACTTCAGGCCTCTCTTCAGTATTTGCATTACCTGAGTATCTCTATGTTGCAAATCTTAGTTTCTGGGTAAACTGCAAATGTCTTATAGCCCCTCCAAAGTCATGTTAGTTGATGGGAATGACAAGGACTTGACTGGTCAATGGGGATCAAGATGACCCAGGACCAAGAAAGAAGTTTTTCCCCAGGATTTGGGGAATAAAGATACTCTAGCAAGACATTTTAAGAAAATGCTCTGCTTAACAGAGTATTCTTTTTTAAGAGGTAGTTGAAAGAGGAGTAAACATTTCCTTAAACTTCTAAATTTACTGTGTTCTGCAGACCTAGATTCAGACTACTAATATGTATAACCAAAAACATAAAGGAAGTGTCCATATAGGAAAAGTGAATTGAGAGTTGAGAGAATGATCTAGGTAATTTGGGAGAAGAAAATGACAACTTTTAAAGCCAGTGGATAGAACAGCAGTAATTTATCCAGAAAACAAATTATCGAGAATGGTAGTCAATCCTTGCTAAAGAGACAGAACTCTTTAGTGTTTAAAAATGAGGCTTATCTAGAAGACCATTTACCCATGGTAGAATAAATAGTCTCTTTCCAGAGGTGTGTGTGTGTGTGTGTGTGTGTGTGTGTGTGTGTGTGTGTGTATGTATCTCTTCCCTATCCCCTTCACCATCTCACTTCCAATTCACATAGAAAAGCTAGAATCTCCTTCACATTTTAAAATTCCTGAGGAACGACCCTGTGAAGTAAGAACACAGACTGGGGTGTCTGCTATCCTCCTGCCTTCTCCTCTGACAGAGCTTATTATAGAAAGCCTATTGCTAGCCTACATTCCCCCATCCCCCACCCCATCCCCCAACTTCATAGGCTAATAGCTGCCCTACCACCATTTAGAATACACAGCCACATGGTGATGTTTTATCTTAGTGTCCCTGTCTGAGAAGAGGACAAAAGAGGAACTGAGCTTGTTTTTTTCAGTAGAAAACCAGTCACACCTCTCAATTTTGAGTACAAGCCAGTTTTGAGCACAGTCTCAACACTGACCATGCCCCGACTCTGGATACGTGGCCAACCCGACAATGCCCCCTAATTCGGATCCCAATTGCCCCTTAATCCTGACCACATACCTTCAAATTTGACCGCAAATCCCCAATCTCAATTAGATTCATCATCCCTGACCACACCCCCTTCCCCTCACTCCAAGGCTTTCTGCCCTTCAACGCTGTGCACACCCACAAACTCTGATCACAGTTCCCCAGCCTTAACCACACACGCCTAACATGAACTACACTCTTAAACAGAAATCATACTCCACATCCCCAGTCCTGGTCACATTCTTTAAAACGTAACTCCCACTTACCCATGTTTGGGAAGTTGAGAAGAAGGAACAGAGGAAGTCAAGAAAAGATTAACAGTGAGAGAAGAAAACAGAGAGCACAATTTGTACCTTGGGAGAAGAGCAGATGTAAAATGAAAGCCAACAAAAGAATAAAACTGAAGTTTCCTTTCTTCAAAGCAGCTTAGTGTACTGGAAGGAGCACTCGAAAGAGCCAGAGGGTCTAAGTAGCACCCAAGCTCGGCTACTGTGTGAATATAGGTTTAGGCAAGTAAAAGTGTTGTATGTAGGATGCTAGTAAAGTTTTTCCTTGTGGTGGGAAGTGGATTATGTTAATAATAAACGAATAATTCATTAATGTACAGAAGGACCAGAAAAGTGAGGTTTTTAGGGCTGTTGGTCTGACTGGAAACAGAACTGAAATAAGATTAATAAATTAATTCACATTGTCTCATGGGGGAAAAGAGGTCTTTTATTGCAATTGGGAGAACAACTATTTTCTCACGCCTTTTGTTGGTTTAGTGTAAAATGAAAAAAAAAGGTGTAATTAACAGCAAGCTTAGACAAGTACTTCCAAACATATAGTGCTCATTCAACCCCTAACACGCCATCTTCAAGACCCGAGTCCTGGCCTGCGGGATTATTATTTACCTTTGTTTACTTGCAGCCCTTAGCAGTTAAGTTTGGGCTGTATACACAGTGTCAGCAATTGCGGAGGGCAAGACTGTCTGTATGTTTGAAGATGAGGTCTGGATCCCTGGGAAGGAGCTCCAAGACAGCCCAGAAAACAAATGAGAGGAGTTGAGGATTAAAAATGCTTTGTAAATAGGAAGTTTGTTCTTTCCTGGAGCAGTAACAGGCTTGGGTCTGGGTGTGGAGCTGCTCTGTGTGTGTGTGTGTGTGTGTGTGTGTGTGTGTGTGTGTGTGTGTGAGAAAGAGAAAGAGACAGAGCCCGAGTATTTCCACTGTCTGGCTAGTTGGGTGGGGGAGCTTCCAACAAAGAAAACCTAGTCCCCCGGGGTCCCGTCACATCCCGGGGCAGTCACTCTCTTCTCTGGTCCTCCCCCTTTGCACACAGTCAGTATGGTTGGCTCTAGTAACAACAAATTAAACCCCAGAGCACTGAGAAGAAAAAAAAAATTACAGGAAGAGGGGAGCGAAGAATGTGCAGAGTAGCTGGAGAGCACCGGTGTCCCCGGGTGAACCCGACTCGGCCCGGGCTCCTCCCCTTGGTTTCCCTCCCAGCCCCTCCCAAATTCACTTGGGCTGGGAAAAGGAGGGGGTGGGGGAAAGGAGGGCTTTCCCCGTAGTTAGCCTAGTCCCTCACCCCGTCAAGAACTCCGAAAAAACGTGCGGTTTCATTTTCCTGGCGTTCTACAAGGAGAACGCAGAGGGCTCCAAAGGCTGGCGCCGGGCCACTCCCCTCCCGGAGTCGGCAAGGAAGTGGGAAAAGACCCGGCCGGAGCCATCCACCTGCCCCTTGGACGCCCAGCCCGGCTCCCCGCCGCCTCTGGAGATGGTTCACCCAGATACTAGCCGCTGAGCCATTAAAATGGGGCGGGGTCACCCAGGCTCCCAGTACCGGGCGCCTTTTGCGGCTCCCCTCAGCCCCGACCACCAGCACCTTTCCCCTAAGACCACCACTTGTTGTCCCAGCCCCTGCGTCTGATCCTGGTCATCTCCTAGCTTGCTACGAGGAGGGAAACAGGGTTCTCTGATCATCCACCTCCTGAAACCCCAACACCCCAGCCGTGATGGCTTCCCACGAGCCCTAGTGCCTCTACCAGAGGCAAGTGTCCGGTTCCAAGGCGCACCCCGAGAGCTGAGGAGGATACTGGACAATGAATGAGAAGCCTTGGAAGGGAAAGGAAGGCAAAATTTGGTTCAAGGTTTCTAGGAAGCTGTCGGGATCCAGAATTGATGGAAGATAGCCGGGGTTGGAGCAGTACCGGTGTACCTCGCTGTATGCACTAGTTTCCGGGAAAAGTTATGTGTAAATAGAATTTTTGTAAACCAGATCATATTGTGTATGCGTTGGAGGAGTCACTGTTTTAAGCAATTCTATGTAAGCCCTTTTTCTAAAGGGTTGAATCATTTTGGGATGAGAATAATCCCATCACCCGGGGGTTATTTCCCGTATAAAATCCCAGATCATTCTATATCGAGTTTGCTTACAGCGGGGTACAGCTGTAGAGCGCACAGGTAGCTTGTGGGTGGAGAGGACGAAAACAAGCTAAACCAAAAAGGTTTGCTACCGTTTACAATCGACACCTGGGGGACAGGGGTGATGGGAAAGGAGGATGGGAAGTGGATAAGGACTAGTGTCACTTACTGTCCACGGCACTAACACGCCACTTTATTCTCGTCACTTTAAAACATTAACAACAACCAGGGAGAAAAGGTGTTAGTTCACTGAGTGTCTGGCACCTGGTGTCAGCTTGGAAACGTACAAGAGACAAATCCTAACGTTGGCCTTGGGGGGGTTGCCACTCCTTACACAGTTTAATGGCTAAGCCACCGGCCGGCTAGGGACTGACCTGTATGAGTCCTTAGGTGAGCTTTGAGGTGGGAGGATTTGCCATAAACTTTTTCGCAGCCCGCGTAGTGGCATCTGTGCTTTTTCTGAGGTGACTCGGGGTCAGCTCGGCTTCTCCCCCGTCTGCTCCTTTGTTTGAGGCTGGGCTCGCTCCCTGCTGGACTAGTAGGTGTGGCTGCTTCTCCACTCCATCGGCTGTCCGGGGAGGCGGCTTCCTGAGCCGGATCCCCCGACGGAGAGAGGCGGCTAGGTAATTTCTCCTTTTTGAAGACATTTTCCCTCCTCTCCGTCGGAGGGGCAGGAGCTGGGACGTGTTGGTTGAGATCAGCTAAAATCCTGGCCACCACGATCAAAGAGGCGTTGTCCTTGCCAGTCTCTCTGCCTTCTCGCCTGTCTTCAGCATTCGGAAAAGGAGGGGCTGCTGTGCCTTCGGGTGAAGTGTCGGGGTCCTCTTTGGGGCTATGGACAATCGCGCGATTGGACATGGAAACAAGGCACTCGGCTGCAAAATGATCCACATAGGCGGCGGCTGCCATTTTACAGAGAAATTGTTTGTTTTAATCTCGAATTGCACTTTTTCTCTCTTTGCATAAAAATATATATATAAATCTATCTATATCCAAGCTGGTGGGCGGAGGGGGTGGGGGATGGGTCTTCTCTCTCTGGGCACGCTGCGTACTGGGAGTGCTGGGTTTGTAGCTTTACCAAAACTGCACTTCGTCCAGGAAGATCCCACCCGGCCGGTCATTAAAAAGTGAATGCATTTGAAGTCCAGTGAAAGGAAAGAGAGGAAATCCCAGCTCAGAAAGCTTCGGCTTCATCGGCTTCAAAAGCTGATTTTTTTTTAAGGAGGCCAAATAATAAACATAAAAAAAATAATGCTTGCCGGTCTACCCCTTCCCTTGCATTGTGACAATACAACGAGCTTTGCCCGTTATTGCTGCTCAGAGGGTGTTTCAATCCCGGGTGTGGGCGTGGTCTGGGGAGAACATCTGGGCCCGACGTCACCCCAGAAGCCACATCCTGGGGCAGATCAGGTTAAAAAACGTTCAGCTGCGGCGGAGGCTGCTAAGCTGCATGTGAGGAGTAGGCAGGGGAGGCAGGACCTTTGCATAGAGAGAGATATGTGTGGCTTGTGAGCATGGACTGAGGGAGGCAGCCAGTACTGGCAAATGAAACAGAGATCTCCATTGGCCTGGGGAAGGTATTCCAGGAACCAATCAGCGCCAAGATGGGGAAACTTCTACAGTTGCAAGTTTCCTGGAACCAATCGGATTCCTGTTACAGGCGAGCCGAACCGCGAGGACAGAAATTTGAGATAAGCTCTTGGCTCCTGTCTGTGAAACCTCCTGAAACGCAGCCGGAGGGTTTCAGGGTGTAGTTTTGTGGAGATGCTCACACCCTAGCCCCACCCTCATCGCCACCCTCGCGCCTTGGGCATCTTATTCTAGGGCTTGGGCAACGATACAATCTCATCCTTAGCTCCCCGGTCATTTTCCTGCAAAAGCTGCCCAGCTACCTCAGGGAAGCCGATCATTACGGACACAATTACGTCCTTTGATTACTGTTTATGGCATCTGATTCGGCCTTCACAAATACACACACACACACACACACACACACACACACACACACACACCACCTAGAGCAGGAGAATGAGATATATTTGCCAGGGTGGACGTGAGCTTGGTTCCGACCTGAGCGAATTGTAAAAAACACGTTCAAGCATGCAAGTGTCCTGGACGGCCTCCAATCCCACATGTCATGAATTCTGTCTCTAAATCACCAGCAGTCAGGGACCCAAAACCCTGGAACTATTGAGACCTAAAGATCCTATTACACACACACACACACACACACACACACACACACACACACACCCTACAGATATTGCTGCCTCAATGATCTGCCCCGATTGAAGGAAACCCAAGGAAAAAAAAAAAACAGGAATCGTGTTCTCCTGCACATCAAGTCTTGAGAGGAAAGAGGAAATAGAAATGTTTTAAAATTATATTCTCGACTCTAGAAGCCCGTCCGCCCAACCCCCACAATCTACTACCTCTTGTAGCTTTGTGGAGTTTGTGGAGAATCAGGATTTTGGAACTGGAAAATGCTTCTAGAGATTATGTTCAAACCTAACTAGGTTAGAGGCACGGTACAGAGAACTCGGGTCTGCTAGTT
The DNA here is from genome assembly GCA_011680675.1 of Gymnobelideus leadbeateri. Classification (NCBI taxonomy): domain Eukaryota; kingdom Metazoa; phylum Chordata; class Mammalia; order Diprotodontia; family Petauridae; genus Gymnobelideus; species Gymnobelideus leadbeateri. Next base: position 455,647 of record WOXC01011982.1, read on the forward strand.
ATTGATCTTGACTAAACCGCTGGATGGGGAGGAAGAGAACTGAAAGAGAAGAGGACTGAAGGGAAGAGTAGGAGGAAAGCTAAAGAATGATTCGCTTGCTACTGAGAAGTAGAAGCAGGGTGAAAGATATCAAAAGAAAGAATAAGAATAACTCTCTCTCTCTCTCTCTCTCTCTCTCTCTCTCTCCTCCTCCTCCTCCTCCTCCTCTCCTCTCCCCTCCCCCTTCCTCTTTTTCTCTCTCTCTCCCTCCGTCTCTCCTTCCCGACTTTCCTCCCTCCCCTCCTCTCTTTCCCCCACTTCCCTCTCCTCGAAACCACACCTATTTACCACTTGAAGTTCCCCGTTCTTCCTTTCTTCTTGTAGATACTGAGACTTCAAAAACCACCAACTTCTGCAGGCCAAAGCCACAGAACCCCACCCCACTATCAGGATTTCTAATGGGAAATGCTCAGCTATTGCTACTCTTGTGGTCTACGTTTGTCAGACTTCCCCTGAAACAGTTTTTTTTATTTAATTTTTAAATTTTTATTAATGTATTTTGTTTTCACAGAACCTTTTCCTTAATATACCCCTAAGGGGTTTGTTGTGAGGATAAACAAGATAAAACAATTTTAAAAGCACTTAGCACAGTGCCTGTCACAAAGCATGCACTTAATAAAGGTACTTGTGCCCTCCCTCACCTTTCTTCTTTCCCCTGCCCTACCCAAGAAGCCTGTAGCAAGAATAAACAAAGAAAAAAAAAGCAGTTTAGCAACATTAACTAAATCTGAAAGTACCTTTTCATCTTAAAGCAGGGAATACTTAACTTTCTCTGTAACTCAGAAGTAATATACCGAAACACTTGGCACACAGTAGGCCCTTAATAAAAACTTGTTGACCTGAATTTGTAGAGGCCAGGAGAATATGAGAGGTGAACAGAACCACACCATAGAAAGTAGGGGCATTTCTCACTGTGCAGGGGGTGGAGACCAGGTTCTTTTTTTTTTTCCAAGCCTGTATGAATTTGGGGAGGTTGTGAACCTTCTCTGGTCCTATTAAAAAGATGGGATTGGGCCAATGCCCCTTAGTCTTAAATCCATTCTATGGCATATCTCTGTTCTCTTCCTATATTCTCCAAGGCCTCTACAAGTTCAAGTCAATGAGCTTTTATTAAGTGCCTACTATATGCCAGGTGTTTTACTATATAAAAACAAAAAAAGAAACAGAAGGCGTTTACATTTTACTGATCAAATGACTGACACTGAATATAACATATGAAAAGTGCTTTGAAAACCTTAAAGCATTTTATAAATGCTAGCTATAAATTATTAAGTATTGGCATTACTTCCAACAACTGCTCCTTCCCCAGTCCTAGCCTACCAACCAAATAAAGCAGATAGCTTCCTCTGCCTCCTCCAAACAGCTCTCTCAAATCTGGCCTTTAAAAAAATGCCTCTGGGCCTACTCTACCAACTAGTCAGTGTATTCTATGCCTCTCCCAAAGAAAGTATGAACAGAGACCTCCCAGAGACCTGGGAGAGCATCCAAGTGTAATGCTAATGATGGTGGCTATGCTAATGTTGGTGCTGGAAAAGACAATAGGTCAGGAAATGTATACTTGAGGGGGTGTAGGGACTCTCTGCTGTGCAGTCTCTGTTAGGAGGAAGCACTATAACAATTAGAGAAACTGGTTGGGAAGAAGGGGAGGAGGTGGTAGAACAGAGATGTTGAGCAAGAGGAAGCTGTTAGAAAGAGGGAAGCCTGAAGCTGGGGGACTGCATGACCCCCAGAAGGAAGAGTACTTTCAAAGTAACTCTATCGGGAACCTGCTGATTTAGGGTTCAGGTGTGAGCAATTTCCTCCTGGAACTAAGGGGTGTGCATTTTCTGGCCCCCATCTAAAGGACCCTTTTTAAATATATACGAGCTACTGTGCTAAATTCTAGAGAAACAATTACAAAAAGTAAGCCAACCTTCCCTCAGGGAGTTTACTTTCTAATAAAATAGAACACATAATGTGGGATTGGTAACCAGGAAGGGGTGTTTGTCAATGAATTTAGAGACTCAGTGAGTGGAATCTAGGAACCACTCTATCCAGGAAGCTTTCTTTGGCTACCTCAGTCTACAATGATCTCTCCTTACTCTGAACTCCTTTAACACTGTTACTGCCTGTAACACTTATTTAAGAAACGTATTATTTTATGGTTTTTGTTATTTTTCTCAACTTTTTTTTTTTTGAGGGCAATTGGGGTTAAGTAACTTGCCCAAGGTCACACAGCTAGGTTTTTCTTTGTGTGTGCCTTAAGTGTCTGAGGTCGGGATCTGAACTCAGGTCCTTCTGATTCCAGGGCCAACGCTCTACTCACTGCGCCACCTAGCCGCCCCCTTTTTCTCTTCAACTTTATAGAATGTTCATGAAGGCAATCAACGAGCTTCCTTTGTATTTCTGGCTCTGACCTAATACAGAGACTACTATATATATATAAAGTCAATATTTCAATTAAGTGAGAGAGAGGCTGTATGGGAGACAGTGCCAGAATCTAAGTTCAAATCTTGTCTCTAACATTTACTAATTATATAATCCTGGGTAAGTAACTTCAATTCTCTGAAGCTCACTGTCCTAAGTTATCCTAGTGGATACTGATATATGTGTTATCTCTCCAATAGGATTCTTGTGAAGTAAGTGCATTGTAAACCATAAAGCATTATATGTATAAATGGGAATTTATAGGCATATGGATTTAGATCTGGAAGGGCTCTAACAAGTCAAGAAGCCCAACACCTCTGTTTTACAAATAAGTAACCTGAGGCCTAAAGAGATAAAGTAACTTGGCCAAGGTCAAGCCATATCTATGGGGTGATTATTTGAATGTTCTCCCTCCTCCATTCCAACTACCAACCTCCCTATTTTCCTTTAAATCCAAACTAAAATACTACCTTCTTTCTATAGGAAGTCTTATCCAGCCCTTCTGAATTCCAGTGCCTTCTCTGTTAATTAGCTCCTATTTACCCTACATATAGCTTGCTTTGTATATACTTGTATGTTGTTTCTGCCTCTAGATGGTAAGCTCCTTGAGGGCAGAAACTGTCTTTTGCCTCTTTTTGTATCCCCAGGATTTAGCATTGTGCCTGGAACATAGTATATACTTAATAAATGTTTATTGATTTTTATATTGATATTGATTGATAACAATAAAATAAAAAGTAGTCCTGATTCATTAGAAAGAGTACTGGATATTGAGACCTGCCCATTGTTCCATTACTAACTGTGTGACTTTGAATATGTCATTTGACTTCTTTGAGCCTCAGTTTCTTCATCCACAAAATGGGAATAATAGTACTTGCCCTGCTTACCTCATAGAGTTGTCCATATAATTGCAGATTTAGAACTTAAATCAGCTTAGAGATCATCTAGTCCAGGGGTTTCCAACTTTTTCAGGCCTCAAGCCTCTTGACTGAGTAATTCCTATAGTCTTTATTCAAGAGGGTAGGGACAAGACTTGTGGTTTCATTAGTATAGGGGACTCTTAGATGAAAAGACTCCCTCTGCCTATGCCAGTAAACATTGTCTCTGAAAGTTATAATTTTAGAGTTGTTCTTAGCCATGAGGAGTTAAGGGGATGCTAGAATGTGCCCTCTTCCTGGCTCTGAGGTCAGTTCTTTATTGATTATACCATGTTTCCTCTCAAACCTTATTCAAAAGGAGAGCAGATAATTTCTAGAGTTTGCCATTCACATGCATATAAAAAAATGAAGAAATTAATTTTTCATAAGGAAACCCTTATTTGGTACATAATAAATTTTTTTAGTATAACAAAGTTGTTAAAGGTGCATCAGGAACCCAATCAGATAAATTAGTGAGGCCCTTGGTTCTGTTTCTTGTCATCCAATTAGTTTTATTTTGTGTATAGTTTTTGAAAGGGATATCCACATGTAATGTTCAGTATCTTGTTTGTTTCTTTCTTTCATTTTGACTAAGAGTACACCTGAGAATCTTGATTCACAGAAAAGTTTTGGTTTTGGTCAGTAGAAGTTATTTTTTCAGTTGTCTCTTTAAAATTTTTCAGATGCACTATAATTAATACTCCCTCCCTGTCCACCCAGCCCCTACCTCCTCCTTATACTTTTCTTTTTTTTCTCCTTACTAACACTACTACAATGGGAATATTTCAGTAGAATAAAATGATTAATTTACCAAATATTTCCATATGTCCTTGACAATCTTCTTGTACCCCTGAAGTCTCATATACCTCCATGATGGAAACTTCAGTCTGATCCAACCCTTCCATACAACATCTGAGCTAGGTCTCGAAGAAAGAGAAGAAACTCAAGGGGGCTAATTATGCTTGGCATACCCAAATGAACCTGTCATCATTCTGAATTGAATCATCCCTGAATCTATCCCATGTCTGCCCCTCTTCTGTGGTTCTTGCTCACATTTCCCATAAATTCATGACAAGGATTCCACAGAGCATTCTTTGGGACTTGCTTGATTTCTCTTTACATTATTGTGATATGAGGGGGGTACCAGTGGAGCCCTCCAGCTGTCCACCTATGACGCCTCAACCTAGCTCAGAAAGTGATCTCTTTCCCATTTGGCTCACTTATTTGACTGATGACATGCTCTACTCCAATTTTTCCAAGTTCTTGCTCACACCAACCACATGCCTCATCATCGCCTTCTAAATTCCAGGTAAGGGATATAGAAATCAATGAAGGTGGAAGAAGGCAAGATGAAATAAAAATGATTCATAATTGCTAACATTTATATAGCATTTTGAGTTTTTCATAGTGCTTTTCATGTTATCTCACTTGATTTTCACAACAATCCTATAAAGTGTTATTTTTACCCCCATTTTATAGATGAGGAAACTGAGGGTGGGAAGCTAAATGATTTAGAGTCACACAGCTAGCAAGTATCCAAGGAAGGATTTGCACTTACATCTTTACTCTAATTCCAGCACTTTGGATAGGGAAAAGATTAGTGATCAGTGAGACCTAATGAAAAGAGCATTGGTCATAAAGTCAAATCAAATCATTAAGCATTGATTAAGTGCCTACACGATGCAGTTGTTAAGCTTTGGTGACACAAAAAAAGGGCAAAAAAACAAATAAAAATCCCCCAAATAAAAATTAGTTACTGCTGTCAAGGAACTCACAGTCTAATGGGAGAGTTGTTATTCATTCAGTTATCTGACTCTTTATGATCTCATCATAGTATGCCAGGTCCTTCTATCCTCCACTATCTCCCAAAGTCTGTCCAATTTCATGTTCATTGTTTCTATGACATTATTTATCCATTTCATCATCTGCTGTCCCCTTTTGCTGTCAGTCTTTCCCAATATGAGTATCTTTTCTAGTCTCATCTTCTCATCATGTGACCAAAGTATTTAAGCTTCAGCTTCCATATTTGACCTTCCAGTAAATAGCCTTTAAGTATTGACTGATTTGATCTCTTTTGCTGTCCAAGGGACTCTCAAAAGTCTTCTAGCACCACAATTCAAAAGTGTTGATTCTGTGGTGCTCAGCTTTCCTTTTAGTCTAACTCTTATAGCCATACATTGCTACTGGAAAAACCATAGCTTTTGACTATATGAACCTTTGTGGACAAGGTAATGTCTCTGTGTTGTTGTTGTTGTTTTGTATGCTGTCCTGATTTGCATAACTTTCTTTCCAAGGAGTTTAATTTCATGGCTACATTTGCCATATCAGTGATCTTTGAGCTCGAGAATATAAAATCTGACACTGCTTCCACTTTTTCTCCTTTTGTTTGTCAGGAAATGATAGGACCAGTTGCCAGGATCTTAGTTTTTTTGATGTTAAGTTTCAAATCAGTTTTCACACTCTCCTTTCACCTTTATCAAGAAACTTCTTAATTCCTCTTCACTTTTTATAAGGAAAGCACTATGTGAATGTGCGTTGGTAGTAGCAATAATAGTTTGATCTGACCAAAACTTAGGTATTTGTAAAGTGGAATGGTGGGAAACAAGGCTGGAAAGAAGGGTAGCTACTAGATTGTGGAAGGTCTTGAATGTCAGACCCAGTATATAGTTTTTCCTTAGAAAAAGAGATCCACTTAACTGTGAGGTGGCTGTGCCATTAATTAGAATTAAACAGACCAAATTTACCAAAATAAACAATCTCTGTTATTGGGTTTGTGTGCGTGTGTGTCTTAAACTAACAGGAATGCTTTCTCAGTTAAACAAGAAATTTACGAAAATGTTCTATGATTTCTTTTTCTCAGTGGTTCTTATCATTTCCTAATTTTGGCTGAGACAGGAAGCTGAACAACCAACATGCCACGGTACATTATTTTCTCAGTATTTCTGAAGAATTAAAACCAAGAAGTACAGAAGGTCTCAGGAGAGTCTGTCGGGAAAGTTTCCCACCTTGTTTCCAGGAAAGGGAGGATGGGATGGGGAGGAGGGCTGGGAAGAGAAGGTCAGGGGGTCTGGGTCAGTGTGGGCCAACAGCTAAACTGCATCACCTCACATCTGCCGAATTTGCAGTTGATTGAACTGAGCTGCAAGATTTCTGCCTTCGAAGGCAGAACAGCACAATGGAACCTAAAGCTGCTAGAGGACTGCAGCCCATCACTAAAGTCTGGCTGCTTCACATAAAGTTAAGGGGATGAGAGAAAGGAAATAAGCTCTTTGCTTCCTACAGTTCAACCACATGGAAGTCAGTACTAGTGGATAAAGAAGTCTGAGTGACACAGCACAATGCCATTAGAAATGTTTTTTAGGAGGGTGAGAAGAATACTCCTTGGATAGAGCTTCCCACAACAAATGTGGGAGCCCTCCATTTCTATCCTCCCCACCCTCATACAATGGAATGCAATTTGCAGACACAATTAGTGGCAGAATGTGATACATACACACCCCCCCCCCCACTTCTCTCCTAAGCAGCCTCCTCCTGATTTCCACACCTGCTGCCCCCAATTCCCACATCTTTCCTTCCCTCCCTTTGCCTCCCACGCCTTTGATCTAATCAAATTTCCACTGAAATAAAGACCTTATGGTTGATGGTTTTTGTTTGCCTGTTAAGACTGGAGTTTAAATAAATCTATAATGATTTAACTGTTTGAAGAAAAGGAGGTGAGATGGAATTTCATGAGATGTGAAGAAACCTAATTTAAGAATTTTAGAGATCATTTAGTACACTCTCCACATCATAAAGAGGAAGAAACAGTGCTGCATATGGATGGAGTCTGAGGACCTAGATTCAAATCTTCACTCTGCCAATCACTACTGCTAAGACTTTAGACAAGTCTCCTGACAAGTCTAAAGCCTGAAATTCCTCATCTATAAAATTAATTAGGATGTCAGACGAGATAACTTCTTTTTTTTTTTTTGCAGGGCAATTGGGGTTAAGTGATTTGCCCAAAGTCACACAGTTAATAAGTGTCAAGTGTCTGAAGTCGGATTTGAACTCAGATCCTCCTAACTCCAGGGCCAGTGCTCTATTCACTGCGCCACCTAGCTGCCCCAAAACCAGATCACTTCTGAGGTCTTCTCCAACCTAGCAGCTATGGTTCTGTGATGCTGAGGTCCAGAAAAGGTAAGTGGCTTGTCCACTGTCACACAGGTGGTAGAACTAGAATTCAAACCCAGTTATCTAGCCTTTGAGACTCTTCTCTAATACCTTTAGAGGATCAAATGCTAGGGACCAAAGGCATATGGAGTGGGGATCAGGAATAGCAGCACAAAGGAATAAAAGAGCCATATATTTAAGTATATGGGCATATATGTACACATATATGTGTATATATGTATGAGTATACACATGAGTATATATGGTGTATATGTAGACATACATATATGTCTACATATCTATATGTATATAGATATGTGTATATATGTATTTTATATGTAGCTACATATAAAAGATCAGTTCCACTTTGGAATGCCAATAAAAATCAGTGATCACTATTGCTTTAGGTTCATTTTAAAGACTTCTTTTATCTTTGTAATTTTCCACTTTATTATTATACTTCTTGGTCTGTTACCCTGCATTTAGTAACCTTACAAGGCAAAATGGTATTTGTTGATAAGCAAATAATCTGGGAAGCCGCAGAAGAGAAGACTTTGAAACTGACCAGTTCCATGATGGATTTGGGAGGAGTCAGTTTGAAGGAATGAAAAGAATGGCATATTTATAGGGTGGTGTATTGAAATGGGCAATAGATTTGACCCTGAAGATCTACAACTCATTGTCATTCTAATACTTATTAACAGTATGACTATGGGCAAATCATACCATCCTTGAGGTTGAATTTCATTATCTGCAAGATAGAAATAATATTTGTAATTACCTACTTCATAAGTTAGAAGGCAGGAACTTTTAAAATGGGAATTGCTATAGAAATGTGAGTTTTCATTATTTAGAAGAAAAACAGATCAGGCCAGGTAAGCCAATACTGTGGTTGGGGATGGGGGGGGTGGGGGAAGTAATTCTGTCTAGGTTGTTCCCTGGTCATTTACACCAGAAGAAGATGATGGGGAGTATTCTGAACTTGAAGTCAGGAAGACCTGTATTCAAATCCTGCATCTCTGCTACTTTTTACTATCCATATAAGTCACCACTCAAGTCCCTTACCCTCTGACCCTCAGAGATTAGTGTAGGTGTTCTCTGAGGTCCCTTCCAGCTCTATATTTATTATCCTATGCCTTAAAGTCATGGCTGACGACTTCACAAATTGCAAATGAGAAAAGGGACTTGAGAAAAATTAATTTCAATTCAATAAACTGTTATCAAGGAAATATACATTTGGGGCAGCTAGGTGGCACAGTGGATAGAACACAGGGCCCAGAATCAGGAAGACCTGAGTTCAAATGCAGCCTCAAGACACTTACTAGCTATGTAACCCTAACCAAGTTACTTAGCCCGGTTTGCCTCAGTTTCTTCATCTGTAAAATGAAGCTCAAGGTGTAAGGTGGCATAGTGCAGTGCCAGGCCAGTCAAGAAAATTCATCTTCCTTAGCTCAAATCTGGCCTCAAATACTAGCTGTGTGACCCTGGGCAAGACATTTAATCCTGTTTGCTTCAGTTTCCTCATTGGTAAAATGTGCTGGAGAAGGAAATGGCAAACCACTCCAATATCTTTGCAAAGAAAACCCCAACCGGGGTCACAAAGCATTGGACACAACTAAACAACAACATTATGCATTTCACTCTGGGACTAGGAATACAAAGATTAAAGAATGATGATTCCTTTCCTAAAGAAGTGCTTGCTGAAAGGAAATTATACATGTACATAAGAGAATATGCATACAAATGATAAGAGATTATAATACAAATAAGAGAATACAAAACAAGGATCTGATAAGACTCAAGAAGCATTGAAGGAAGGATGGAAGAAAAAAAGAAAAGAAAAGAACTAGCTAGGCAGATGAAGGCAGTTAGATGGTGCAGTGGATAGTACTGGACCTGGAGTCACACAGACTCATCTTCCCAAGTTCAAATCTGCCCTTAGACACTTACTAGCTGTGTGACCCTGAGCAAGTCACTTAACCCTGTTTACCTCAGTTTCCTTATCTGTAAAATGAGCTGGAGAAGGAAATGACAACCATTCCAGTATCTCTGCTGAGAGAACCCAAATGGGGTCATGAAGAGTGGGACATGTCTGAACTGACTAAATAAGTAGGTAAACATAAAGGCAGAGAAAACATAATTAATATTAGCCCAGTATGACTGAAAGAAAAACTCCTGAGGAAAATCATCCTCCAGTGATTTTTCCACATAGAATTTAGAGCTGAGAGAGATCATTGTGTGCCCAGAAAACTCGAGCAAGACCCAAGTAACAATTTAGAATTGGACCCTTTATTATATGCCATATTGGCTGATCAGGCCACATGGTGGGCTGATCAGGTACCACCCCACCGTCCCAGGTCTTATAGCAGAGATCTCAGGCGAAGCCTCAGCTTTTAAAGGGACGCTATGGGTCCAAAGGTTAGTTATTATGTAAGCAGAAACTTGCAAAGGCCAAAAACAGTGATTGGTCAGTACAAACCTCGAAATTCCCGACAAGTTTCCCTGATGTGGAAGCCCGCCCACCTCCGTGAAGGTGACCTGACTGGGGAAGGGCAGAGCTAAACCAAACCGGCAGTCTGCTCACTTCCATGGTGGAGAGCTGAGGTTGGGGGATGGGCAAGCCAGGTACAACAATTGTAACCTAGTATCCACAGAATCCTGGACAGATTTTGGGATATCTGGGAAATTGAATGGGAAAAAAATTCATCTTTATTTCAATATAATTAATTTCTTTTGTAATCCTGTCTATTTTATTTTGTTTTTAAAAGCATGATTCTGAGAAGGGATCCATAGGCTTCACTAGCCTGTCAAGGGGACCATGGCACAGAAAAGATTAAGAATTCTTGTTTTAGACTTCTTCCTCATCTCATACACAAGGAAAATGAACCCTAGGAGGTTGTCACTTACCCAAGGTCACTTAAGCAGTAGATAGCTGAATTCGTTTTCAAACTTAGATCCTTTGACTTCAGAATCAGGGACTTTTCCCCCATAACACTGAAGGTATACATCATCACATTTCCAAACCATGATTTGAACAAGCACATCGAAGTTCTGAGATATTTCTTTCCTCTTCTCTTTCCATCCCCTTAGTCAAGAGCACCTGCAATTTCTAACAAGCCACTTGTCAGTAGAGTTAGCTCAAATGTAAGGCCTCCTTCCAGAACCAGGATGAACCTTGTATGAGTATTTCAAAACAAGGTTCATATTTAACTAGGAATGCTTCCAGAAAAAATACCATGCCCTACAGCTTTAGCAGGGTCAGTCATTCATTGGTGTTATTTAAAAGTGAGAGACCTGGCAGACTAACAGTGCCAGGCTGTTAAGGTGTACCCTTTGGCCAAAGATCTAGACTTAATGACTGTGGATAGTGTGTATCACCTTCTCTCTCAGATGGTAGGGAGCAAAGGAGGTTCAGAGAGAGCCTGGTGTCCCAAGAGGGATGGAGGGAAACCCTTGACCAGCAGAAGGAAGACAGATTCTCTAGGAAAGGAGCCAGGAATCCCAGTAGTGAAAGTTAGGAGAAAGTAGAAAGGAGATTGAAAGTAGTGTTTGTTGTAGTTGTAGGAAATCAGGACACTAAATCTGAATCCCCTGAAAAGACCACAGCTGACATGACCAAAACAGCTCCAGGATGCCAGTAACCAACACTCTGGGATCACTAAAGAAGAGGAGGAAGAAAAAAGAATTCTCTTTGAGGTGTTGACAATGTTTACCTCAGTCTTGGAAGAAATTACTTTTAGGAGACAGATAATTGGAAATGGACTATTTCTAATTCAGAATGTACTAGGAAACAGCATCAGAATTCATGAGTCAAAAAGAGTGTCCAGGTTCTTCCCCTTTTTGTAGCATTGATATCTTTGATAGTAGTAAAGGCTATGGACCCCTTATCAAAAAAATGGTTTTAAATATATAAAAAACCCACATAGTATTACAAAGGAAATAAATTATATTAAAATAGTTATCAAAATATTGTTTGAAAAAATGAATTCACAGACTCCATATTAAGGACTCCAGATTAGTATAACATGAAGATATTTTCCCAGGGAAGGGAAGGTAGATTAAAGAACTACTCTGGTCACCCCCAAATTTACAGTGAATGAATGAATAAATGAAAATAATTTATTAATATTTACTATGTGCCAAGCATTGTGCTAAGTGCTTGGGATACAGAAACAAAAGTGAGATGGTCCCTGTCCTCAAGAAGATTCAGTTATGGGGTGGCTAGGTGGTGCAGTAAATAGAGCACTGGCCCTGGAGTCAGGAGGACCTGACTTCAAATCCGGCCTCAGACACTTAACACAAAATTAGCTGTGTGACCTTGGGCAAGTCACTTAACCCCAATTGCCCTACCTTTCCCCCTCCAAAAAGGAAGAAGAAGAAGAAGAAGATGATGATGATGATGATGATGAAGTTATAATGGGGGAGACAACACACACAGAGTGGCCAGAGAAGGGAGTTACAGCCTGGGAAATTGTAAAGATGGTGAAGGGAATAATAAGATGATCAATCAACATGATTTTTTCCCCACAGAATGACAGTGGGTTGACTTGATTAAGGTTCTCAGGGCAAGAAGAGGTCTGGGCAAGGCAGAAAATGGACAGGTGAAGAGAAGGCTATCTACTTCCAGGAAAAGTCCAGCTGAATAGCTTAGCTCTTCTCAGGTATAGTCTCTGGAGGGCTAGTTTGGACAGTGGAGTGGAAGCAGGCAGATGGGCAGAAAATGACTGAGTTAAGAAGAGACTGAATAATCCATCTAACTATTGGGAAGGGAGTAGGGGGAAAGATAGTAGATGTTAGGAGACCTTGGAGATAGCCAAGAGTTGGGAAGGACCAGAACATCCAAACTATCAAAAAATAGAAGACTGTTTTGGGATAGAAATTCAGAAAATGTCCCTATTTCTATAGAGTGTAGCTCTTAAAGTGTGGTCAGGAGACCCCTGGGAGTCCCCAAGATCCTTTCAGGGTATTCACAAGGGCAAAAATATTTTCATAATAATATTGAAACACTTTAATTTTTAATATGCTAAACATCAACAGATATGACTCATATAAACAAAAGTCTTTGGTGTATTTGGGGTATATGTGAGGGATATTGGATAATATTTAAATGTAAAGCAACCCTAAAAACATAAAGCTTGAAAGCAGCTACTATAGCAGGTACCACCATTACTCTGTTCAAAGCTCAAAGCAGTTCTCACTCCTCCAAATTTAATTAGCAGATGAGTCTTATCTCTTCTACCTTCCTGTTATCTTTCACATGAATCCCTCTTTCTTTACCATCTTACTTCAGGCCCTTATCACCTCTTGCTTGAACTAGAACAATAACTTTCTAACTCAAACATTCCTAAAGCACTCTGTCCAGTTATGTCCAACTCTTTGTGACCCCATTTATGGGTTTCCTTTGGCAGAGATACTGGAGTGGTTTGCCATTTCCTTCTCCAGCTCATCTGGTAGATGAGGGAATTGAAGCAGAGTCAAATGATTTGCCCAGGATCACGCAGCTAAGTGTCTGAGGTCAGATTTGAACTCAGGAAGGTAGGTCAGCCTGACTTCAGACCCAGTACTCTATCCATTGTGCCACCTTGCTACCCCTCCTAAAACAGAGATCTGACCAAAGCATTCCCCTCATCAAGAAGCAGTAGAGTAATATGGTCAGCCTTCTCCTTGCCCCCTTCTGCCTCACCCCCTTTCTTTTCCTCTTTCTCCTCCTCTTACCATATGCTCTGCACTAATTCAGATAATCCTTGCCAGCAGTCTTTCTTGAGCACAATCACTATCAATCAAGTTTTCAAAAACATTTAATCACATTTCTAAGTGGAAGCAGCATTTGGTGCAGGGAATACCAATTAACATGAACCAATTCTTGGTACTTGTCGACAGACGTGGGACTAAGCTCAAAACTCAATCAAGAGGGGCGGCTAGGTGGCGCAGTGAGTAAGCGTCGGCCCTGGAGTCAGAAGGACCTGAGTTCGGAGCCGGCCTCAGACACTTAACGCACACACAAATAAAAAAAAAAACCTAGCCGTGTAACCTCGGGCAAGTTACTTAACCCCAATTGCCCTAAAGGGGCGGCTAGGTGGCGCAGTGAGTAAGAGCGCCGGCCTCAGAGTTGGGATGACCGGAGATCAGATCCGGCCTCAGAAAATGAGCACCCACACATAAACAATGACTAGCCGTGTAACCTTGAGCAAGTTACTTAACCCCAATTGCTTTAAAAAAAAAAAAACTCAATCAAGAACCGGCGATGGCTCCACATTGCCTCTAGGAGCAAATAAAACCACCACTTGGCATTTTAAGACCTTTCACAATCTGGCTCTAGACTATCTTTTCAGATTTATTTCACATTACTTACCCTCACATAGTCTATGTACATTCCACCCAAGCCTGGCTGACTCAATGTTCTTTGTAGATACCATTCTATATCTTGACTTCATGCCTTTGCCCACAAAGCCCCCCACATTTGTAATGTTCTCTCCCCTGCCTCAAATTCTCTTTAAGGATCAGCTCAGGTGCCACTTGCTAAAATGCTTTCCATAAACCCCTATCAATTTCAGAAAGGCCCAGGCATGGAGAAAGAAGGAGAGAAGGTAAGATGAAGTCAACTCTAGGCCAAGGCCCAAGAACAACATGGCCCCCTTGCCTGGGAGTACTGAAGTATTGGGAAGAAGGGAAAAATATTCCCCTACTTCCTCCTATCCCCCACAAGGAAGATGCTTGATCGCTAACTCCCCTAGGGAAGGTTCAATGGTAACTAGATTCAGAAATTTTCTGGACTTAGTACTAATTCAAAGACCTTTGATTCAGGAACTACACTAAAAATCCAACTGTCAGAGGAAATAATAATAATTATATAGCTCTTTAAAAATTGCAAAATATTTTACAAATATTTGATCCTCACAACAACCCTGGGAGGGAAATGTTATTATTATCTCTGGAAACTGAGACAGAGATTAAATGACTTGGCCAGGGTCACACAGCTAATAAATGTCTGAGGCTGTATTTGAACTCATCTTCTTGACTCCCAAGTCTAGTACTCAATCCATATCATCACCAAAGTACGGATAGAAGTTGCTACTCATATAACCCATGGCCAAAGAGTAACAGTGTGGTAGAGAGGAAGGGGGACTGATTCTAGAGTCAGAGGACCTTGGTTTGACCCCTTCTTCCACCTACAATGCTTTTGACTTTGAATAGGTCATTCCTTCTCTCTGGATCTCAACTTACTTAGCTATAAAATTAGTGTATCCTTCATGTATCCTTTAAGAGATCTTTACTGTAGCCTTCCAGTCAACACATTCCATTCACCAAACATTTACTAAGGGCCAACTATGCTGAATTACATTAATTCTATGAATCATATTGTTTTAGAGAAGCCTCTGGAACTGTTCCAGTGCTCTTGGTACATTGTTACCTTTTGATAAGCAGGAAAGGGTAGATTCCTGTCTTTGCACTATCTTATCCAGACGAACAGAATAAAGAGATGACATTATTGGGGATTTTGTTGTTGTTGTTGTTTTGCTTTTTGGAGTGGGGAAGGCAGGGCAATTGGGGGTAAGTGACTTGTCCAAAGTCACACGGCTAGTAAGTATTAAGAGTCTGAGGCTGGATTTGAATTCAGGTCCTTCTGACTTCAGGGCCAGTGTGCTATTCACTGTGCTGCCTAGCTGCCCCTAGTGAGGATTTCTTGAGGCTAAGCAAGAAACTTTATTAGATCAAATTAATTGGACCAAGCAGGTGACCACAGCATATAAAAGAAAGCTGATTGCAATGTGCTAGAATAAAAATGACTGCATAGAAAGGACTACCTCAAATGACAGTGGGCCCCCCTCCTTGGAAATAGGTCTTCAAGGAAGGCAGGAAATAAGCATTTTTTAAAGCATCTATGTGCTAAGCATTTTACAAATATTATCTCATTTAATCCTCACAGCAACTCTGAGAGGCAGATACTATCATTCTCATTTTACAATTTAGGAAACGATGGCAGGCAGCAATTAAGTGACTTGCCCAGCATCACTCAAACTAGTATGGGGCCAGATTTGAATTCAGGTCTTCCTGACTCAAGGCCCAGTCTGGACTTAGCAAGTATTAGAAGACCACTTGTAGGATGTTTTATAGTGGAGATTCCCTACATGTAAGGATTGAACTAGATGGTTGCTTATAGGTCCCTTTCAACTCTCAAAATCCACTGTTCTATGTTTATTTGATGACTGTTCTAATCTGCTCTCATAGCATTTCCTAGGGAAAACAAGGACAGGCTTGACTGTCACAGAATATGGAAATCTGGTCTTTTGGAATTGCCTTGGATCATTGTATTGCTAAGAAGAGCTAAGTCTACCATAGTTGATCAAACATAGTGCAATGTTAATTGCCTAATGGATCAGTCTTTAATAATATTAGTAAGATAAAAAAAAAAGAAAAAGGTAGATAAGAAAGGAGAGGAGAAAAGAAAATGTGAGCAGAACCATGAGTGTTACAAAGGACCATGGATCTAGATCTGGAAGAGCCCTACAACCATGTGCAATGGTACAATGTTATTATTACTGTATCACTTTAAAGTTTGCAAAGTGCTTTATGTGTATAATCTCATTTGAAGCTCATTACAACCCTGTAAAGTAGTCACTATAACTCCCATTTTACAGATGAAGGCACTGAGATTCCAGAGAGGTTATGACTGTTTATTGTCACAAAGTTAATAAATGCCACAGACAGGCCTCCCTGACCCAAAATTCAGTGCTCTTTCCTTGCACCTTTGATGCCAGCACTGTGTCAGAAAGTAGAGTTGGAGACAGTTGATAGAAAACCCATCTCCACACCCTCAGTCTTACCACAGCATTACCCTGGTCTCAGTTCTTAGAAGTTAGGCTAGAACCCCCTAGAAGAACCCAGTTTTATTCCAGAGAGATCGGAAAGACACTAGGATTGGAACAAAGTTTTAATCAACCTGTTTGAGTAGGTAGTCAGTGAGAGAAATTGGATTCCAGAGGGGAACAGCTATGTAACTATGAAGACCCCAGTCACAAATGAGTCTCTGGCTAAAGTAGTTATTAGGTTGCAAACAAGCAATCTACCCCTGAGCTAAGAAAATTTTGTCTTATCATCTGCCATCTGACTGTAAGAACTGTTCAAACTGGCCAGTTCAGGAAGGGAATTACAAGGATTCCCCACTCCCCCCCCCCCAAAAAAAAAGTCTAGGGGGAACTGTAGTGTAGACATTGCTGGATGGCTCAAGATACATTGAATGAGCGGAGGCCTCGTGGCAGATCAGATGGCAGTGGTCACACTCTCAAAAGACAATGAAACCCAAGGTAGATTCTGATATCAAAAAGTAATCTTATTCCAAACACTAATGTTAGAAAACACTAACTATGGAGCACTCTTATTTTTTTCCACTTTTGTGATTGGCTTTTGACTTTATTTTTTCAGCTAAGCTTCCTTAAGGGGATTTACCCAAACCCAGCTGTTACATCTATTTCATGTAGACACCAAAGCCACCAAAGAACATTTTCAGAAGTTCTCCATTCTGTAAGGGGGTGGGGGTGGGGGGCAGGATAGTTAGTCTTTCACAATATAACTACTCTGAAAATGTTTTGTGTAACTACACATGTACAATCTATATTGAATTGCTTATCTTCCCAGTGGGGGTGGGTGAAGAGGGAAGAAGGGAAAAAAATCAGGAAATCAAAGCTTTAAAAATTGTGTGTTTGGTTTTTTTTCAACATGCAACTGGGAAATAAGATATACAGGCACTGGGGTATAGAAATCCATCTTGCACTACTAGAAAGTTGGTGGTGGGGAGGAGATGAGGGGAGATATGAGAGAACAGATTGGGGAAGAGGCATTCAGTAGGCTCGCTGTCTTGGGGTGGGGGTGGGGGAAAGATGAGGAGAAAATTTGTAACTCAAAATCTTATGGAAACAAATGCTGAAAACCAAAAATAAATAAATAAATTGAAAAAAAAAGTTTTCCATTCTACCCTGAGGGAATGCTAAACTACCACTGAAACTGTGAGTTCTGAAATGGCTCTATACTAATAGCATTCTGGGGAGTTAGAAGAACTAGATAGGAATTAGATTATAACTCACTTGGAGTTATAGGAAATTCCAATCTTTCATGTCTGGGTGCAAAAGAATGTTTTAACTGTTGGGTTTTCTTCCTAGTTATCTAGTGTTTTGTGTCTTCATAAAATATATTTGTTGTTAGACTTATGTCTCTGATAATCATGTCTAGTGATGTTAATAGTATTGTTAATAATTATTAATAGCCAATATTAACTCCATCAATTCTGCCTAGTAGTACAGAAATACATTAGATAGGGGCTCAAGTTGTGAGTTGAACAATTATTATCCTCCAAGAAACTACATTACTCCAAGTAGTAGCTAAATAATACTACAGCTAAAAAAACTTTTAGACAAAATTGTAGTGGATCGGAATGTAATCCATTGTTCTATATATCTGGGCGGGGGGGAAGAAATACATATATTTTTATCTGTTTTTGAACTCTACTTAGAAAATAAAGTCTTTGAGTTCAAGGACCATACCTTTTTGAGTTAATTTCAACTTAGCACCTATCATAATATTCAGGAAAGTTTCTTAATAAATATAATAAAAAGAAGTTGCTGAGTTGTAGATATAAGATCAAGACTATTTTCTAGAGATCATATGAGCAACACGTTGTAATGGAAAAAAATACTGGACCTACAGTCAAAAGATACATGTATTGAAACCCTACTTTTGACACTTCTTAATTGTGTGATTATTGATGAGCCATGTTGTCTTTGAGCCACTATTTCCTCATTCTAAAATGAGGATAATAATACTTTCACTGCCTACCTTTCAAGGTTATTGTAGGGAATCAAATGAGTGAAATATCTGTAAACACTTTGTAAACTTTAAAGTGGTATATAATCATTAGTTATTTTGAAGGACATCTTGTTTCTACGTAACCCATAGTTCAAAACTGGTTTCCTCCAAATGTCTTTTTCTCCTTTCAGGGACCTAAAAAGAATCTGGAACCATGTGTCTTCTCTTTCAGAGTAAGAAGCCAGAAGACCAAGATCCCTGTTCTTCCAAGCTCTCCTCTTTTAAAGGCTCAGTGATTGAGTAATCAATCTCCACTGACCAGGAGAGTCTTATGCAAATAAACTTTGAGCCAAGGATTACATTTGTATGTTGTTCATTGTTCAGTCAGTCATTTTGGTCATGTCCAACTCTTTGTGACCCCATTTGGGGTTTTCTTGGCAAAGATACTGGAAGGATTTGCCATTTCCTTCTCCAGCTCATTTTATGGATGAGGAAACTGAGGCAGAGTTAAGTAACTTGCCTATAGAATCATACCGTTTGTAAGTGTCTGAGGCCAGATTTGAAATCAGGTCTTCCTGACGCCAGGCCCCTGCTCTATGAACTATGCCACTTAGCATGCCACATCTGTATATTGCTAACTAATCCACTCAAGGATCCAAGCCACTTAGGAAGCCTGCTATAGGCCATTACATGGGGAGAGACTGCATTCCTAATGGAATCAGTGTGGTATAATAGAAAGATGACTGGCTTTAAGTTCTTGGGTTCAAATCCTGCCCATGTGACCTTAGATGAGCCATTTCACTCCCCTTCCTGGGTTGTCAGTTCTCCTCAAATTAGTGAGTTTGATCACAAGATCTCTAACCTCTCTTCCAGATCTAGATCTATGATACTTTGTAGCACTCATGGTTCTGCTCACATTTTCTTTTCTCTTTTCCCTTATCTACCTTTTTCTGTTTCTTATCTTACAAATAATATTATTAAAAACTGATTCATTAAGTAGAGAACTTTAAGTATAGTTTTTCCTGCACTCAAACCTTTTCCAACCTTTCCCACAACCTCATTATCAGTATTGAGGAACCACTGAAAGATCTTAACTAATCACTTGATACAAGCCATCATATCCAGGCAAAGCCTTGTATCTGACAATTAAAATGGAAAATGAGAACATGCAAATTATTGACTGTGTGACAATGGCAAGGGGATAGGAGATAGAGGGAAGCAACCCATTTTTTCCACGTTTTATTTGAAAAAAAAGACAAAAAAAAAACCCTAAATGATAAAGACTAGTTCCACATCTGGTACATATTTACATCCAGTAAGATCAAAATCAGAAACATATTTTAAACATCATTGATAGCCAAATGATGTTTACAGGTTATATAAGAAATGTAAGGAAAAAATAGATTAGCATGATGAATTACTCTGCTAGCCATCATAGTAAGCACTAAGAGCAGACCATTCTTACACCTGAAAATGGAAGCTGAGGTTGGATGTCATTTCTCATCTTGTTCAAATGATCTAAAGTGGTCCATGTGTTCACCATGATAATGTAGCATCCTACTGGATTTGCTCTACGTGCTGGCTCCTTTTGGCTCAACTTAACTCAGTTTGACATCATTTTTTGGCCTCTGGGTATTTGGCCATTCTTGACCTATAATGCTCTCCTTGTGTGGTATGTCTGGGACATAAATATTGTATGCATCTTTTCAGCTCTTAATTTCATTTCAAGCTATAAAAATACAAACCCGTGTATTTGTGGTCAGTTACTAGGTGAGAAGATAAATTAAGCCAATTTATTTAGAGGTAGCTTGGTCAAATCTTTGGCCCCCAAGGGAATTTTTCCTAATGAATATTCTCACTAATGAAGTTGGGGGACTTTCCCATAGAATCCTAGAGTTTTCCTTCCTTCAGCCTTATATATCCCACTTATTGCTAATTATGAGGGAATTTAAGTTGAATTGATTTAAATTCAATTAATATGCTAGTTGGTTGATGTTGCAATAAATATCAGTTGAGATCTATGTTCGAGAAAAATGACTAAAAGTAGAGAAAGAAAAAAGCTTATGGGTCATACCACTTACAGTAAAATTAAGCTCTCCAAAATGGGTACATGTGGTCTTATAGTTAACCACAAGGGAAATAATCTGTTCATTTTTCATATCCTCAAATACTTCACAAATTTTATGTGCTATATATATATAAGACTATATAGTTAGTCAAGAGAGACTGATTCATTTTTATATTTTTAAAATGTATAATTGCATAAATTTTTACTATTTTCAAAGTGAATTTTTTTGGTGGTTTTATTTTAACCACAATGGTGCAAGGCTTTATTATCTTAGGTTATTTCATCAAATTTAAGTCAAAACATTTTAAAGCACCTATTTTTGTGCAAGATACAAGAAAAGAAAAAGTCACTGCCTTCAAGGATCTTACAATCTAATAGAGTGTGCAGCACATACCTAAGAATAAGATAGAAATGTGATGGGACAAAACAGATGAAAACAGAGGGCACTTAAGAAAATCTGAGGGAGGAAAGAAAGACCAGTTTCAGTTGGGGAGAAACAAGTGTAATGTTTGTATGTCAGGGAGAGAAGATACTAAAAATCAATTAGATTTATCTATATTACAGTAACATATCAGCCAACAGGACAACATTTTAGAGCTTAAGTGATACCCTTAAGGTCTTCCATCTTCTTTGATGTCTTTATCCTGGTCTTCCTCCATTCCCATAAGGCACTCTCTCTCCTCACCTTTACTGCACAGAGTCCTTCTCTTCTTTCAAAAGCAGCATAAATACCACGTTCTACACAAAACCTTTCCCAGTGCCTCCAACTGCAAGGGCTCTGACTCCCACACTATCTTGTTTTTAACTATCTTGTATTTATTTTCTTTATGTTTATTCTATCTATACACATATATGTTTTGTTGTCTCTGCCATCTTTGAATGTGAGGATGGTTTCATTCTTTGTATTTGTATCTCTACTTTGGATCATACCATATGTTTGGCATATAGTAAGTGCTTAAGAAACACTTGATTGATTTATGATTTCCTAAAAGTCCAGAAAATGCTCCCAGTGGATTTCATTAAATAAGACAAACAGAACCATTGAAGCTCAGTTTCTATATAAATAAGCAGACATGGATGTGAAATCAATCCTTTGACATATTAAACTGACCTGACATCCTTTTAGGGCATTCTGACCCTCTGTCATTTGGACAGGTCAATTGCATAATTTTCAGGGGCTAGTCAGTTAAGCACATTTATGGAGCTACACAGTGTGCCAAACACACAAACAAGACAGTCATTCTGAGAGCAGGGTTGATAAATTTGTTTTGAGTCTATATACTAGCTCCAAAATTTAGGAGCTGAAAGAATTTTTTTTTAGCTTTCAAGGAAAAAGAAACAAAAGGAATAAAAAAGTCAGTGTGTTGTCCCTCTTCCCTAAAGTTTAATTCCAATATCTAATCTTGATGTGGCAATGACCCTGAGTTCTAGAAGACTGTGCCAGTGGAGGGTAAACTCTGAAAGATGTTGCCAAACTGGGAAAACTTTGAATAAGGACACACAAAAGTCATTACTTGTGTCTTTTACATCTAAACACCAGTCTAGCTAAATTTGGAGATTCTCTACTGCAAAACACTGGCAATAAGGTAATAAATTCTTCTGACCATGGCAATTTATGAAGATTGTCTCCTAAAGCCTAGAGGATTTATGATATATGCTGATGCAAAGCACCAAAGTCAGTGAAATCAAGCATTTTTTGAAATACAATTGTCATGGGGCATAGATGACCAACCTCAGGTCAAGACCCAAATCCAGGTCACTGATGGTCTGGAGAAGCATCTCAGATCTTATAGAAAGACTCAAAGAGATTGCTGTGCACATCTGGCTAGCATGAGTCCAAGGCAGTCAGAAAACATGGTGCCCATTAGTTTCTCTTCTTGTTCCCTCTTCCCTCCTGTGGCCTCAGGAATTAGAATAGAGTATAAAACAGAATAAGTACAGTTGTGGCTTAGAACCCCCAGGGTGCATACTCATATCTCTGAGTGATGACATCTGGTACTACTGCCTTTTTTTTTTCAAATTATCTTATTATAATGTAAACTCCTTGAAAGCAGGAATTGATTTCATTTTGACCTCCATTGTGGTGTCTGGCACATACTAAGTAAATACTTCATTTTTTTAAAATTGAAAGTAAAACATACTTACCAAGGGGAAAAGGTTATCTAGAAGAAAAAAAAAGTAAGGCTCCCAGTAACCTGGGACCAGGATTTATGGAGCCCTGGCTTCAAGTGAATTACATTGTTTTGGTCAGGAATAAGATGGATCTAGATGGGACTGGACTTGTGATTACTAATGATGAAGCAAACTCCAAACCAGAAGTTTCTCTAGCAATTCACATCAGCCCTTGGCTGCAACTTATTTGTTGTTTTGTAGTCATTTTTGGTCATATCTGACTCTTCATGACTCTGTTTGGGGTTTTCTTGGCAAAGATAGTGGAGTACTTTGCCATTTCCTTCTCCAGCCCATTCTACAGATGAGGAAACTGAGGCAAACAGGATTAAGTGATTTACCCTATAGGGCCACACAGCTAGTAAGTATCTGAGGTTAGATTTGAACTCAGGTCCTTCTGACCCCAGAGCCAGTACTCTATCCACTTCAAAAACTAGGCTGCAATTTATAATCCTAGAGAATTATTTAAAGCACTGAGAGGTTAAATGACTTTCCTATGGGGCACTAAGAGGTTAAATGATTTACCTAAGGTACACTAGGAGGTTAAGTGATTTGTCTAGGGCCACCCAACCAGGATATGTCGGAGCCCAGACTTATACCTAGGTTTTCCTGACTGTGAAAGCAACTCTCCATCAAATATAGTAGTGAGTTTAAAAGCCCTCCATTTTCAATCTGTTTGTCCTATCCAAAGCAGGAGAGCCTAAAGTAGTGGACTGCCTCAATAGGGATAGCGGGATAATTAAATTTACAGGAATCTAGCCAGGATCACATCCACTGGCAACAAGACACCAAGAAAAATGTCTAATGACTCTTGTCCAACAAACACAGTCTTCATTGTTGCCTTTGTAGAAAGTACATAGGACTTAGTAAAAAATCCACCTGAATACCAAGTCATTGATAAGTAAGGGTGGGAGAAGAGGCAGGAAGAAGCCATCAAACATATTCAGATATCATCAATCCTGAATGTTGTCTGCTGGACCAAGTAACACTTCAGGATAGCAGAGTGTGGTGAAATAAAAGAGGTGAAAGGGAATGGAGGTGGAGGAAAAGAGGAAGGTAAAAGTCAGAGATATAAATGCATATATTGGTTAGTTAGAGAATGCCACCAGTCAATTGACAGTGTATAAGAATTTATAAACTATAGTATCTATGCTATGAGCTGTCCATTTCTGCTCTGAATCACTGGGATTTGGAATAAAGATGCCTTCTAAGAATCTGCTTTTGAGAGCTTTTATGGTTGTCTGGGCTAAAGTGATATATTCTTCTCCCATCTAGTGATTTTTTTTTACCTTTGGATTTCTCAAGATTCTTGGAAGGTGAAATACTGACCCTGCCTGTGGCTAACTACTACAGTTATCCCTTCCACATTGCAACTTTTCCCATCACTATTTCAATACATTGCAGATCAGCAAAAGAAATTAAATGGGAACTTTGGAGTTTTATGAAAGCTATAGACAACACACAAAGGCCAACAGACAACATAGAAAAAGTTTAGGAACTCAGAAATGCATAAAGCATGTAAAGTATTATATAATATCAACCCAAGTTTTACAAGAATGTACTATAATCACCCCATAAAAGAAAAGGAAAAAATTCAGACTACTCTGTTACAAAGGAAGGGTCAAACGATTTTTTTGCCTTTTTTTTTTGCTTTTTTTTTTTTTTTGGAGGGGGAAGGCAAGGCAATTGGGGCTAAGTGACTTGCCCAAGGTCACACAACTAGTTTTGTGTTAAGTGTTTGAGGCTGGATTTGAACTCAGATCCTCCTGACTCCAGGGAACTGCACCACCTAGCCACCTGGGTCAAACAATTTTACACAGATTTTTCCAGATTGTTGAGCTGCCATGCCCCTAACCCACCCCCACCCCCCAGCAATGTGGAACGTAACTGTACTTTGTTTTCAAGCAGAGGCTATATCAATCAATCAATGCACACACACTTAGACACTTACTGTGGGCTAGGCAATATACCCATCAATAAAAGATGTTGTAGACTAGGATCCTACAATTGATTGAAAAGTTGAACCTTCCAGGTCCTTTCCAACTCTAAAATTCTGTGATTAAATGATAAGGGCCAATAAACTTGATCCATGCTAGGCATGGATCCATGCCATACATAGACATGTCATCCTAGGAGACTAACTAAGTAGGTCAATTGGACAGCAGACATCTCTGTTCTCTTTGGGAATTGTTTTCAGAAGGAAATTAGGGTGTTTTGGCCACCCACACTTATAGCCAACCAAAACATGTATTTGCCTCGGTAACCCTATAGCAACTGCGTAACATAACAAAGCAGGAAAAAATTCTGTTTCAACCACTCCCCCTCTAGTGAACAGGAATTTCTAGAAGAGGGGTTGTTTTGAAATGTCTATGCATTAAAAAGATCCCAACATCTGTGAAGTTTGTGCTGTCTTTTAAAATCCTTCAAGCAAATTCCAGGTTGAGAAAGTATGCTGTATGTCCTTAATCTTTAGAAAAAGAGCACCTCAAAAGCAGAGTAGGATCCCCAGGGTACCTCAGGGTTCTGGTGACTTATAAGGCTCAAGAGCTTTACTCTCTAAGACTGCATGAAAGGATTTATTCCCTAGTAAACCAGTGAAGTGCATCGACTGATCCTTATACAATGACAAGGCTGTTCCACAGCCCAGAAGCCAGGGCAGTGTGCCCGCCTGCCAGGCCCTCCAGCTTCTATCACCAGCTCAGAGCTGATTGATGAGCACCCTCTGAAAAACAGAGAAATCCCTCAGAGCCTGGGTGGAGAGCTTCCTTTCATTAGCACAGAAAGTTGTGGTTGAGGGTTGCCAAGATTATTATTGTCTTCTGTCCCTGGAGGGTGAGGGGGAAGGAGAGGAGGGGGTCTTTCTTCTCCCCAGCCCCCAGGAGGTTTGCTCATCTCTATAGCTAAGGCTTGACTCATGGCAGCAGAGTAGGCACTTACTCTATAGGTATGTGGTGTAATTTGTTGGACTTTGTGTCCTGGTTTCAGTAACAGGGCTCTTACCTTGTTCCTTGTAACCAAGCCCCTGTCTTACATTCCTTTTGTATCACCTGGGACTCTCTGTCTTGTCTCCTACCCTTTATCCCAATGCCCATGTTCTTACTCTGACTCCCTGCCAGGACCTGGATTGTGCCAGAATATTTGCCCGTGAAGCCTAATCCCCATGACTGGATAGACAAATCAGGAAGTGACTTTAGAGGTCATCTAGTCTGATCAGTGGTGTACTGTAGCCAGCTCTCACCAGCTCATGACAGCTGGTTGTTAAAATTTCAATATGGGCCTTTATACCTCAGAAACTGGTAAACGCCAGAAATCAAGGTTTGATTTATTGTTTTGTTGATTGTCTAGATGTGAGAAAGTGATGGGAAAAATTTTTTATAATGCAGTTTAAACTTGATACTATGTTGAATACATGTCGTCCCCCCCACTTCCCCCCCTCCCGGCCGAGAGCTGGCTGTTAAATACTTACCAGCATACTCCTGACCCCAACCCTACTCTTTTAAAGATGAGGAACCTGGGGCTCAGAAAAATAAAGTCACATGGTTTATGAGGTCACAGAGCTGGATGGTAAGAGACCAGAGACTGTAATCCGTGTTGTCTAATTCTTTATCTGGTGTTTTTTCTACAACTTCATGACTTCGGGTTACACAGAACTGTATGTGCGTGTGTGTGTGTGTGTGTGTGTGTGTGTGTGTGTGTGTGTGTGTGTGTGTGTTTTAAACGCCTATAATGTTCTCAACCAACACTAGTTCCAACACCAAGGAAAATATCCTCAAATTAACTTTTGAATAGATTCAGTTAGGACAAGGAGAGTTGGTTGGCAAGATAGAAGCATCAAGACAGCTTCTTAGTTTAATCATTCCTATGGTCCTGGTGCTAAACTCAGTTGCATCTACATTATTAAAGTGCTATCAGTGTCTTCTAGATTTAGGGGTCCTGGTTAAAAGTTCTAGTTGTCTTACCCTAGTTAAATCTCTAACCCTATTCCAGAAGATTAATGCATTGCTTACTGTTGAATTCCCCTGATTCTAACTGCCTGCTGTCCTGGATTGCCTCCTATAATCTGTTGCTAGAATCTTCCATTGATTACTTGCATATCCCTGTGGACAAGAAGGGTATTTGATTTCCAGTCCACCCCTGGGAAGGTCCACCCTGAAGCTTACTGACCTGGCTATAGCAATATATATTCCTAATGTTAAATAAAGATCTATAGTTGGCATGTTCAATAAAATATTGGGTTGGAATAATAGTATCATCTCTCAAAAGCAATGTATTGGGTTGGGGGAAAGAAAGAGTGGTAACTCAGAGAACACTGAGATCTCTCTGAATGAACTTGAATATAATTGTGATCTGTATGGTCGACAATCTGATCTTTTCCTTAGAAGTCTGTTAATTGTCTAAATTTGGCATTTGTCTCAGGAAATAAGCAAAACCTTCAACTGTGCATGCTGTCTGCCTTGAAAAGGAACAAAAATTGACTTCAAGCAACAGGCCCAAGGATTATTTTTCTTTAAAATTAAATAAATAACTAAATACATTAAATTGGTCTTAACAAATAGACCCTTCAAAAATGAACTTTCACGTATCATAACCCAGGCAACTTCTCTGTTGTTGGCATTGATAGGGCCTCTTCAGCAAGCAAACCAATTACTTCCCACAACCTCACCTTGATGTGAAGATACCAAAAATATTCCTCTCCCTTTCTCAAAGATGTTTCTCTCCACTAGACAAACTCACAACACTTTTCTGTAACCACAGTTGTCTGTGATCCACACACAGCTAGAGGAGACGGTTGTTTTGGGAAATCTGCCATTAGCTAAGCAGCCAGCTTTCTGATTTGGGAAGATTTTCGAGTTTGTATAATTCAGGGAAGGCATTCAAAGACTAACTCAATGTTTGTTTGTTTGTTTGAAGATTAATTGGATGCCCAGTAAGTTCAATTTGATATGAATGCGCGAATGTGTAAATTTTTATATTCTTAGGAGCCAGTTGGGAAGAGGGAAATAGATATCACTAATTATGCATCTCCTATCTGATGGAAGTTATGAAATATTTATCTCTTGGTGTTTATTAAATTTATGCTTCCTGAATAGTCTATGCTCTGGATTTTAAGCATATATACTACTTGGGAAGAGGGGCCTTTCTTATGTCAGAGGGCCTCATTACTAAGCACAGGACAAATCGTGTTGGGCCCAGAATGCCATGGCAATCAGTCCTGTGCTTTTACATATGTGCCCAGGGTTTATATTTGTTTTCCAAGGCCTATATTAATGTATTTAGGCTGCATCGGTAGATTATCATCTACTATGGAGATGTGTTTGCTATATTCCTAAAGTAGGCTTTCAATGAAGTAGACCCCAGAGAACCTTTATATCTCTGCCCTCGAGTGGTTTTCAACATAGACAAATACAATTAGTGAAGAAATCCTTTCTTCCCTCAACATCACTGCCTATCCTTCCAAGCCTAGCCTGAAGCCTTCTCTGACAACCCCACTTGAAAGTAGGGGAAGAGAAGGCTTCATGAATGGCAGTTGGAAGTTGGGGGAGGCTCTATTTTCTTCTCTCTCTCCATTCCTTTTGGGAGGAACAGGGACAGAAGGTAGGAAAGTACCTGTACTACTGCAGTAGTTGTAGTTGCAGTAGAAAAAAAATTCCATTTCCCAGAATTCTGTGGGCCTAAGGCATATGGCAGAAAGCAACAAACTGGAGGTGATTAGAAAGGAAAGGGAAACCATAAGGAAGTTGAAAGAAGAAGATCATAGATTTGAAGTTGAGAGGAAACTTCAAAGTCATCTAGTTCTAATCTCTCTCTCTCTCTCTTTTTTTTTTTTTTGCTTTTTTGGAGGGCATTTGGGGTTAAGTAACTTGCCCAAGGTCACACGGCTAGGTTCTTGTTTGTGTGTGTTAAGTGTCTGAGGCCAGATCCGAACTCAGGTCCTTCTGACTCCAGGGCCGATGCTCTACTCACTGCGCCACCTAGCCACCACCAATCTCGCATTTTATAGTTAAGGAGACAAAGGTCCAGAGAGATTAAATAACTTGTCCAAGGTCAGAAGACAACAGTGATGAGAGAAACCACGTGGGTAGTGGTCATGCTTGAAAGATGAGGGGCCAGATAGGCCAAGACTAAGTTAAAAGATTAAGCTGCAGGGAGGCAAATCAGTAGCAAAAAAAAAAAAAAAAACCCAAACCAGGTGCTGACAGCAGGGACAGGCCTCTAAATCTAAAGGTCACATAAGCAGTGACAAAAGTCAAGAGTTGGGATAAAGTCAGTCGACATTGAACTGCTCAGGCTACTGGGATTCCTTTAGACTTTCCTAATTGTTGTTGAGTATTTTCAGGGTTTAAGAATGAATCTCTAGAGGTGGCTAGATGGCACAATGAGTAGTGCACCAGCCGCAAAGTCAGGAGGACCTGAGTTAAAATCCAGTCTCAGACACTTAACACTTACTAGCAGTATGACCTTGGGCAAGTCACTTAACCCCAATTGCCCTCCAAAAAGCCAAAAAAAAAGAATGAATCTCTGGTAAAATAACACTCCTAGCCTTGTTCCTGGCTTTGGGACTTTTGAATCATACTGCTTCATCCTGGAACTTCCTCAGAGACTGGGGCATCCTTGTCTTGGAACATCCAACCAACCCAGCATCCTCTCTCACCCTAGAAGGTCCTTCTGTAAGGCCTGACCCCTTCTCCCATTGGCAAGTTCTTTCTGAGGCCTTCACTTTTGTGGAGGGGCTTAGCTTGGCCTTCATTACTCTTATGTCTCTGTTCCTGACTTTTGAACTTCACATCACGTAGTATGTCTGCTCCCCTCCATTTTCCCCTCCCTTCCCACTCTCCTTTTTTGTTTGTATTTGTATCCTCAGCACCTAACATACCATCTGGTACATAGTAATTACTTAATAAGTGATTATTTCCTTTCTGGCTTCACTAAAAGAGTTTTGATTCTTACCATTTCTGTTTGTTATTGTCCTGAAAAGATTATCCCATGTTTAAATAATGATTGGAAGCCTTAGGTTGTTTCCAGTAATGGAGTCTCAAAATAGGGGAGGGCTAAAAACATGCCAGATTGTTATCTTTCTAGAGAGAGGATCTCACAAGAGGACACAAATTATATAGAATATTGATTATTGAGAAGCCTGCAAGTTACACATTTATCTTGGCATCTAGAGCTTTGATAGTGAGATTGGTTACATAAGCATGGCAGGAAGAAAGGATAGGAAGAGCAAGAGATTGTTCAGGACGATTATTGTTGAGGTACAAGCTACTTTGATATTTTGGGGGTCAAATCTCTTTGCTCTAGCTATGGGGAAAGCTAGTTATGAACTGGATAGAGTGTTGGGCCTAGAGTCAGGAAGTTTGTTGTTTTTTTACTGTTTAGTCATTTTTAAGTCATATCCAACTCTTCATGATCCCTTTCAGGGTTTTCTTGGCAGAGATACTGGAGTAGTTTGCCATTTCCTTCTCCAGCTCACTTTACAGATGAGGAAACTAAGGTAAACAGGATTAAGTGACTTGCCAAGGGTTACACAGCTAGTAAATGTCTGTGGTCAGTTTTGAACTCAAGAAGATGAGTTTTCCTGACTCCAGGCCCGGCACTCCATCAGTTATGCTACCTAGTGACCTCACAGGTAGCTTTTGTTTGAAATTTTGATGGTAATTTACTATTTGGGGATGAATTACTAGGTTTGGAATGCTATGGATTGATGGAAGATGAATTAATTGTCTTAGATCTGCCAAACGGGTCAGTCATTTCTTTGTTCTTGGCCTGTAAAAGGGAGTTAATGCAGTCAGGCCCTCTTGCCTTTTGTCCATTTTTAGAGGAATTCAGAGAGGGTGGAAGTAAGCACAGCATGAAGTAAAGATCAGAGACATGAACGTGGTCTGGGAGAGTGGTTCCTGAAGACAGTGGGCAGCTTAAAATTGACATCGCTCATCCACATCCAGAGAAAGAACTATGGAGTCTGAATGCAGATCGAAACATACACTTTTTCTCTTTTCTTTTCCTTTCAAGGGGTTTCCCCCTTTTGTTCTGATTCTTCTCTCATAACATAATTAATGTGGAAATATGTTTAATATGATTATACATGTATAGACTATATCAGATTGCATGCCATGGGGGGGAGGAGGGGAAAATTTTAGAACTCAAAATCTTATAAAAATGAATGTAGAAAGCTAAAAATTAATACATTTAATTTTAAAAATTGGCATAGCTCCCCTAGCCCCAGGGATTATCTGATTATTTTCCTTTTAGCCCTTCTCCTCTATAATTCCTTAGCTTTCCATCTTGAAGCTCACCGAAGTCCTGGAATTTACATACATTGGTAGTACCTTCCACCCCTGAAGCCTCTGCCTCTGGTGAGATGCCTTCTCCCAGAAATTCCGTGGAAGGAGGTTGCCCAGGTCAGCCATGTCTCATTCTTCTCCACACAGCATTCCCAACTTCCTTTACCATGTTGCTTCTGGATACCTTTGTCTCTCCCCACTTTTAGCTTCTTTCTAAGTGTTTTCTTGATTAGAATGTAAGTTCAGTGAGGGCAGGGTCTATCTTTCTACTTGTATTTGTATTTTCAACATTTAGCATTTTACCTGGCATAGAATAAAAGCTTACTAAATGCTTATTGACTGACTGATTGACTAATGGTAGCCTCTTGGTCCAAGAAATAGCAAAGGCCAGGACAGTAATGGAGTAGTGGAAATTCTTGGAATCCAAAGTCCTAGACTCTGATGACCTGAACCCAGCATCTGGAGAAGCAGTGACAGAGTTTGCACATACTCTAACAATGTAGCCTCAGGAGAAGAGACCCATCAAGTGAAGTAGTGGGAGTTATTCAATTCTAGATTCCTGGACCAAAGAAAAGATATCCTAGAATCTCCAGAGATGTCAAACTTGAAGCTGGCTAGCAGCTTGGGATGGTAAAACTCTTGAGTGGGGCCTGAACCCGATTAAACTATAATTGGAAACTGTTTAATAAAATAAACAAACATACAATGCAACACAGATAATGTTAAGTTCTGGTTTTCTAAGTCAATATGCAGCTTACAGAGATCTGTCTCTATAAGTTTGACAGCACTGTCATAGACAACATTGAATTTCAGGAGAATTTCAGGACCCAGCCTTCTGGATAGACGAGCAGTGTTCTCTTGGGTTCATTGGCAGCACTAGCCTTTTGAGAAGAAAATTGTGTATGTGGTACTGGAAAGGAAAAAACAGCAAGAGATTTTCCCATAATACCGGGGAATGAAAGACAAACTTTACCCTATACTATTACTGTGACTTATTTTAGATAGTTCTGGTTCATTGGGTTGCCTTTCTAGTAAAAATCAAGTTTATTACCTCCTGGAGCAGTACAAATCTTTAGGGCAGTGCCCAGAGGCTTGAATGTGCCCCTGAGGTGAAGGAGAAACTTGCTAGAACTTGAAAGGGTTGCATCTTCCTTTCCCCCTCCAAAGTCTGCTTTCTATCTGAAGGGAGTTCTGTAATTTTGGGAGAAGGGAGGTAGAACTCAGCAGAGAGGGATCATTTATTGCCTATTGTGAGTTCTCTGTATGTTTTCTGCATGTGAAATAGAGGCTGCCCTATTTCTGATACACATTGTAAAATTACACATTTGCACAGAAGTTGGGGACCACACTATGTTGTAACACATATATCCTGAACAAATGTATTCTGAAATTTCCCAGAGAAACTCTGGGAACAATTATGAGCTATATTATTTGGGTGGGAGAGGGATGCCCACAAATCTGAACCCAGACCTTGTGAGCCTAGAACTTGGAATTCTGGGTTACAATTTACTTTATTTTTTGTCATTCTTAACTTGACAGACACCAAAACACATAAATTTTTGCCTACGAAAGAGAATAGAAAAAGAGAATTGTAGATGAAACTGATTGTTGTGTACAACTTACATTTTTAAAAATATATAATAAACAACTTGTTAGTTCCAAAGCTGTCCAACATGTCTATGCCTCCATCCAAACTTCTTGTTGCTCTCTTCTGTGCATTGACATCTTATATGGTGAGATACTGATCTAAACCTAATTTCTACCAGACTGTTTTTAGTTTTCCCAGCAGCTTTTGCTGACTAGTCAGTCCTTATCTCAGCAGATGAAGTCTTTGGATTTTTTTTTAACATTATGCTACTACCCAGGTTTCATTTACAAGTAAAATTTCTCTTTGAAATAGAAAAACCTTTGCTTCCAATACTTGAAACCATTTAGGCTTAAATGCCAGCTATGAGCTTTCATGTGGCCTTAATCACTGGCTGGGGGGGGGGGGGGAATAATAAGCGTTTGGTGGTGGTGGTAGCAGAGAGAAGCAGGTGCTAGCGAGCCATGATAGCCTCACTTCCCAGCTGCTTTCTGCTGCCAGCCTGTGGAGCTCAGAAGGTTCTGAGGACTTCATTAGAAAACTGACTGACTACTCACCACTTGCCAGTAATGCTGC
This sequence comes from Gymnobelideus leadbeateri, assembly GCA_011680675.1. Classification (NCBI taxonomy): domain Eukaryota; kingdom Metazoa; phylum Chordata; class Mammalia; order Diprotodontia; family Petauridae; genus Gymnobelideus; species Gymnobelideus leadbeateri. The sequence goes on from WOXC01011982.1 coordinate 488,638, forward strand.
TTTTTGTTGAGAAACTGGGCTAGCTCAAAGGGTTCAACTCCACTGATTTGATGGATTTTAGCAATTTCCCATAGATTCCATCTACAGTGATGTGAGTTCTGCACAAAGCAGTAGTAAACAATTGATGCAATGCATTTTGGGAAATAAAAACTTTTGTTATGCGAATGATTATTTGGGTAAAGGGAAAAGCTGTATTTTCTGTTGAATGCTAAGTATTCTGTGCTTAAAGTAAAGTGATTCATTCTAAAACACATGTAACTGAGAGGTTTAAATTGTTGGGTACTTCCCTCCTAAACTCCCAATATGTATTTACAGACTACATCATATCATATAGAGGCTATATGAAAGAGGAAATAGAGGAGTGAATGAGGTGTTATCATCCGAGATTCAAGTTAAATGTTTTAGTCGTCTAAAAGTGGACACTTCTCTACAGTTCGTCTTTGTGCCATATAATTCTTTAGAACCTTTTTTACTGTTGTTTTAGAAACTGAGTCTCCCTAGCTTGCCCAAGCTAGAAGTGCAGTGCTCCCTCATTTGCTGTATCCCATGTCTTGGTCATCACTTAAGCTCTGACTTCTCCTTTTCTTTATTTTTTTTCTTTTCTTTTTTGGAGAGGGGGAAGGCTGGGCAATTGGGGTTAAGTGACTTGCCCAAGGTCACACAGCTAGTAAGTGTACCAAGTCTGAGGCCAAATTAGAACTCAGATCTTCCTGACCAGGGCCAATGCTCTATTCACAGCTCCACTTAGGTGCCCCGGCTTCTCCTTTTCTAACCTGGGTTAGTTTGCTGCCCCAGCTTAGGCAGCCTGCTGGCCCACAGTGCCTGGGGGGCTCCTCCTGCCGTGGTGGTATGGCTTAACCCTTTTAGTGCTCAGGACTCTTCATTCAAGTTATCCATCTGCCTGAGCCACCACAACAGCAAGGATTACTGGTGTCTAACACGATGCTTATTTTTAACTTTTCAAGCACCTCTGATTCAGTTCAGTCTGACAGGTATTTATATGTCCATTATTTATATGCTATGATGGGAACACAAAAATGAAAACCTGCACAGGCCTTTCCCTCAAGCTACTTAAAGCATAGTGAGTGGGAGTCATAGACAATACTCCCCCTCTCTGGGCATCAGAAGAAATTGGATTAAATGACCTCCAAGGTCCTTTTCAACACTAAACCGCATGATCCCATGTCACATAAGAATTGTAGAAGGTAGAATATGATGAAAGCAAAATTCTACAAGAAAATTTGAGGAAGGAAAAAGCCAGGGGCACCAGGGAAGGCTTCATGGAGAATAAGGTAGCTGAACTAGATCCTGAAAGCATAGAATGGTTTCAACAGGCAGAGATGGGATTTCAAGGAACAAAGACAAAGCTGCAGTTTGTTATTCTTACTATAAGGTTAGTGGATGCCATCCGAACTGCTCTCTTGGTTCTGGTAACAAGAGATGAAGTAGCAACCACGATAGTCCCAGAATTCCTTTCCTAGAATAGCAGGCTGATTCTGAGTGACCCAGGGTGGTTCAGTTTTATACTCAGAAGAATGGTGAGAGCTGGATTACTGAGGCATGGTAAGCAGCCCCCAGACAGCTTTGCATCTACCAGTCACAAGTAAGTTCCATATGATGAATATACAGGTTGGTAAAATTTCTTTGGTGTTTAGGGACTATTCTTAATGGACTCATCAGTCATCTTGGCTGGTCCTTTCTGTGTGTTTCCCCATCACCCCCTGGGAGAAGGAGCTAGTCTGATCAGACTCTATCAGGTAGAAGTCTTACTCCTGAGAATTATCTCTGATCCTGTGGAATTGCCAGAAGCTTTTACATACATTAACGTAATTGATCTTCACTAAAACCCTGTGAGTTAAGTAGGGATGGTAGTATTAGTTCTGTTTTACAGATGAAGAAACTGAGGCCCAGTGCCATTAAGTGATTTCCTCAAGGCTGTAGTTCATTAGTAGCAGAGAGAGAATTGGAATTGAGGTCTTCTGATTCCTGACACAAGGGTCAGAACTCCTGAATGGTCTTTCTGAATTTCTAATGGGATTGCTTCCTTAGTGCACAAATCATTAGCATTATAATCAAATCATCGTCAGTTATCATAGGCAATAACTTTAGTGTCAGTTACCAAATTCTATCAATTCTGCAGCCATAATTCCTCTCGAATTCATGCCTTCCTCCACTCACGGTGCTACCATGCTTACAGCCTTATAGGTTACACATATATTCTCACACACTAGCTCATTTTATGAAGCTGTTTTATCATGGAGAGAAGGCATGGCGAAGCTCAAATTGGGTAGGGGAAGAGGACTAACCTTAAGGCAGCTCATTTTCCCAAAGAGGTCTGAGGCAAACAACTTTTGGTTTTCCATTATTTGGATTTGGTCTTGCAAATAAACCACAGGAAGAAGGGAAAAATTCAAAGCTAGCAATGGGCCTCCAGAGGTGTGTTCAACTTTATCTGCCTGCTATAAAGGACTAGGGAAAGCCACTGAAGCCAGTGCCTCTGGGGCCCACCCAGATCTTGGACCTAATTCTTTGGGCTCTGAGATGAGACCAAGTTAATTGTGACCATCCAATAGAGACTATTTGTCTGTGACTGACTGGGGGAAAAATCCTAGGCAAAATTGTAAAATTAGTGAATTTTCCTTTCTGTTTTGAGTTTCCTTTTTTCTTCAGCTACTTTCAGGCCCTCAGAAAGTATGAATGCAAGACACATGAGTTCAGAGCATGGAACCCACTTCCTTCCTTTCTCTCCCTCCTTCCCTCTCTCTACCTGTACTCTCTTCAGAATGTTTTTTTGTTGTTGTTGTTGTTGTTGTTTCTTTGTTTTTTTGAGGGGGAAAGGCAGGGCAATTGGGGTTCAGTGACTTGCCCAAGGTCACATGGTTAGTAAGTGTTAAGTGTCTGAGGCTGGATTTGAACTGAGGTCCTCCTGATTCCAAGGCTGGTGCTCTATTCACTGCATAACCTAGCTGCCCCTCTCTTTAGAATTCTTTAGCGTCAGGATCATTTGAACCTCAGTGTGAATTTGTTAATGTGTTACTTCAATCTCTAATTTAATATTATTCTTATCTCTAATCATAAAAGTCAAGGCTGTGTTCAGGATATAGAACATTTAGTCCAACGCCTTCCCTTTACAGATATAGGATAAAAGATTTTTTTTTTCCAACCTCTAAAAACAAATTATGCTGGTTCAGTTGCTTTCATTTTTTTGTCTTTAAAGCATTATTGTTTCTCAGAAGACTTTCCCATCTCATCTTCCTGGGCTGAGTGCTGGAAAGGACTTTAGAGACCATAAAGACAACTCCCTCATTTTGTGTATGGGGAACCTGAGACTCAGGAGATTTTAAGTGACTTGATTCAATGTCACACAGCTAGTAGGTAGCAATTTCAGAATTTGAACCTGGGTTCTTGTAATGGAAATGCAGATTTAAAGATCTTCCCTGCCCCTAGCTTAAGTGCACCTGGAGCCTGTGGTGGGAGGCTTGTTTTTCAGGAAAGCCCACACCTTGATACTTTGTGATTGGGCAGTGGGTCAAGGAGGTTGTTACATTCTCTGAGCCAAGAGAAGGCTATATAAGCCCTGAGGAGAGGCTTTGCTTTGGGGCTCACTTTGAGAAGTGCTGTGTGATTTGACCAGATGAGACTCTGGGAAGCCGTTGTTGAGAGCCCCCCGGCTTTGAAAACCCAGATGTTGATGCTTCCCTCTCTGGTAACTGTGATTTGGTATTGATATAATGGTTGGACAGTTTGGAAGCCTGTCTGTTTGATCTGTAAGTGCTGTAACTCTGAAGTTCGGGATGCTGACCTTTTTCCCCTGAACTAGGTAATATATATGTTTGATTAAAGTACGCTTGTTAACTGATTTTGAGTTGCTTTCCTTTTGAAAAGCAGATCTAAGAACCTGTGTTGGCAGTCACCCTGGGGATATTGGGGTGCTTGCTGCTACAGTTCTCTGATTCTAAAACCATTGCTCCTTCCACCATTCCACCCTGACTGAAGAAACCTTTTTAGTACTATAATGACAATTAAAATTGTTCCTTTCAATGATGCTTGTAATGTGTCTTTCCTTATTGTTTAGTTTTTTCAGTCATGTCTTCATGACCCCGTTTGGGGTTTTCTTGGCCAAGATACTTGAGTGGTTTGCCATTTCCTTCTCCAACTCATTTTACAGATGAGGAAACAGACAAACAGGGTAAGTTGACTTTTCTAGGGTCATAAAGCTAGTGAGTGTCGGAGACCAGATTCGAACTCAGGTCTTTCTGATTCCAAATTCAGCATTCTATCTACTATGTCTAGCTGCCCCAGTGTCTTTCTTTACCTTTTACAAATCTATAGTGAACAAAAGTATCTCACCATCCCGCCCACGCTAGACCTCAGACATCTTCCTAGCACACTGCCTGAAGCTGTACTTGTTGCTGCCTCACCCTCCATTTCTGATCAGGGCCTCCACCTACACTGCCTACCCTAGGGTTGGACTGTCCATATCACAATCTGATAAGAGTTCACCATATCTCACTAGCCCTAGACAGGACCATACTATACTACAACAATCACCTTACTTTCTTCCTTCCATCTCACTATCCCCATCTCTCATCCCCACACACTTTCCATTTCTTACTCCAGGAATATTAATAAAATCAACACTTCCATTCCTGGAAAGGGCAGGTGAATCTATTGTCCTATTAGGTCACTCACCATTTCTTTGACTTTCCAGACTGGAACTCCCTCCCTGGCTACCACTCCCCTATCATGATGCTACTGCTAGAATGATGGACTTGAAGTCAGAAAGATGGGAGTTTAAACCCTGCCTCAGACTCTGGAAAAGTCACTTAATCTCACCTAGCCTCAGTTTTCTCATCTCTAAAATGGGAATAATAATAGTACTTACCTTGTAGGGCTATTGTAAGGATTAAATGAAATAATATATGAATACTAGCTATTGTTACTGTAATGTGTTGTTTTCCCTTGTTAGAATGTTTTACATGTTCTGAAGATGACCTGGCTAATTTGAATCTCTCAGCAAACTTTCTGTAAACTTATTTTCCCTTATCTCTATGGCTTCTTGCTGTTTTGCAAGGCATTACTGTTTATCGTCTTCTACCCTAGTCCTGCAAGACTTTACTGAAGCAATTCCTTGTTGGTAACATCCTGTGGCCTATTAATGACCACCATGCAGCTCCAGGGATTTGAGATCCAATATCAGACTCTCCTGAGGCAAGTATATATTCTTATTACCATGTACATGTGATTGTTGGTGCCAGAGGGGAGGAGAGAGGAAACTTCTCCCCAGGCTCCTTACTGGGAGTCCAAGGGAGAGCTGATTTGGGCTGTGTCTGAACACAAGTCTGCCTTGAAAGAGACCAGAAGCTATTTTTTTCCCTTGTTTTCTTTGGACACAAAGTGGGCAGCTCTTCCTAGCACAGTCATCGATCCTCTTTGGCACGGCCTCCCCTGACCTCCCTGTCAGGGGACCAAGAGACCAGCTAGGAACCTTTTAGCAAATGGTCAGAGAATATGTCTCCTTCCCTATGAAGCCAAAGCACACATGCCCAGTGTCATGGGAAATGCTCCAAATCAACATCTCCCCCTCCATTAAAATTATGTAGGCTCACAATAAAACAAGGGACTACCCACGTGGTGGTAGGAATTAATTGTAGCTCTAAAAATGGGCCCCTACTGAATAGAAAGTACACAACTTAAATAGTATTGGAATGATAATACTCTTGATCTGTTGTAAGGTAGGTGCTCTCAGGTCAAAGCTGATAGCCTGCCTCTCTCTGTCTCTCTCCCCTTCTCTCTTTCTTTCTCTCTCTCCTCATTCCTCTTTTTTGCCTTCTCCTCTTTTTCTCTTTCCTTCTCCCTGTCCTTATCTCATTCCCTGTTCCTGCTCTTGATCTCCCTTCCTTTCTTTCTCTCATTCTCTTCTCTTTCTTCTTCTTCTTCTTCTTCTTCTTCTCTTTCTTCTTCTTCTTCTTCTTCTTCTTCTTCTTCTTCTTCTTCTTCTCTTTCTTCTTCTTCTTCTTCTTCTTCTTCTTCTTCTTCTTCTTCTTCTTCTTCTTCTTCTTCTCTCTCTCTCTCTCTCTCTCTCTCTCTCTCCTTGTCTCTGTCTCTCTTTCCCTCTGTTTCTGTCTCTGTTTCTCTGTCTCTCTCAGTATAGCTACAGGCAAACTGGGGGTACAAAGACAATGAATGAACCCATCCCTACTCAAAAGACGTTTACCTACCTGTAGTACCTATGTCATAGAGTCATTGTGAAGTTCAAGTAAGATAACCTATGTAGAGCACTTTTCCAGCTCTTCAAGCTCTTTCATTGTCGCAATCCATATACAAATGGATTGCTGTCTGCTTCATTGAAAGGAACATCCATTTGAGTATAAATGTCAGCTATCAGTATATCCTTAAACATGAATTTCCTCTTCTACACTCAACCCAATAAGTATATCTGTATATTAGGAGTCCCTAATAAATAGTTTCAGAGTTCAAAAGCGTGGGTCTCCCCCATCTTACCCAGGCTCAGAGTACAACAGCCCAAATCCACTGTCCATTTGCATGGAAGCTTTGACTTGTTCCCTTTCTGACTTGAGTTGCTTTATCCCTCCTTTAATAACTTGGTCACTGCTTCTGGGGCCCACCATTTTGGTGCTGGACCTAGAGTGTCTAGTCTCCTGTAGCACAAAACTCCTGAGATCAACTGATCCCCTAGCCCCAGCCTCCTCAGGAGCAGAGATTACAGATGTAGTATGTACCACCACATCTGGTGAACTAGGTGATTTCTACAGTTTTTTGATTCTATGATTTGAGCCAATTGTAATCCCATTTACGTCCTTCCTTTTATAATCAAACTTCTAGAAAGTATCATCTGCAGTTATTTCCTCTACTTTGTCACCACTGGCACGATCAATCAGTTATCAAGCATTTGTTAAGTTCCTCCTGTATGTCAGGCACTGTGGTGGGCTCTGGAGATATAAAGAGAAATCTATAATGTTCCCTCCCCTCACAGAACTCACATTCTAATGGGAGAGAGATTATGTACATAAAGAGATACATACAAGATACATACAGAGGAAATGGATAGTAATCTTAGAGGAGAAGGTTCTAATAGCTGAGAAGGACCAGGAAAAGTCTCATGTAGAAGGGAGCAATTGAGCTGAATCTTGAAGAAAGCCAGGAAGTCTAAGAGTGGGAGACAAGAAGAGATATCACAGGGGACAGTCAGTATAGAGACAGAGAGACAGGAAATGTAGGGTACAGTGTGAAGAAGAGTGAATGTGAAAATCAGTGTGGCTGGCATTAGAGTGAATATATAAGAAGATTGCAAAGATAGGAAAGGGCTAGATTGTGAAGAGTTTTAAATGCCAGAGAACTTTTTATTTGATCATGAAAGGCAGTAGGAAGCCACTGGAGTTTATATAGATCATGATCAGAAGATGGACTGGATTAGGGAGAAATTTGAGGGAGGAAGAATGATTAGATGACTATGTAAAAGTAGAGGAAGGAGGTAATGAAGATCTGAAGTCAACACAGAAGACTGATGGAGATGAAAAAAGAGCAAGAGAGTTCTACTTCCTGCTAAAAGTCAACATATTTTGGTAATTAAGGGAATGTAGTGATTGGTAATATTAAGTCCTAAATTGGTCCCTTTATGAAGTAACAAAGAACACTAAAGTCCATGGTGAGCTGGAGGAGGAGTCAGATGGGACCATCATGGCAGCAAAGCAGCCTGGGAGAGGTGGTCTGGGACTTTATCTGAGAGCTTTATCTCTTGTGACTGAGTTCTTTTGCTTTTGCTAGATGATCTGTCCTCTAGCAATGGAAACCAGCAAGTATATTCAGTCCTGTCTCCTCTGTAAATCTCAGGCATCTGTAGTTGCAACTGCTAAATTGCCCCAGGGTCTAGTCAGTAGAACAATAGAGAAATGCCATATGCATATTAGCCTATGCATTCAGGTTCAGCCAAGCTGAGGATCTGATCTGTGTCTTTGGAGGTCATTCCTAATCTTGAAAAGGTAATAGGGGCTGGGATATGACACCCACTCAGTGCTCAAACTGTTAAAATGTATCTTCTCTCAGCACTCTACTGAAATGATTCTCCAAACCAGTGGCCTTTTCATAGTGACCAGCCTCCTTTATCTTCAGCATTCTTTTTACTCCTTTCTTGATTTACTTTCTTCCCTTGACTTCAGCTAGTACATTCTCCTAGTACATTCTCCTGGTTTTCCTTTTACTTCTTTGAATGTTCCTGAAGTAGTATGCCTTGACATTTCACTGGCCTAGGAGGGGCCCATCTTTGTATCCTGAATTCTTGCAAACCCAAGAATCCTCCATTCCTCTAGGTTATCGAAACTCAGTGTGCCCCAGCCCACCCTGATCTCATCAGACCAAACCCAAGAATCCTCCATTCCTCTAGGTTATCAAAACTGTGTGCCCCAGCCCACCCTGATCTCATCAGACCAAACCCAAGAATCCTCCATTCCTCTAGGTTATCGAAACCCAGTGTGCCCCAGCCCACTCTTATCTCATCCGGCTAAAGTAGTAAGCCTTGTAAACCCAAGAATCCTCCCTTCGGTCATTGAACAACCTGCGTTATCTAAGAGTGCCCCTGCCCCACATCCTGCCCGACCAGCCTGCCCCTGATATGATGGTAGCTTTTGGACTATTTAAACTGTGTGTCTACTGGGGTTCAGGGCAGCTCCTGGGACTTTTCCTAGGACTGCCGCTGGCCAGCTATTAAACGCTTCCTGAATTCGATTATTGATGGTCTTGGCCTTTCATTTGCAAGATAAATTTATTGCTAAACTAATGTAATGAGTTGTGAAAACAGAAGAGATCTGGCTCTTTTGATCCGAATTTGTAGTTGTTTCATGCTCTAAGCAAAGGTTAACATTTGTAACTGAATGTATGTTAAGGATTCAATTTCTGAATTATCTTTCTTCCTGAGTGAATCTGTATTCACTGTATACTGTATCCTGAATGTCAGACACATATCCACTCACCCTTTCCTTGATTTGTAAAACAGGCAGCCCAACCTTCCCTTAATTGATTTGTAAAACAGAGAACTCCACGTTGCTTAATCTGTAAACAGGCAGAACCCCCACCCCTTGCTTACCCTTGATTAATCTGTGGGTGGGAGACCCAGCCTAGGGTTTCCCCGCCAGCATCAGCGGGAAATTCAAGTGTACGCTGACCAATCATTGGAGTTTCAGCCTACATCACTGTAATTTCAGCTTAAGTAACCTAGTTAGGAACCTCTGTTAAAGGCAGTACAGTTACGTTGGTAAAAGAATATGTAGTATGTAGAAATATGAAGGAAAGTGAAATAGTCTGAGTAATGGGTTATACTAGCCCATCCTCACTCCACTTCTGGTCAGTTTTCTCTTACTTCTTTTTGGCCCTTGTTTGTTTAATCTCCTGGTTAGATTTGTGTCTTCTAGGTTCAGCACCCTTCACTTGCAGATGACAGCTCAGGCTGAGTACCAACCCCTGTCCAAGATAATGACTCTTCACCCTCTGGACCTGACATAGGCCAGGTTCTGGACACTGGCTACAGACCCCACCCCCCCCTTGAGCGATGGAACCCTGTGAGGCAGGGACAGCTCTACGCCCCTTCCCAGCGAGAAGCAGTTCAGGAAGCTGAGATCATCGCCCCTTGCCCCCAAATGATTTGGGTGCCATCTGTTTAAGGGGGGGAATGAAGGGGTCCTTAGAATGTATATATGTTTGTAACATCAGTTTGTAATATCAGTCTGTAATATCAACTTGTAGATGGGGTGCTTTGGGATCTATGTCTGTGGAACTGATTTGTAAAAGCAGTCTGTAAAGTCACACCTCCTCCCCAGTCTCAAAGCATTAACTCTGCCCCTTCCCCCCTGCCAGCACTCTGCCCAGCAACAACTCATGAACTGTTTATCTCTGCCTGAAACAATAAGCTAAGCCTTCCCAGTAAAGTCTGAAACAGCCATAGTAGTAGCTAAGAAGCTGCTTTTTGAGATCCTTCCCAGATTTGGTATTCCAATGACTATAGGATCTGACAACGGACCTGCCTTTGTCTCCTTGGTAGTGCAGAATTTGTCTAAGATGCTTGGGGTTAGATGGAAGTTGCATTGTGCTTATAGGCAACAAAGTTCAGGACTGGTGGAAAGGATGAATAGGACCTTGAAGGAGCACATTGCTAAATTAAAAGTAGAAACCGGCGAAACTTGGGTGAGCCTCCTTCCCTTTGCCCTACTTCGAGTCAGGTGTACCCCAAATCCTGCTACTCTTTCCCTATCACCCTTTGAGGTCATGTTTGGTGTTCCCCCTCCCATTTTACCCTGGATATCTGAATCTGAACCTCTTGACCTCACTAATATTAGTCTTCTGAAGTCCTTACAGGCATTGATGGAGGTGCAAGCTGCTGTCCATACCCTGCTTGAGGCATCCAGTGACCACCCTCCTGAGACACCCTCGACCATACAACCCGGTGAAGGTGGCCAGTCACAACCGCCTGAACAATGGTTGGCCACCCCTACCGGCGACCTGCCAGGAGTCTTGGGTGATTACTCTCAAAAAGGACTCTGACCGGTTCCTAATGCCTCCAGAGAGACTCTGGTTTGCTTGCACCCTTGGCCTCACAACTTGTCTTGGGGAAGTGCATTTCACTGACCCGAATGAGCTATGTACTTCCCCAGGGTTACATTTACTCTGAGGAGGGGGCATCTGAACATTTTGACCTTTTGAGGCAGCCATGGGCAGCCCCCATCCTTGTTCCCCTCCTGGTGGGCCTAGGCATTGCAGGCTCCACGGCCATGGGGGTGGCAGCCCTGGTCAAAGACAACACTAATTTCCAGTCCCTCAGCAAACAGGTGGACCAAGACCTTAGGTCCCTACAGGGCTTGGTCACCCATTTGGAATCTTCCTTGGACTCCTTTGCAGAGGTTGTCCTGCAAAATCGACGAGTGTTGGACCTCCTGTTCCTAAAACAGGGGGGTCTGTGCATGGCCCTGGGCGAAACCTGTTGTTTTTATGCTAACAGATCTGGAGTTATAAGGGAATCCCTTGCCACTCTCCGTAAGCGCTTGGACGTGCAGGATCAAGCCTGCAGATCCACCTCCTCTTGATGCCAGTCCCTGGATGACTGGTCCCCCTGGTTAATGACCCTTCTCTCGGCCCTTGCTGGCCCTCTACTTCTTGTCGTGCTAACCCTGACCATCGGCCCCTGTCTGATTAACCGCCTGCTCTCTTTTATCCAATTCAGACTTGAGGCCACCAAACTTTTTGCAATCCACATGTCCTACAAAACCCTAGAATCGGAAGAATCCTTAGTCTGACCTAAAACAGGGGGGAGTGAAGTAGTATGCCTTGACATTTCACTGGCCTAGGAGGGGCCCATCTTTGTATCCTGAATTCTTGCAAACCCAAGAATCCTCCATTCCTCTAGGTTATCAAAACTCAGTGTGCCCCAGCCCACCCTGATCTCATCAGACCAAACCCAAGAATCCTCCATTCCTCTAGGTTATCAAAACTGTGTGCCCCAGCCCACCCTGATCTCATCAGACCAAACCCAAGAATCCTCCATTCCTCTAGGTTATCGAAACCCAGTGTGCCCCAGCCCACTCTTATCTCATCCGGCTAAAGTAGTAAGCCTTGTAAACCCAAGAATCCTCCCTTCGGTCATTGAACAACCTGCGTTATCTAAGAGTGCCCCTGCCCCATATCCTGCCCGACCAGCCTGCCCCTGATATGATGGTAGCTTTTGGACTATTTAAACTGTGTGTCTACTGGGGTTCAGGGCAGCTCCTGGGACTTTTCCTAGGACTGCCGCTGGCCAGCTATTAAACGCTTCCTGAATTCGATTATTGATGGTCTTGGCCTGGTGATTCTGTCTGAGAGTGTCCGTTTCATTCCTAGTTTAATTCATTTGCTATGTCCTCTTCTTTTGCCCCTGTGATGTAGATGCCCCCTTGGTTTTATTATTGACTGTCTTTTTTATTCTCTCCCTTAACAACCTCACTTACTCCAAGGACCTTAAGGGACAGGGTATCTGTCTTGTATGCAAAACATTTCTACCTTGATTTTCCACTGGCAACTCCAACTCAACATGCATAAATCTGAGCTTACTATCTTTCCCCCCCAAATCTGCTGTTCCCTCTGACTCCCTGTTGCTGTCAGTGGTAATACCTATTCTCATAAATAAAAAGCATAAACAAATGAATGAAAAACATTCATTAACTACTTAACTATGTGGCAAGCACTGTGCTAAGCTCTTGAGACACAAATTTTAAAGTGGAAAAAGTTCCTGCCGTCAAGGAGCTTATATTCTAATAGGAGAGACAACAAATATAGGAAAATAGTGGCTGGGAGGGGTATTTGAATTTGGAAAATTACAGGGATGGTGAATGGAACCATGGCGGGGGCTGGAGGGAGCCAGAATGATACATTCTTTTTAATAGCAATGGCAGTAATCATCTCAGAACTGAAAAGGAGATGAGGGTACACATCTACAGAAGAATAGTTGAAGGAAGGATGGCCAGAGTATATGTAAGGTAAAAAATGACCCATTTCACAGATGAGGAAACAGACTCAGAGAAGTTCATTAGATTATAGACTTAGAGATAGACAGAATCTTCTAGGTCAGAGTCCAATCTCCTCATTGTAATTATTATAAGGCACTTATCACCATGAATGGCACATATTAAATGCTATATAAGAAGTAGTAGTAGTAGTAGTAGTACCAGTAGTAGTAGTGATATACAGATGAGAAAATTAAAACCTGGAAAAGTAGTTATTTACCCAAGATCACACAAGTAATTAATAATAAAGAGATATAATTTTGACTTAAATCCTGACTCCAAATCTGGTGCTATTTCTTCTGTAACAAGCTCTTTCTGAGAGGATAAGGCCGTTGGCCAAGTTCACATAACTACTAAATGTCAGAGACATTCAGAGACTGTTCTCTCCTGACTTGGTTTCTCTTCTATAACACTTTCTCTTTCTGTATTCTATTGACTAGTTAAACTGGACGATGCAACTTTCTTTGAACATGTCCTCAGCTATCCTTGAGAAGTACCATGCAAATAGAGTACTAGACTTGGATTTGGGAAGACCTGGATTCCAATTCTCCTTCTGATACTTACTAGTTGTGTGAACCCAGATAAGTCACTCCATCTCTCTCTGCCTCAGTTTCCTTATTTGTGAGGTCAAGAAAATAAATTCCTATAATATCTAACTCACAGATTATTAAGTCCCAAATGAGACAAAGCACGGAACTTAAAGTTCTTTGTAAATTTTCAAATGCTATCTAGGTGTTGGGTTGCTAGGTGATACAGTGGATAGACCACTGGGTCTAGAGTCAGAAAGACCAGAATTCAAATCTGACATCAGACACTATGTAATTTTGGGTAAGTCACTTAACCTCTGCCTGCAGACAACTGGAGAAGGAAATGGCATACTATTCCAGTGTCTTTGCCAAGAACACCCCATGGGCAACATGAGGGGTCACAAAAAGTTGGATGTGATTGAATGACTGAATAACAACCTATAAATGGCAGTTATTAGCATATTGCCATGCCTTTGCTTATGTTATTTTCTCTGTCTGGAACGTGTCTCCTATTTGTCAACAAGGTCTAAGTCAAATGCTGCTTCCTCCAGGAAGTCTTCTCTGCTTTCCCTGACACTCATCCTCCAAATTTTAAAAGCACTTTGTACCTCTCTTTATGATCGTATCACTGGCCACTTGAAAGCACATTTATTTATGTTCATTTCTAATTTTTCCCAACTAATCTTAAAGTTATTGAGGAAGGGACAATGTCTTATTCATATTTGTAGCACCTGAGCACCCAGCATAGTGATTTGCACATGATAAAGATTCAGTAAATGCTTGTTGACTGACTAACTGAATCAGTGAATGAATGGAGGCTTTGGAGAAAACACATTACTTTCACGGTCTTCAAGTTCTGTGAGTACTTAAGAGAACTGTTGTTCTGTCTATAACAGTAACAAGACTTCCATGTGATAGTTCATGAAATCTGGCCAGTTGAATTTCATCCTACACATCTCCCTGACTCCAAGGCTGGCCCTTTATTTGATATGCTGCACTGCCTTTCATTTTTATGTTGATGAGTTGTTTTAGTTTTGACTTGTCATTTCACTGGTATGGGGAACTCTCTCTTCTCCTTTTAGATCCTCCATGGCTCTGTCCCTTTTAGTCTTAAAGAGTTACCTAAGGAAGTAAGATGTTAAATGGCTAGTCCAGGATCAGTCAGTATTACAGTGGCAGAGCCTGAACCCAGGTCTTTCTGATTCTAAAGCCATCTCTTTATGAACTTTGTCAATGTTCTCCAAAATAGAGTACATGTACCCCAGAGAGTGTGCCACATGATCAATGGACATGCTACTACTACTGTTCAGCCAATTCAGTCACATCCAGTTCTTCATGACCCCATTTGGGGTTTGGGTACTTTTTTGGCAATTTACTTTAGTTTTTGTCATTCTGAACTTGAGAACACCAAAAAACATAAACTTTCTGTCTATAAAAGAGAATTAAAAAAGAGGCTTGTAGATGAAACTAAGCTAAGGGCTTTCCCAGGTTTCAGTTTGTTTGAGGCAACACCCATTCATTCATCGATTAAGGCTAGGTAAGAATTGAGGCAAAAATTGAGGCCTAGTTTGACTCGAAATATGGACTTATATTCACTATCATTAACAGTGAACCTTTCCCTAAGTTTGTACTGAGCCTTGAGATATTAGTTAGTGATAGTATGAAACCATCATGATTGCACACTAAATTTATGTTGCTATAAATGATGTAAATGTTCCACTTATGAAAACTTTCATGTCTGCACACTTAAAAATGTGGGAAAAACCAAACATGGCTGTAATCCCAGCTACTGAGGAGGCTGAAACTGGTGCATCCCTTGAGCTCACAAGTTTTGAGTTGATAGGATGTCTTTACTAAGTCCATACCAATGTGACATGGGAGGGTTGGGGGCGAAGGGAAGGGGCAGGGATCAGATTCTCTAAGGAAGGGGAAACTGTCCAGTCAGGAAGCATAGAAACTCAAAGCTCCTGTGCCAATCAGTAGTGGAACTGGGACTGTGAACAATCCTTGCACTTCCAGGCTGGGGTAGGAGGGGATACCCAGTCTTCAAAATAAAACACAAAACCTTGGAAACAAAAAATTTTCGGTAGTTTAAACAAACCTTCTGAACAAAGGTTGAGTGGATCAGGAACCCATTTGTCAAAAATATGAAAATGTATACCTAACTAGTTTTTATTAACAACTGGTTGACATCAGGGAAAATGGGAATTTAATAGCTAAATTTCAACAAAAAACTTTTGTATAATTAGTGGATTGGACTGAAAAAATGAGCATAATAAATGTTCAAAGGATATGAATGGTCAGTTTTCAGATAAAAAAAATCAAAGCTATCTATAATCATATGAAAAAGTGATCTAAATAACTATTGGTTAGAGAAATGCAAACTAAAACAACTCTGAGGTACCATCTTACATTTATCAGAGTAGCTAATACAACAAAAAAGAGCAATATTGGATGTTGGAGGGGAGGTAGGAAAACTCGGACATTAATGCACTGTTGGTGAAATTGTGAACTGATCCAACCATTCCAGAAAGCAATTTGGAACTATGCCCAAAGGGCTAGTGCATATATCCATTGATCCAGCAACACCACTGCTAGGTCCATATCCCAAAGACATCCAACAAAAAGGAAAAGAAGCTATTTGTACAAAAATATTTATAGCAATTCTTTTTGTGGTGGCTAAGAATTGGTAACTGAAGGGATGGCCATCAATTGGGGAATGGCTAAACAAGCCATGGTATATGATTGTAATGGAATATTATTGTGCTGTAAGAAATGACAAGCAGGATGACTTCAGAAAAAACCTGGAAAAGTCCTACATGAACTTATTTCTAATGAAGTGAATAAAACCAGGAGAGTGTTGTACACAGTAACAGCAATATTGTTCAATGAAGAATTGTAAATGACTTAGCTATTCTCAGCAATAAAATGATCCAAGATCATCCCAAAGGACTAATGATGAAGCATACTATCCACCTGCAGAGAAAAAACTGATATTGTTTGAATACAGACTGAAGCATGCTATTTTTCACTTTCATTTTTTTCTTTTGAGTCTTCTTGTAAAAAAATACCTAATATGGAAATATTTTACATAATTGTAAAACCTATATTGTATAACCTATATCTGATTGCTTACCATCTCAGGGAGTGGGGAGGAGAATGAAGGAGGGAATGAATGAATAGGATTTGGAACTCAAAACTTTAAATAAAAATGTTTTTTAAAATTTTAAACAAAGAAAAAGAAAAATGAGCATCATGATTTAATTTATCTAGTCAGTGATATACTTCTTCTACTGGGATCTTTGTATCTTTGTGAATTAGCATTAATAGGTATGAAGACATTAAAACTAAGTATCAAATTTAAACTGAATTTAGAACCAGATCTTACTTACTGAATCAAAAAGTATTAAGCCAAAATTTTGAAAAAATAATAATAAAACATATTTAGTCTCATTACCTCACTAGCATATTATTTTAATTATTAACATAATTGTATCTATGTTATATATAGATACATTAATTTTTGATAGGGCAAAAAGGGCGGTTGTACAGTTTCATTAACAAAATTAAAATAATTTAAGATATCATTCTGTCCCCATCTTATACTATTTAATTGCTATTTTAATATATGTTTTACAATGTACATAATATGTTGGTATAGTAGCATATGGATATAATTTATAAATACACATACATCTATTTGAATGTGAACACACAAAAATTTTAAGGATGTGTTACATTATCCAAAAGGTCCAGAAGCCACTGTACGGCATCATGCTGCCTTTCATTTTGATGTTAGCAAGATAGTAAAAACAGCCATAGCTAGCAAGTCTTATGCCTGGGAAAGCACTGCAAAATGCATGGGGGAAACAGTAGAGAAGGGACCCTCAATCAATTTTTAAAGAGCAATTCAGCTGAAGTGAGAAGACTAAGTACTCTGGAGAGAAATTGACCTTGAGGCACTGAGACCCTGCAAGAAAAGACCCAGGGATATACATAGGGAAAAGACAGAGATCCTGAGACACTGTCAAGCCATTCCTGGAGAGACTTCTGTTTAGGGCAGGTTGGGAGCAAGCTGGGCTGAGATTGGGGAAGAACTCACTGGAGGTACAGTCACAGGGTGTGAGGGAAATCAATGGCAGGCAGTTCCCTGGTTTAATTGTTTGTATTTCTTAACTTCATGCTAAGTTCAGTTGTTTCCACCTGCTAAAGAAGTAGAAGAGCTGACATATTCCTTTAAATTTCGTTATCTGGGAACAAAGCCACTTTTGATCTGTAAGAGTTGAATGGCCATCTTAGACGCTTATAATCGAAATAATAACAATAATAATAATAAACAGCAATTACAAATCATTTTATGATTTGCAAATTGCTTTACAAATACCTTCCTTGATCCTTACAAACAACCCTAGGATGTAGATGCTATTACTATCCCATCTTACATATGAGGAAACTGAGACAGACAGTGGTTAAGTGACATGCTCAGGGTCACACAGCTAGTATTTGAGGTCATATTTGCATTCAGATCCACTGCTAGAAGCACTAGTTGCCTAATAATATTTCCCGTGTTTGTTTAGTAGCCATATGAATCTGGACAGGCAGTTAAGGATGCGTTCTGGACTTTACTGAGAATATCATCAGTGTGCTCAAAGATCCAAGTCATAGACCTACAACCCATGGTTCACAGGGACATTTGCATAAGATTCTCCTCCCTTTTGGAGATTGATTATTCAATATTCCATATCTATATGGAGAGTGGAGCTGATGGGAGTTAGAGACAAGAGAGATTCCAGGTCTTCTATCTTCCAGCTTCTGCCCTTCAGAGTCAATATGACAGAGATTTCTGGCTCTTCTATATGTCAACTTCTTCCCAGAGTCTTTCTCTCCCTTCAGAGACCTGAAGGGAGGCTGGAGCCATGTTTCTTTTCTCTTAAAGCTGAAAGGCAGAAGTCTCAAATCTCTCTTTTCTTCAGCTTTCACCATCTCCAACCCTCACAGGAACACACAGTACTGAATAATTAATCCCCATCAATAAAGAGAGTCTTATGTAAAGGACCCTTGAAGCCATGAGTTACAGAATCACTTTGTCAGGTTGTAGTTTATAGATGTTTAAATAAAGAAAAATAAATTTCTTATTTGTCCTCCCCCGCCCCAAGGAGAAAACTGTACTTATGATCCTCTCTCCATATTCATAATCTGAACAGGCTTCTTTAGGGAAAAAATTATTATTGCTGCTTGTTTTTTATATGGTATCATTTTTGAACATATTCCTCACTCCCACTCTGAAATAGTACTCTCCCTTTAATTTAAGAAAGAAAAAGTTAAGAAAACAGTCAATTCAGTGACTAAATCTGATATGCACCATTCTGCCCTAGTAGACCCCTGACTCCCTGTCAAGGGGAAGATGTACTTCATTCTCTGTTCTTCTGGTTTATAGATTGCTCCAAGTTTGACTTCCTATTTTAGCAGGCTTTTCTTTTACATTATTATAGCCAGTGTGTATGTTACTGAGCCAGTCTTCTGATGGGATTCCTGTCTCTGTCCAAATAGGGCCTAGATTAGTGGCACAAGGCTTGGCATTCATTGAGGCCATGATTATGTGTAAAGCAGTAAAATGGCTCCAAGAAATGAATATTTTTAGCTATTATCTGTCAGTCAAACTGAACAGTATAGTCTGTCTGCCCAGAGGATAGACTAGATCTCACAGTTTGACAGATTTCCCAGGACTGGTTTAACTGGCCCTAATGAATGTTAACTGACTTGAATTGAAGTAAAGATTCTGAGAGCCTGTAGCAGCAAGCACCCCAACATCCCCAGGGTGACTGCCAACACAGGTTCTTAGATCTGCCTTTCAAAAGGAAAGCAACTCAAAATGGGTTAACAAGCTCACTTTAATCAATCAAACATATATCATAGATCATTTACCTAGTTCAGGGGGAAAAGGTCAGCACCCCGAACTTCAGAGTATACAGATGGATCAAACAGACAGGCTTCCAAACTGTCCAACCATTATCAATACCAAAATCACAGTTACCAGAGAGGGAAGCATCAACATCTGGGTTTTCAAAGCCGGGGGGCTCTCAACGCTGTTTCGTCTGGTCAAATCACACAACACTTCTCAAAGTGAGCCCCAAAGCAAAGCCTCA
This sequence comes from Gymnobelideus leadbeateri, assembly GCA_011680675.1. Lineage (NCBI taxonomy): Eukaryota > Metazoa > Chordata > Mammalia > Diprotodontia > Petauridae > Gymnobelideus > Gymnobelideus leadbeateri. The sequence goes on from WOXC01011982.1 coordinate 507,856, forward strand.
AATCAGGGATTATATAGTCTTCTCCTGGCTCAGAGAAAGTCACAACCCTCTTGACCCACTGCCCAATCACACAGCATCAAGGTGTGGTCATTCCTGAAAACCAAGCCTCCTACCACAGGCTCCATGTGACCACATTCAGCCTATTAGGGGGCAGAGTATATTTGCAAATTAAAGGTTCTCAGAGTCTCTTAAGCCAATCAAAGTGCCTAGGGGCAGGGAAGATCTTCAAATCTGCATTTCCATTACAGAGCCTCACATATCTTAATAGACAGAGCTCAAATTATGTCTGTCATCCAATGTAGACCAAGAAATATTCCTCATTCTGTAGAAAAATTGTAATTAGCAACAAGATTTTCTAAGGGGTAGGAAGGGTTGTTTGCCAAAGCCTATGTTTTCATTCCTGGTGTGGAAGCTTCTACCAATGTAATTAGCCAATAAGTATTTATTAAACACCTACTATGTGCCAAACGTTTTTGTTAAATTCTGGGGATACAAAGAAAGGCAAAAGTCAGTCCCTGGCCTCAAGGAGCTTACAATGAAGATCTGAAACTTATCTGTAATTTAGTTTCCTGGGGCCCTGGAAGGTTGAGTGGCTTGCCCAGGGTCATAAAATAAGTATATGTAAAAGGTAGGATTTGAATTCAGCAGTGACTCTCAGGAAGAATATTTTAATTAAATTCATCAATAATTTATGGAATTTATGGAAGTCCTAGTGCATGGGGGGAAGAAGTCGAATTCATGATAAGGTCACTGACTTCCTGATGATCTTATAATGCCATTGAGAAAACAAGTCATTCACACAAAGCAATTAAGTGACAATACAGGTCAACAGATAATTTGTTAAATGCCAGGCCAGTGGACCAGACAATGAATGCTGTGAGACATGAGAATAGGGAGAAATCAGGGTGGCCTTCGAAAGAGAAGGCTTAGCATCTTCAATACCACAAAGAAGTAGGAATAGGGGTGGCTAGGTGGCTGAGTGAATAGAGCACCAGCACTGGAGCTAGGAGGACCTGGGTTCAGATCCAGCCTCAGACACTTAACACAAAAACTAGCCATGTGACTTTGGGCAAGTCACTTAACTCCAATTGCCCTCCAAAAAGAAAAAAAAAGTAGGAATACATTTTTTCAAAGATATGTTTGCTGCTGATCTGCAATGTTTAGATTATACATTTCTGGTAGGTGAAGACAATACCCTATTCATCTTTATTTGCTCTATGGCTCTTAGCACAGTGCCTTCCCCGTAGTAGGTATGGGATAAATAATTTCTGAATGAATGAATGATTCTTAGGCCCCCGAAAGGAGCTGGCCTTCAAGCAGTTGCTTTGGTAGATTTTTACCTCAGAATAGAGAACAAAAGGTAGTTTTCTTTAAAAATCCACAATATTCATTCATTTATTCCTTATGTATTTATAAAGTATCTGCAATGTGCAAAGTGATCGGGGTAATTTACATGGATCTAAGGGTGTTTGCAAAGCTCAGTAAGGAATGGTTAGGGCTTTATAATTAAAAGGACTGTTTTCCAGAGATTTTATTCCTCCAGGGTTTCAGCAAAAACTGGTGATGGGGCATGTCCTAACCATTTGTCCAGGGAGAAGCTATTTAGTTATTCCACCTCTTCTCTTCCTGACTCAATGGCATCACTCGAAGGGATGAGTAGAATGCTCTTTTCAGCCGCCTACAAGTCAGAAGAAATAATAAAAGAGACTCATTTTCAGCTTTTCTCAGTGGCTGGCAATCATGGGGCAAGGGCCCAGGGCACAGGGCCTGCCCCCAGAACACACTGTGCATATGCCCAGTGCCAGCTGCCCTCAACAAAGCCTACATTGTGTGTGTGTCCCCCCATATATCAGCACATGTAATATACTCTGCAGCCCTGAGCAAACCAAGAGTAGGGACAAGGCATGCTCACAACATTCAGAGTACAAGGAGGTTTGAGTTTTTCCATGGAGCCTGGGAAAAGGGCTTTGCTTTTGTTTGGGTTTTTTTTTAAGTCTCTTGTAAAATAACACACAAAAAACACCATAACATAGTACTAAGCGGTTGTGCAATTTAGCAGAAAAGAAATCATATTCATAGAATGTTAGATCTGGAGGGGCCTTTAGAGATCATCTAAGCCAACCACTTCATTTTCCAGATGGAGAAAGTGAGGCATAGAGAATAAGGGAGACTTGCCAAAGTTTGCAGAGGGAGAAACTATCCTTTGCATTCCCATTGTAGTGGCCTTGTTGAAACTTTACATTCGCCTTTTCTATTCTTGGGCATAATGATAATAAATGGGAGCATTTATGTGGGGCTTACTGTATGCAGGCACTGTGCTAACCACTTCACAATGACCTCATCTGAACCTCACAACAACCCTGGGAGGTAGGCACTCTTATTACCCACACGAGGAAACTGAGGCAAACAGAGGTTAAGTAACTTGTTCAGGGTCACACAGCTAGTAAGTATCTGAAGCTATATTTGAACTCAAAAGGCCTGACTCCAGACGTGCTAGACATATTAACATTCAATTCAATTCAAATTTTAAAAACCAAGAAGTCAACCAGACTAGTACAAAGGAAAAGGCAGTATGTCAGATGGTGAGGATACAGAGACAAAACATAATGCAGTCCCAGCCCTAGAAGACCTTCCATTCTAGGTGGGCATGAGGTGAGGCTGGAGGGAGAACAGGAACATGCACAAGGGTGCCTGGATTAGTACAATACAAAATAAATTGGGGTGGGGGGAGAGAGTACTAATGACTGGGGGTATCTGGGAAGGCTTCCCTCAAAAAAAGTACCAAAAGAAGTTATTAAACATCTATTTTGTGCCAGGAACTGTGCTAAGCACTGCAGACTCAAAGAAAAGCCCACAAATCTCTGCCCTCGAGGAGCTTACAGTCTAACCGGGGAGATAACATGGGAACAACTTGTTCAATTGTATACAAACAATCTGTCCTTCACACAGTTGCCAAAACGATATCCCTAGAGTGAATGTCTATCCATGTTCCCCTATTCAAGAATTTTCAGTGGTTCCCCCTTGCCCCTGGGGTAAAACACAAACCTCTCTGGGTGGTGTTGAAACTCTTTAACAATCTGGCTACATCTGATCTTTCCTGACTTATTGTATGTTACTCTCTTATTTACTCTAGCCCTCTGTATTCTAGCCACACTGGTTCACTTGCTATTTGCTATATAGAGTATTCCTTGGGCAGTTAGGTGGCACAGTGGATAGAGCACCAGGTGTGAAGTCAGGAATACCTGAGTTCAAATTTGACCTCAGACACTAGCTATGTGACCCTGGGCAAGCCACTTAACCTTGTTTGCCTCAGTTTCCTAATCTGTAAAATGAGCTGGAGAAAGAAATGGCTGAACCACACCAGTATCTTTGCCAAGAAAACCCCAAATGGGTTTACAAAAAGTCAGATGTGACTGAACGAAAACAACACAGAGAATATTCTATCTCTTGCCTTAGTCTCTGAGTCTTTTCACAAACTGTCTTCCATGACCAGGATGCTCTCATTTCCTAGGATTCCTTAGATTTCTTCACCTACAAGAGGATTTTCAGGACCCCTCCCCACTAGCTGTCAGTGCTCTCCTTTATCCCCCAAATTATTTCTATAAAGGGGATTGTTTAGGAGAGACTCTGATCAATTCATTGCCATTACAGGAGAGGACCTTCTCCTGAAAGTCATCTCCCTTGGAAGTGGAAATACATCTGGGTTTCTTGCTGAGATGGAAAACAGTTTCTGTCATTGAATCTAGGTCACTGTATCTGACTCCAAGATATTTGGAGACTGAGAATCAGGGAAGACCAGACTCTTGTCAGAAGTGCTGCCCCTCTTCCATGGTATCTTAAAGCAAGTTGATCACACTTTTCTGTCTCTAGTCCCTGGCTGTCTAGACCTGCTTTCTAGGGTATGATTGGGGTCAGGAGAGGCAGATAATCCTGTGCCTATGTGCAGTTTCCCTCACACCTACCAGGAAGGGTCAGAGAAAGAAATGATGAGCTACCCTCTGCCTTATAGCCTTAGAGGAGAATTCATAAACTTTAAGTTCCTGTCTGCCTTCTGAATTTTTATTTCCACTTCTTAACATAGGTCAGAGATTAGAGTTTTTAAAGATAGACTTTCCTTGATCAAGACTGTAGTAGCAACAGTAGCCAAGGCATTGATAGAGTTTTTGCAGAAGCACATGATGTGGTAGACAGGTGCATGCATGTAGTCTGAGAGAAAAGATCCCAAGAAAGTAATTTACTAGCCTTGGAGTTAATTCACAGTTTTAGAGATCCCAAGTTAAGGATTCCCAAAAAATCAATAGTTCTTGCATTCAAAATCTGGTCACTGGCCTCCAAGAGGGAGATTTCCTCAACGGGATACCTCTTGAAGGCCAGTCATTTGGTCAGTTAGCATGTATTAAGTGCCTAGTATTATATACCAGGCACTGTGCTAAGCATTGGAGTTACAAAGAAAGGTAAAAGACGGTTCCTGCCTTGAAGTTTACAATATAATGGGGAAGACAGTCGTCAATATGACCCCTGAAGCTGGTAAACTGAAGTCATGTCATTGAGTCCTTGACAATCAGATCCTTGCAAATCCTTCCTGGTATTTACATGAGTTGCTATGACAACATACATAACTTGAATGTGATTGGAATTTCCTTGTTCAGCAGGCCTCCAAAGTGTTTACACTCAATAGGTAACCCTGGCTTTCCAGTTGAGTGAGGATTTCCAAAGAGATTCAGAACATCAGAAGTAGCCTACTTCTGGGGAACTGAGCCTACTTTTGCAGAAAGTACACAGAACCTGGGATGTTTTAAACTTGGTATTGTGGAGAACATTGGGAGGAAGAAGGATGCAAAGGATCTGTCTTAGCTAAGCCATGCAGAGCAGGGCTGGGCTGTACAGGGGGGTCTCAGGGATCTAGCTTCAATCAGTCACTCCTTTCCATCCTTGTGACTCAGTCAAGACTAATCCTTCATGGTCCTCATTTTCTCAAAAACACCAAGTTCAAAACATCGCTCTGGGTAAAAGTCTGCTCAGTTGCTATAGTTACTTCCATAGTTCCAAGTTTTCCTGGAAACACTCTTTAAACTAGCAAGCTATGACTACAGTCATGCTTTGTATTTACTTCTCTGTAAAATACATGTTGCGTTCTTACTCTCCCCCGTAGAATAAGCTCCCTGAGGGCAGGGACTACTTGGATTTTATTTTGTTTTATTTTTGTATCCCCAGGGCCCAGCAGAGTGCCTTGCATATGATATGGTAGGCACTTCATAGATGATTGTTAAAACTGAGTTGGACCAGCCAGAAAGCATTTAGATTTTACCTAGAGCTTTCAAGGTCTTAAGACAGCAATTGTGGGAAATTCTGGTACTGTGGTAGGGTCAGTGGTGGAGATATGACAACCTTATGTAATACATCTAAGTTCTTATGACATGGATGAGCCTCTACTCAGCTCATAAACAAAACTAGCTGCATCCTTTCTCTGGCTCTCTTCTCTCTCTCTCTCTCTCTCTCTCTGTCCGTCAGTCCGTCTCTCTCTGTCTCTTTCTCTCTGTCTGTCTGTCTGTCTGTCTCTGTCTCTCTGTCTTTCTCTGTCTCTCTCTCTATGTCTCTCTCTCCTTTTCTCTTTTCTCCTCCTACTCCTACTCCTCTCCTTCTTCCTCTCCTCCTCCTTTTTCTTCTTCTTCTTCCCCTCTCTTTTTCTCTCCCTCTCTCCTCTCCTCTTCTCCTGTCCTCTCCTCTCCTCTTCCCTCTTTCCTCTCTCTCTGTTTTCTTTGTTTTTGAACATGATGTTACTGATAGAAGATCAGTCCCTAGATGGGAGATATGGGGCCCAAAAGACCAATGTAGTAACTAATAGCCCTTTCCACACTAAGCAGAAGTCACATGGGGAGCAACTCTGCTTCCTATTCCCTTTTCAAAGAGCTTTGTATTGTTTGTACTTCTTTGAGACTTTCAGTTGCTGATGTCTTTGCTCTGAAGGAAAAATTTTTTCCATATAGCCAGATACCACAATGGGTTGTCTACCATGGCTATTTCTTACTGTTTTAGGGTTAGTGTAATTTTCAGAAATGGTCACCAAACGTTTTGCTTAAACTCCTCTATCAATAACGCTGTTCTTTTTTTCCCAGTCAGTATGCTGGTGAGGGATTGCAGGGCAGTGGATTTTACTATATGTCACTAGAGGGCCTGCAGTTATGAGTCCCTGGGTTAGGGACTACTCTGAAGGACTAACACCTAGATGAAAAGAGGAAGGTTAAGAGCTTTTACAGAAGCTGAGATGGGGGAATGTGTTAGTGATGGGCAGAATTGGGTGATGAATAGGTGTCGTTGTTCTGGAGACAAGACCCATGTAGGGCAAACTCCAATTGATTGATTACACATTCTGTAAGGTCATGCCATAGCCTCCTGGAGGACCTGACCCCTACTTTGGAGATATAAGTCTAGAATAGAGTGAATAGGTAGTCTAGAATGAGTGGAGTGAACTTGTTTTAATTTTTTTATAAATATATTTCAATATATTTTGTTTCCTTTGTAATAATATATATTTTATTTTATGCTTGTAAAGCAGTATTCTGAGAAGGGGCCATGGGTTTCATCAGATCATCCATGAAACAAAGAAGGCTAACCCCTAGTCTTGAGAAGGAGACTTGACCTAGTTTAGAGGAAGGAGACTTGAGTTGTAGTTTCAGCTACTTCTGAATTAGAATTAGAATTAGAGGTTGTAATGTTAATGGAATAGGAAAATCTTCCCCGTAGCTGCTATGGATATTAAATTGGCATTACAGAGGTAATACGTAAGGCAGATACCAGACTAAAGTGTGGGTTGATAAAGGATTCTTTGTATTATATTTTATGGGATGGAATCAAATGGGAGTGAACCTAGGATTTCATTGGTTTAGGGAACTCTCATTGAGGAAGCACAAGTTGACCCTACTGTGCAATTTACAGTCTTTGCTATCTGGGGTACTGAGTCTTTAAGTGACTTGCCCAGAGTCATAGCCAGTAAATGCCAGAAGCTGGACTTAGAACCAGGTGTTCTTGACTAAGGCCAGCTCTATACTCACTTCACTACATTATCTCTATTCCTTTTTATAGACACACATATTTTTTAAATCCTGAAAATTCTGCTCTCCGTGATATGTAAACAGTTATTTGGAGCCTTTCTATCCACCCATCCATCAAAAAATATTTCCTGGGGGGGCAGCTAGGTGGCACAGTGAGTAGAGCATCGGCCCTGGAGTCAGAAGGACCTGAGTTCGGATCCGGCCTCAGACACTTAAGAAAGTACACACAAAACAAAAACCTAGCCATGTGACCTTGGGCAAATTACTTAACCCCAATTGCTCTCCAAAAAAGGCAAAAAAAAAAATTCCTATACCCTTGTGCCATATGACTATTGTAGTAGCAGTGCTAAGCTAAGAACAGTGACACAAAGAAGATGATTCAATTCTCAAATGCAGAGAGATGCCATTTTCAAATCTTACCTAGTGAGAACAGATGACTTGTCCCAGATTCAGACCACTGTGTCTCAGTCTCTTTACCTGTTCAGTGCACCAGGACTAAAGAAGACAAATTTTCTGATTTGCAAAGGGGAGGGGAGGACTTATTGAACTTCAAGGAACAGTATGACACAATAGTGTGATATGCAAATTAAAAAAAAAAAACCAATCTTAGACTACACTAAGAGAAGCATTTTGTACCGAATGAGGGATATAATATTTTTCCTGTATTGTGCTCTGGTCAGACAAGTGATGAAGTATTCTGTTCCATACTAAACTCCACGTTTCAGGAAGGAAAATGAAAAGCTGGAGCATGCCCAGAGAAGAGTGAAAACCATGTTATAGGAGGAATTGTTGAAGGAACAGCTTCTAGATGTGGAGACACGTGGAAGAAAGGCTGATTGTCTATCCTCAAGTAGGTGAAGAGCTTGGATTTGCCCAATGTGACATGATCTAAATGTGGCTGTAGTTGAGGGCAAAGGTCCCCAGTTCTGCCCTACCCCCTCCAGTGTGGCTAAATACCTCTTTGAGGCTCCTTGAAGCTACAGAGTATTTTGGATGGTGCTGGTAATAGCTACTGGAGACTCCCATTGAGTGTTGAAAGGAATTATTCACACCAACTTAAAATATCAAGGAGCCCTGGGTTAATTCCTGTTGAGTCCTTCTAGTCCTAAAGGAATGACTAAAAATGATGTGTGGAAGTTACAAAGGAGTAGATTTTGGCTTGGTTTAAGGAAAACTTTCATAATAGTTAGAACCAGGCCAGTTCACACTGGCTCGCAATTATTAAATTTTCAATTTGACCATTTATACCTCAGATGGAAATCAGCAAATCAGGATTTGATTTATTATTTTGTTGTAAGTAAGAAAATGATGAATAGGCCTGTGCCTGCACCCAATCCCTTGGGGGCAATCCCAGCATGATGGCAGCCTCAATATTCTTCTGTATATACTACTTCAGGGACACCAGACTGGTCATATCCCACTGAAGAAGATGCAGGCCATGCAACTGGACATGCAGAACTTAGGAACAGATGTTGTCATTGTCAAAAATGGAAGAAGGATATGTGGGACAGGACGCTATTTAGTCAATGCACCTTTACATCAAGAACAAAAGCTACTTCAAATTAAAAATTCAATCTACAGCGATCTGGGGCATTGGAGTTGTAACTCAAAAAGTTAATTTGAATCCGATTCCACTGGGCAGAGTTGTGTATAGCTTTGTGATGAGGAATGATGGAGCCCTCTACCACAACAATGAGGAAATGAATAAACTGCCAGCAAACAATTTTCCACAGGAGGGAGATGTAGAGGGGATTACATATGACCCTGTAGAATTAAGTGTTTATTTGAATGGAAAGAATATGCACTGTCCAGAATCAGGTATATGAGCAACAGTATATCCTGTTGTGTTGATGACACAGTGTGATTTTGGATTGTCAATCCAGGTACTTTTATCGTATTCCTCCAGCTGGTTTTGAAAAAATATTATTTGAATAGCAAATCTTCTGAATATACTCGCATTGAAAACTTCTACCCCATACTATCCCCCCAAAAAACATTTGCTACCATCTCATAGGAAGTACATTCTTTGTTTTTAATAAATGTTTACGAAGTTATCTAAGGAACCAGTAGGTTAAACACAATAACAGAATCATGATTTAAAATACTAGGTTGTGTTTTGTGATGTGAAAATCTGCATTTTGGACAATATGATTCTTATATGTATAAATGGAAATTCACACGGTATTAGATGAAAATTTAGTTGCTCGTGACATTTGCAAAGGAAATTTATTTCTTACTTGAGACACTTGGCTTAAGTTATAGGGATAAAGTCAGTTGTGATTTTATTCATTCTGAAGTTTGTACCTTGTTAAAAGAGAAGGAATATCTTGTCTGTAGCACTATTATCTTCTTTTATAATACCCTTTTTGTGTAAAGAATGAAGAGTGACAAATATGTAAAATTAACTGCTAGGTTTTTTTCCAGCATATCTATTCAGAATAAAAGTTGCTCTTTTTCATAAACGTTAAATTTATGTTTAATCTGTGTGTTTCACTGATTTGTGCTTGCTTTATATAAAGAATAATAGGATTATATATTTTAATGATTGTCAAATATTATCAGTTGAATGTGAGAAAGAAAAACTGGACAGAAGAAATACTTATGAAGACCACCATGCGGTGTAATTTTACTGTCAGAGTAATCATGAATTGATGGCAAAACACAATGAAAAATTATGATGAGGCTTTACACTTGAACTACAAATCAATCATAGTGTCCTTTTCTAGACTATTTTATTTAAAAGTCTTGTTTTTTCTGCAATAAACAATAAAATGAATAATGGTTAAGGTAAAAAAAGAAAATGATGAATAAAATGTTAATTATGCATACTAAACTTAAAAGTGTAGGTCTGTGTACAGCTTTATTTTTTTCCTTCAGAAAACTAGTTGTTATTGTTGTTAATTGTCTTTCATTTTTAAAGAAAACCAATGACATCACAGTGTGATGTCTTGACTCAAGCAGGAATTGGATTTAAGTGAGGCAGAACTGTATAAAGTCATTAGCCTCACTTTCTCCTCCAGAGTCATTGAAGTTTAGTGACTAGATGACCATCAGTGGTCAAGATGACCATCAATGGCCCAGGATGCAGTTGGTGACCTTGGTCTTTCTAAATCAAGGTCTTTCCTAGGTCTTGGTCTATCTAAAGCAATGCTCATTCAATAAGTAAGGGCTAAGTAAGAATTGAGACAAAAGATGGCCCAATTTATCATCACAAAACTCTAAATTTGGGAGGGGGAAGACCATTACAACTTTATCAGTACACTGCTGGTCATATCATCCAAAAGTGACTTGGGATATAGCAGAAGATGATGGATCTCATCACTAGAACAGGACCTTCAAAGGAGACGAAAGAGAAGGCTCCTCCTTACGTGCTGGTTGACCTTGGGGGTCCCTTCTACCACTTCTAAGTTTCTGTGTTCCTTTAACATCTATTTTACTTACCTCCCAGGAACATCATGAAGATAAACTGAGACAACAGCTGTAAAAGCTTTGGAAAAGGCAGAGCATTGTACAAATATAACCCAGTTCTATTAGCATTATTATCTTATCTGTGCCTGCAGTTCTGGATGTATTTCTCATTTCCTTCTTACATGCAATTATCCCATTTTGGCTCTGGCTCTGACAACTTATAGGGTAGCCTGCTGTCATCTGGTTCCCTAAGCATCCAACCCAGCATGTGATATCGGCCTTGTCATACAGACATCACTTCAGTGCAGCAAACTGTTCTGAGATTTTGTTCCTGAGAGGTTTTTCCCTGATGCCTCTGTCAGGTCCAGCCCCCTGAGCATCTCAAAGAATCATCTTTTCTAAGGGCCCTTGAAAGACAGGGATACAAAGACAGTTTGCTAGGACTCTGCTGCAGCTATTAAGACAGCAGCAGTGAGGTCTCATCAGGGTCATTTCAGATCTATAGCATCTGTCCAAATATGTTGTCATTTGGTGTTTGGATACAAAAGGATTTGTACTAAATGACCCCAAACATTTGTTTTAAGTCTACACATGGAAGACAGTAGCTGTAGATAAATTTGAGCTTAATTTCAGAGTGTATCTCACTCATCAGGTAATTAATTTTATTTTTCCTTTCATACATGTGATTTCATTGGCATGGGGAGCTCGCCTCCCTAGGAAGGATTACCTTTCTCAATGAACTTTCTATACAATTTATACTCTGCCCTTAATAATATTTTATTTTTTCCAATTATATGTAAAGATAGTTTTCAACATTCACTTTTATAAGATTTTGAGTTCCAAATTTTTTTCTCCCTCCCTTTCTCCCTTCCCCCTCCCCAAGACGGCAAGTAATCTGATATAGGCTATACATGTACAATCGTATTAAACATTATTTCCTCATTAATCATGGACAACTTGTACTCTCAGGTGGTTGCCTGACTCACTGAGACATTAAGGTTAAGTGACTTGCACGGGGTCTCATGACCATAAATGTCCAAAGTATAACTAGAATCCAGATCTTCCAAATTGGTTTCTACAAAGCAGTGGCTATTGGGAATAGAAACACAACTGATGGAAACTTGAGTCAATGGCAGTAGAGCAGAGACAAATCCAATGCCCTTTGGTGTTCCTAGAATCAACAGATCAACAGTGTGCTGGTAAATGTTTAACAACCAGTTCTCCAAAGTAGGGGGTTGGGGGTGGGGGGAGGAGAGGGAGTATTGTACACATGACAAACTTCTAAATTTAATCTGCATTCATTAGCCTGGCTCAGAGAGTGAGGCCAAAAGTTACTGGCTCCATCATGATATGAAAATCATACAAGTAATTTTTTGTTTTCCATTTCAGTGCCCTAGGGTAGAGCTCTAGCTATCTTGTCCTGGCCCCAGGTAGATGAATTTGGATCTTTACTCATTAAGACAGTGAATGTCCTAACTCATTGTGTTAATTACTAAATAGCCCAGTGCTATTGGGATCATAGATGTAGTGCTAAAAAGGACCTCAGGAGTCATATCATCTACCCCCTCATTTTACAGATAAGGAAACTGAGTCCCAAAGAAGTTAAGTGGCTTGCCCAAGTCACTGAAGTAACACAAGTAGGAAGTAGTAAAGTCAGGATTTGAACTCAAGTCTTTTGACTTCATATCTAGATCTCTTTCCACTGTACTATATATTGAACTTTGTAGAGAAGAGGATAATGAGGGGAGGAGTGAAGAGGAAAAGTGAGGAGAGGAGAGGAGAGGAGAGTATAGGAGAGAAGAAAGAAGAAGGAAGGGGAGGGAGTGGAAGAGAGGACAGGACAGGACAAGATGGCTTTAAAAAAGTGACAATGTTGGTAGACCATGTAGGTGTGTGAACCTTAGGGTTCTCATAAATAAATCTGCAGAAGATAGGTTGTATTTTATATCCTTCTATCCTTGTGCAATAAGCTACTTTGAGCATGTTTTGTTGCATTATTTTTGTGGGGGAGGGCTGGGAGGGAGGGGGCATTCTTTGACCTCTGAGTAAGATATGAATAATTGATGCACCAGTCTAATGTTTCACCCATTGTCAGATAGAGAGAAACACAACCCCACTGTGTTGGCATGAAACTGTTTACAAAAGACTGTTTTCATCTCTTTTTTCCCCTCCAGTGGCCCAGGTTTGTATAACCCTTCCCAGCACATGAATTGAAACAATCGTCTTGTGTTCTGTCCTCCTCACCAGCATCATGCCCTAAGAGGAGCTACAGAGATTGCCTGGGAGGCCACTCTTGTCAGGGGCTGCCCCAGTCTTCTCCTCTGTGCAGTCTGAGTGTGTCATCTCCAAAGTGCTCCTAGCTGTTACAGGAAATAAGTCTTGACACTTCATTCTCCTTAAGGAGTAGCTTGCACATGGGCTTCTAAATTCACAAATTCTCATCTGAGCAAACATGACTAAATCAGGTCCTGATAGGAGTGCTTCAGTGCCTCTAATGATTGGTGAAAAGCAGTGTGTTATGAAAAGGCCAGTAATTTTGGAGTCAGAAGACCTGGAATTGAATCCTATCTCTGCTACTTGCTACCTGTGTGACCTTGGTCAAGCCATTTGACTTCATTGGGTCTCAGGTTCCTTATCTGTAAAATAAAGGGGTTGGACAGAGATACCTTCCAGTTGTATAACTATAGCTCTATTGTTGTACAATCTCACCGGGTCTACATTAGCCTGATCTCACAGTCCACTGACTCATAGTTAAACGTTATTAAATCAATCCTTTTCTGCTTCTGAGTATCCAGGGGTCTTCAGCCAAAACTCATGCATGCACACATTAGTGAAAATACACAAAAATATAGCTATTATATATAAAGAAATATGTATATATGTAACACACACATAAGTATGACTATTTCTAGCAATGACACCAAACTCCATTACAGTATGTCTAGACTATTGAGGATAGTGCAACAGAGATGTCATTGCCCTTTGCCAGTAGGCTGAGTTACAGAATGAGGACATGCTTGGAAGGATATTATAGGATGAGGCCCACTTAGAAGGATCTCTGAATTCCACTACAGATGCCTATAAAATCATGAATCATATGGACGGCTAGGTGGCGCAATGAATAGAGCACCTGGAGCCAGGAGGACCTGAGTTCAAATCCGACCTTAGACACTTGACACACACACACAAAAAAACTAGCCATGTGACCTTGGGCAAATCACTTAACCCCAATTGCCCTACAAAAAGAAAAAAAAATCATGAGTCTTCAGAGTTGGTCCATGTTTAAGCATGCAAAGGTACCTATGATGGATTTTGAGAGGGATTAAAGTATCTCTATGAATGAAGATCAGACTAGAATGGAGTTACTCATCCTGAACCTGATAAGGAGCTACCACTATAGGTGTAAGAGATATTGTTTATGATTCCTCTCTGCCCAACCCCCCACATAACCACACACTCAGTTGATTCAGTCATTTCAGTTGAAATTTTAATGAGATAATAAGGTGTTAAAGTAACTGTGAAATTTCATCCAACTTTTATGAGATATGAACAAATTTCTTGAGTAAATCATAAGAGAATCACAAAATTGGCTGAGTAGACAAATCAACCCTGGGAGCTTTAAGTAGCTAAGCCCTGAGAAATCTGAGGGAATTAGGATTCAGGAGCACTTTGTGAAGGAGATTCTGGCAAAGCAGGAGGAGAGAATTTTGCTCCCTTGCCTACCACATCAGTTATGAAGTTCAACAATAGAGTAGGAAAAACCCATTTAGAGGTTCAGGAGTTTTTTGATTCAAGAGAGAGTCTGAGGTATAAAGCATGAGGGATCTGAGGAACAATCCAGACAGACCTAGATTAAAAAAAAAAGTTGAAGGGAGGTAGCAGCTCCAATAAACCAGACACCTAGAAGCAGAGAAGAGAGCAAGCCATAGAGAGGTCCTCCACTGGGTCCTTAGGTAAACAATCCACCGAAGAGAGCCCTGTGGGGAAGAAAGAAAGAAAGAAAGAAAGAAAGAAAGAAAGAAAGAAAGAAAGAAAGAAAGAAAGAAAGAAAGAAAGAAAAGAAAGAAAGAAAGGAAGGAAGGAAGGAAGGAAGGAAGGAAGGAAGGAAGGAAGGAAGGAAGGAAGGAAGGAAGGAAGGAAGGAAGGAAGGAAGAGAGAGAAAGGAAGGAAGGAAGGAAAGAAGGGAGAAAGAGAGAGAAGGAGAAAGAAAGAAAGAGAGAGAGAGAGAGAAAGAAAGAACTTTGAGGCTCTGTAGTACCAGAAGTTGTGAGCTGTCTTTGCCACAAATATATCCTACATTTCTACTTCACTATAATTTGTTAAAGAAAAATTAATAGGGGGGAGGGGGGAGGAGAGTGAGGGGGAGAAAATTTGGAACTCAAAAATTTGTGGAACTGAATGTTGTAAACTAAAAATAAATAAATTTAAAAAGCAAAAAAGGAAAAATTAATACTGTACTCTATATTGTAGATATAAGCTTGTCTCAATATTTTTAAAAATTAATTTAAATCTAAGAATTATTCTGCTTAGATAAAATGTTCAAATTGACCATCTCCTCATGTCCTCAGACATTTCTCTAACACAAGCAATTTTGAAGTTCCAATTTATGGAATTCTGGAACAAGAAACACTTCATAGTCAAGATCAACTATGAAAGAGTTTAATCAACAGTTTAGTTAACAGTTTGCTTCATAAAAAATTGACAATAATCACTCAATTATCAGCACACTCTGGGAGGACAATTTTCCCCAAACCATTCAATCACCCTTTGATTCCTCCTTTCAAGGTCACATTCCAGCTGGTCAAAGGTGAACTCAAGAGGCTTCCTAGTCTGATAATTATCCTAATCTTTTCAGAACACAGAGAAAGATGCTGCCACTCTTAGGTAGATCAGTCAAGGGCCCTTTGAACTTGTCTAAAAACTGACCTAATTATTTCAAGAGAGGAATCCTTCCTGGGCTAATCATAGAGAGGGAAGAAGGATTTTGCTTCAGAATTTATAATGTATAAAGATGGATAAGGTTTCTCTTTCACATAAGCTCATAAACTTCAGACTATCATCTCTGCTTCCTCTCACCTCTCCTTCAATTCTTGAAACATGGAACAGCGAAAGGAGCACTGGTCCTG
This sequence comes from Gymnobelideus leadbeateri, assembly GCA_011680675.1. Lineage (NCBI taxonomy): Eukaryota > Metazoa > Chordata > Mammalia > Diprotodontia > Petauridae > Gymnobelideus > Gymnobelideus leadbeateri. The sequence continues at coordinate 523,442 of WOXC01011982.1, forward strand.
GATTCAGGAGACATCAGTCCAAATTCCATCTCTGTTGGATACTACCAGGAAGACTTTGGGCAATTCACTTTTCTAGGCCTCAGTTTCATGATCTGTGAAGTGAGTTGGGCTGGATGATCTCTGAGAACACTTGTAGCTCTATATCTCATGCTCACACATCCAGATACCCAGTTCTTTCAGATTTAAGATCTGCTAAGTTACTTAAACCTTTTTTTTTTTTTAAAGAACCAGGACCTGTGGTTTGAGTGGTATAGAAAACTCCATGTAAAGAAACTAGGAAATAAATAACTACAACCGTTCTGCTGCTCTTAAAGTCTTAGTTGTCTAGGGGCATGAGAATTGCCCAAGGTCACACGGCCAGAATATGTCAGAGGCAGGACTTGAACCCTGGTGTCCCTGACTCTAAGGTCAGCTTCTGTCCACTAGTCCTTGATACCTCTTGTTACCAATTCACACTTTTATATAAATTATCTATTGTGTTACCACTACCAGGAGAATTTAATTTTAAAAGAAGACTGTTTTTTTTTGCTACCAGATAAAAAGTGACAAAGGTGGGTCCCCATTTAATTGGGTATGGCTGAACAAATTAATTATGTAAATATGATGGAATACTTTTGCACCCTAAAGATGATTATGATGAATTCAGAAAAACATTGGAAGACTTGCATGAAGTAAAGAAAGAGTAAAGAAAGCAGAAATCAAGAAAACAACATGGTGAATGCAATAATGTGAAGGGAAATAACAGTAAAAGGCAGCTTGGTCTCTGATTAGTTGCAAAGACCAATTGTGATTTCAGAGAACAGAAGATGGAACCCAGCACCTTCCTCTCCATAGAAAGAATGGGGACTACAGGTGTAGAACGTTACCTATGCTGTCAGATGCAGCCTGTGTCTGTTTATTTTGCATAACTGTTTTTGTTTTGTTACAGAGTTCAGATGTGTAGGGGCAAACACTGGAAATTACTGTGGTATAAACACAAACTCTCTCCCCTCCTGCCTTTTTAAAGGGTTGTGGGCACTGACTCTCCAGTGGTAGAATTTTAGACTGACGCTTGAACTGGGGAGATATTTTGAAGGGAAGGAGTAACCCTCTGTTCTGCATAGGTGTAAGATCAGCATCAAGAGCACATCTGCCTGGGACATGAAAAGTAAGGTATCGGCTTAAGGTAACTGAGTCACTCTGTGAATCAGGGCACCTCAGGGATGCTGAAGAGGAGTAGGTCTTTTATAGGAGGGCCAGAGGCTCATTCAAGCTTATCTGGTTAATCTTCTTGAATGTGGGTGCAGGACACCTAACCAGGAAGAGGCATGCAGAAAGGGTTGAAGACAGATTTCAGAGTTTTATTTCAATCTTGTCCTTCACCCAGGGTAAATAACATTTCCACTAAGGTGAATGATAAATTCTGCTATCTCTGTCCCTCCTTGGCAGGGGATGGGGGATGAAGGGAAAGGAGATTGCTTAAATTTTTAAAAATCTCACTGAGGGGAAGATGAAGTTATGAGATCTATTTTCAAGACTATTTAAAAGACCTTTTGGATAGAGCTAGAGCCCAGGACTCTTTCTTAAGAAGATTTAGTGATGCCTAGTATTTATAGAAGGAGAGAGGAGAAAAGATCTTTTCCTTTTTTTATTTTAGAAAGACACATATTTCAAAGCTGAATTTCAATTCAGAATATCTATGAACACTGTCTCCTTACCATACCACATTGAATGCAAAATATGGTGACTGAAAATGTAAGTGATGACATGTGTATATGGTAAGCAAGTGTTCAAATTATACAAAATTGAAGAACAGATAAAAATAATAGAGAGGAAAGCAGGGGAAGTCCTATTGATTTTCTGTCTTCTAGCATTGAAAGTTCAGGGATACCATTAGCTGAAACAGTAAGAGATTAGCAGGGTAGTTTAGGCCATTGGTCTCCAAGGTTTGGGCCCTAAAGTGACTTTACAGGAATGTGACTAACCACGCAGAGGGTAAAGGTGATTCTCGATCTCCAATCATGATGATTATCTCCAACACAACTACATCTTCTCTTCATCCACTAAAGTCCAACCCTCTTCCCGCTCTCCCCCTTTGTGTTTGCTTTTTCTAAATTCTCAACCTCTCTCCCTTTCTGTGCCTCAGGGACTTTATGATCCAACTCTGATCTAAGCATTCATAGCAGTTAAGGTGATAATTGGGAAAATTGTTAAATACACACACATACACACACACTAGCATATCCACTAGGGAAAAAAAATTGGTGGTGGTACTCAATCAAAAAAGTTTGGAGACCACTGTAGGTATTGGTCCTTTATCTTCCTAACAGAATAGGGAGGACTCTCTCTTTTTTGGAGAATATTAATTCAACCATTTACACCCAACATAATTTCAGGGGTATCTGACTGTGGCCTCTCTTATGGAATGAGTTTGGAACCCTCCTTGCCCTAGAACCTAGTACCCAGGAACCTCCCTTTTATCACCTCACTCTTTTGTTTGTGAGCATGTTATATTTGACCCAGTAGAATGTAAAATTCTTGAGAGTTAAGATGATTTGATTTTTGTCATTATATTCCCAACCTCAAACATAGCAGGTGATAAATGAAGACTTAGTGAACTGAGATGTGGTTCCTTGTACATCTGATTATATGATAAAGACTAAGAAAATGGTATCAGGAGAAACTGCTGATCTAACACTGCTCATAGATATTGGAGAACCAAGAGAGGGAAAAAAGAAAAAAAACCTAAAGGGTCCTTTCAAACTCTGATTCTATGATCCTAAGAATTTATTTTGACTATAGCAAAAAGTAACACTTAATTATAGCGATTTATAAAAATGTCCTTCCATTTATGCCTAATTACCATTGGTGAAAGAGGCAGTGGGCACAACATAAAGAACACAAGATTTAAAGTCAAGAGATTGGGGTTTGAGACCTAGCTCTGCTATTTGTGACCTTGGGTAAATTATTTAATTTCACTGGGACTAAGTTTCACTCTCTACAAAGTGGAGATTATGACACCTATCCTTCCTTCCTTACAGGGTTATTGTGAGAATCAAATAAGATAATGCATGTAAGAGAGCCTGGAAAATGAGAAAGTGCTCTGTTCTTATCTAGTCTAATGACTATTTGCATCATTAAATATGTCACATTTACTTTGCTCCAAGTTTTATTTAATTGAAACAATCAACTCTATACTTAGTCTTTATAGCTCGATACTGGTACAGAATGATTATCTTTTCACAGAATAAGAGGATTAGAGGGAACGCTGATGCCATCACTTCCTTTTATGGTTACCCCCCCAACCCATAATGATATCTCCATTAAATTCAATTCAACAAACATTTATTAAGAACTTACAATTTGCAAGTCACTGTGTTCAGCATAGAAAGAGAAAACAATGGTTTCTGCCTAAAAAAAGCTTAAGTTCTTTTAGGAAATGCTACATGTAAACAGTTGAGATCCATACTCCAATGGATCTATGATCCCTTCAATGGGGGTACTCTCTCCCTTAGTGCATATTGTTACCCATCTTTGCCTTCCCATCCTGAATGACTCTCATTTGTGCCTTCCCACAAAACTAAAACTGCATTCCTTTTTTTTTTTTTTTTGCAGGGCAATTGGGGTTAAGTAACTTACCCAGGGTCACACGGCTAGGTTTTTTTTTTTTTTGTTTGTGTGTGTTGTGTCTGATGTCGGATCCGAACTCAGGTCCTTCTGACTCCAGGGCTGATGCTCTACTCACTACGCCACCTAGCTGCCCCATAAAACTGCATTTCTATCCAATGATTTAGGAGTTTTCCTCAAATTCTCTTAACATTGCAAGGATACCAATGAAACAAACATGCATACCAATGGAATACATCCTTCAATCAATCAGTCAATGAATATTTATTAAGCAACTGCTATGTGGCAAGCTTGGGGATACAAAAAGATGCAAAGGAAAAGTCTCTGCCCTCAAGGAGCTCACAGTCTAACAGGGAGACAATAAATAAACGAATATGTAGGAACAAGCTATATATAGGATAAATAGGAAATAATTAAGAGAGATAAAACAGTAGAATTAAGAGGGGTTTGGAAAGACACTGTAGAGTGTGGAATTTTAGATGGGACTTATTATATGAAGGGCCCATCTTTTTCTCCTGTAATATGTACATTTCTCTTTTATTCTATTTCTCTTGAATCATTCCTTGATTAACACCCTTTCCAAATACTGGTGAGAATTGAAGAATGGAAATGGACAGAGTATTAACCTTTCTATCTGCAACTGATACCTGTTCAAAGTAGTGTCTGGGAGGGTGACAGTTTTCCTTGGCAGTGAAAGTACTTGATTTTGAACAGACTAAATTAGAATGGAAAGGTATACATGAGAGAATGTGGTCACAGAGAACACAGGGGCACAAATCTTCCAGCCTTGCAATGGTGGGAAGTCAATGGGAAATAGCACCAAGAAATAGACTAAATCTAGGACACTTCAGTGAGGAATAATTCAGAACAAAGATGACAGTTGTCTATTGATAAGGCTTCATTCGAGCCTTAAAGTTCTCCTCCTCCACTTTCAGCTACTACCAGGAATAGTCTTGCTGACTCTTAGCAGCTTTGTCACTGGCATGTGCAAGTTTTATGCCTAAGTTTTGTTTTAATTCTTATCCCGTTAAAATAATGATTTTTAATTTAACTGTGTACCGTACTTGGATGCAACATTAAGTGGATGGAAGGGTGGAGGAAACATGGATATGTTGGCTGAAGGCTCATATTTACTTTTTTTTTTCTTTTTTGGAAGGCAATTGGGGTTAAGTAACTTGCCCAAGGTCACACGGCTGGGTTTTTGTTTGCGTGTGTGTTAAGTGTCTGAGGCTGGATCTGAACTCAGGTCCTTCTGACTTGAGGGCCTATGCTCTACTCACTGCGCCACCCAGCCACCCCTGAAGGCTCATATTTAAAGAGAGAGAAAGTATTGACTGATGTTAATTTTTCAGTGCAGAGAACCAGTCACTGGTATGTTCTTTAGGTTCAAAGTGAGTCAGTTATCACTGCTATGGCTGGTTGGGGCAAGATTTGAAAGGAAACCATGCCCCCAAATATTTGAAAGGAAATCATGCCCCCAAAAGGGAGAAGGCTAAAGGAGTGGTTAGAGAATGTCCTGCCTCCAGGATGAGACCTAGGTTAGTTCCACCCACATGAAAGTGGGGGGAGGGGAGGAGGGCACAGTTCTACTCACCTGTTCACTATCCAGCAACAGTATTATGTTTTTAATATTTTGTATCCCATTTGCACCCTGGAATCGGGAAAAATCTGAATTTGCCCCTTCCAACTCTAATATTACCTCACATAATTACCAGCTGTGTGACCCTAGGGAAGTCATTTAATTTTTGTAGCTTCAGTTTTTCTTTTTTTCATTTATAAAACGGTGTTATCTAGTCTAATGACTAGCACCTGCCTTAAAGTGGTGTTATAAGGATCAAATGAGATAATATATTTAAAGGATTTTTAAACCTTACATATTAGCTATGATGAGGAGGATGAGGATGATGAAGAGGTTGAACTTAATGGCCTCTACTGAAGTAGTATGCCTTGACATTTCACTGGCCTAGGAGGGGCCCATCTTTGTATCCTGAATTCTTGCAAACCCAAGAATCCTCCATTCCTCTAGGTTATCGAACATCTTTAACCCAGTGTGCCCCAGCCCACTCTTATCTCATCCGACCAAACCCAAGAATCCTCCCTTCGGTCATTGAACAACCTGCGTTATCTAAGAGTGCCCCCGCCCCATATCCTGCCCGACCAGCCTGCCCCTGATATGATGGTAGCTTTTGGACTATTTAAACTGTGTGTCTACTGGGGTTCAGTGCAGCTCCTGGACTTTTCCTAGGACTGCCGCTGGCCAGCTAATAAACGCTTCCTGAATTCGATTACTGATGGTCTTGGCCTGGTGATTCTGTCCGAGAGTGTCCATTTCACTACCATGTGCCTTCCCAGCTCTAAATGCATGATACTACATGTTTCACCACTACCCTTTGAGGTATCCCAAGCTTAAAGTCACATAGCGTCACCAACAGAATACTACCATAAAAAAGATGGACCTTTGAGGGAGAACTTCAGGATTAGAACTATGAAATTTTCCAAAGGCAATCCAACTCACTCTCCTTCTCCCAGTCAATTCTGAGTCAGGTTCATCATTCATTTATGATGTTTGTCCTTCATGTGATGTAATAATAAACAAGCTCTGTGCACAAACAATTGGAGTCATAAGGAAGGGCTTCCTGGAGGAACTGAACACAGAATTCTAAAAGTGATGAACTCCTACTTCTGAATAAAACTTAGAAATGATCTGTACAAAAGACCTCTCTTCCTTCCTCTTTGCCCCTCTACTCCTCATTCCTAAACTCCTCACCTTCTCCCTGCCCTGAGAAGACCTCTAAGCCCTGCCTCAGCAGCTTAAACTTGAGATCACTGTCAGTGGGATGTGATGTCATTGCATCTTTCCTTGCTGGCCTCTGAGAACCCCTGCCCTCCTCTGAGCCACCATTGCCAAAGGGTTTCCTACCTCCAGAGGACAAGCCATCCCCATTGGTTGCCACAGATTCTGGTTTCTATGATTCCTGTGTTTCTTGTTCTAATGCCTCCTATCTAATGCCAGGTTATCCTGAAGCTGTTGGAGACCTCAACTCTCCTTTTGCCCAAATCTCACTTACTCTAACCACTCTGGGAACCCTTACATTTGAGTCACCTCCCACCCTATGAGACTGAGCTAGTGGTGTGGGGCAAGTTCCCACTCTAACTACCAGAGGAAGGTTTCTCCTCCATGATATTGTATACATGTGTATGTGTGTGTGCATGTATGCACATGAATATGTGCACATGTATATATTTCTGGAATCCATAAATGGTTTTATTTTTTAAAGAAACAATGGTAATGATTAGATTAGGTTCAATAGTATTAGTCTTATTAGTTCAAGTTCAGTTATATTGACAGTCAAAAAAAGGATAGATAGTTGACTTCTGAGACTGCAAGACCAGAATTTAAGTTCAAGCTCTGACATATATTAGATATGCCCCTTAGCAAGCCACTTAACTTCTCAGTGCCTCCCACCCCAGGCAATTCCCTAAACTCTAAATTGCAGGGGAATTTCTGACTTGCATTAATAAATGGAATTTGTTTAGAGTTCTTTACACCAATGAAATCACAGCTCTGGCAAAAAAAAAAAAAATACAAACTAAATGGCTGGTCTGGAAACCAAACCACTCTTTTTCATACTGTTTTTGTGTAGAAATATATTTTCATTTCCAAGCAAAGAATTGGGTACCAAACCTCTAGAACCTTGGTCAGAAATGATACTGACCTAGACAGACTCCTTCTGTCCTCAGGGCCTGTCCTTGTTTTTTAATTTCATTTTGTGTGTGTGCGTGTGTTTTTTCCCAAAGCATCAAAAATAGACTTTCCAAGAGAAGCTAGCTTTTCCATCTAAAAGGAACTGTGTTTAGTCTTTCAGCTTGGAATAAGTTTGATCATCTCTGTGCCCATATGATTTCCCCAGAGCAGATGGAAGCCTGTGAGGTTGTCACCAGAAGCTGCTCCTACACTCTCACCCTCCTGGTGGCGAGGGAGGAAACAGGAAACAACCAGCCTAGTTTTGAACTAAAAATAGGATCTTTCCTTTTGGTCACTAACAGCATGGGCTCATTCCCTCATATGGGCTGTGTATCTCAACAGACGGAAAGTACTCCACCTAGAGCAGAATTTAGCTCAATCAAACAAAAGAATTGGGATGAGCTCAGTGCCCTGTGGGGCTCCTGGGAGCCAGCCTGACTGACCCAAGAGAATACTCAATGCCAGTTCCAAAGGAGAAGCTCAGCTTCCATGGAATGTTTGTGGTAGCATAGCCTCTCCAGCAGCCTATGACTCTGCACTATCATTCTCACCAACCATAACTTAAGTTGGTCTTGGCCATATTATTCTCACCTTTTATGGGGATTAGTTTCCTACACAGTATGTGTGTTTGTGTGTGTGTATGTGTGTGTGTGTTTGTGTAATATAATACAATCCTTATCCTAAGGCTTCCCTACTTCAATTCAAATAAAATCCCAAGGGCTGTCATCGAGGCATTCTACCATCTGACCCCATCCTGCCTTAATATATGATCATGGGACCACAGAAATAAAATTGGAAGGGACCTAGGGGTCACCTAATCCAATTATCTCATTTTACAGATGAAGAAACTGAAACCTATGGAGGTAAATGACTTGCCCAGTTTCCCACAGACATAATGGGGATCTTAGTCCTCTGACTCCAGAAGGTATTACACTGCTTACTTATCTAATCTCATCTCCCTCTGTTCCCCTAAAATGAACACTCTCTTCCACTAAGTTCCCTTTCAGCTCTCAGTTATATCATCCTATTATCCAAGGCAGTTTCCTTACTGCCCATCAATGCACCATATTCATCTTTCCTTCATGTATTGATAACTTCCCCTTCCCCAGCATGGCCTCTCCATTCCCTGTTCACTTATTCCTAAACATCCTGTCTCAGACATCCCCAGATCATTCCATCTTACAGTAAGTGGCCTTTCCCTCTTCTGAGTGACCTTTCCCTCTTCAAGAGTACTTGTCTCATTGCTATCACTCTTCTTATGACTCAATCATCTCCTGTGTGGAACAGCAGAGAGAGAAGAGCTTGGAATCCTAGGCTCAGAGATTCAGTGGGGGGAGGAAGGAACCTTAGAGATCATCTAGACTCATTTTTTAGATAAGGAAACTAAGGCCAAGTAAGGTTATAAAGGCTTACCCAAAGTCCCATGGGTAGTAAATAGCAGAGCCGTGTTTTGAATTCAGAGACCATTAACTTCAAGTTCAAAATTTCAAGTTCCCTGACATCAAGATGTCTCATCAGGAAGGCCTAGACTTGAATCTTGCCTCAAATACTTATTAATTAATTAACTTGGGCAAGTCATTTAACTCCAACAGACTTTATTCACTTTTCTCATTTGCAATTGGGCAGGATGCTAACACTGGCTTCAGAGTATTGTTGTAAGGATCGAATGAGATGATACATATAAAGTGCTTTGCAAAATGTAGAGCAAGATATGATTATGGATACTATTACTACTCCCAAGCTAGTGCACTTACTTATGTCTTTTTCTCCCTAACAAAATTATAAGGACTGGAGGGCAGGGATGTAAGGTGTCTTTTGTAAGGTGGATGTTACTAGCACTAAGAACTTAAGTTTATATACTCCTAAAGTATTAGATGGGACTATTGGGATCAAGGAAGTCGTGGGGCAGACCTGAGGTGGGTTAGATTAACTCTGGATGGATTCATCTAGGATCCAGGTATGGGTTCTCTAGGCAAAAAAAAATATAAAAACCATTTTTGGCCTTTGGTGAGGACCTCCTGAGACCCAGGGAACCTCTGTGACTGTGGTTTTCTCTGCAGGGAGCCTTTCCCAATCCCTCTTAATTCTGGTACCTTCCCTATGTTGGCTATTTCTGATTTATCCTGTACATGGATTGTTTGTATATATCTGTTTGCATGTTGTATCCCACATTAGACCCCATGAGAGCAGGGACTATTTTTGGCTTTCTTTGGATCCCCACTACTTAACAGTGCCTGGCATGTAGTAAGTGCTTAATAATTGCTTATTGACTGACTTTTAACAGCCCTGAGAACTGTTTTACCTTGGGATATCAGAATGTGTTTTCGGTGAGGACTATTGGTCTGAATCCTTAGACTCTGAGTGATCCATTGTATTGGATGTGTGAATTGACTCCCAAGTGGGATTGATTGAGTAAATCAATCAGGCCACCTCATCCCAAGTTTCTGAAGTTAACTTATACTATGAGAGATGATTGCTCAGTCTTCAGAGGATGAGAAGAGCACTTCAGCTGTGATCTTGGTCATCTAACTCTTTCCTTGACCAGAAGAGAATCCTGATAGCTTTGAAGGGTCAACAGTACGGAGATGGTATAGGAAAGGTGTAACGGTGCAGTGGAAAGAACACTGAACTTGGAGTCAAGAAAGGCTTGGTTTCAAATGCTTTCTTTTATACCCACTAGCTAAGTGACCATAGATTGGTCATTAATCTTTCTGAGTGTCAGTTTCCTTATCTGTAAAAATGGAGAAAATAATATTATTAGTATTTACTGCCCAAGGTTGTTGTAAAGCTCAGATAATGCACATGCTTTGCCAACTTTGAAGTGCTACATAAGTAGGACTTGTTTGTTATTGTATTCTTTTGTTTCCACTATTTTGCTAGACACGAGGATGGACTCACAATGTTGCTAAATAAACACCTGTTGAATGAATAAAAGGTGCATCACCATGAGATGTACATTCCCTTATTAAACTTGTCCATCACTGATGGAATGATTATTTTCTGACTTCTAATTTTCATGCAAGTGCCTATTCCACATTGACAGTGATCTTTGCCTTAATGCCACTCCTTCCTAGTGCCAGTGGCTTCACACAACAAACCCATTGTGTTGTCTCTTGAACTCCTCCTCCTTCTTTCAGCCAACTGATAGTGTGAATAGAAGTAATTATTTGAGCTTTGGCCTTAAACCAAGTTGTCAGCAAGTTCTAGGGAAGGCCACTGGGCTGTTTTACTGACAATAAGAGCGGCTGCATGGCAAGGTTTGTCTGTCTCAGTGTCTAAGCCCTGAGGTGCCATGTTTGTTCTATGATTAGAAGCATGAAACTTTCTGTTTGATAGTGAAAGTCCCTCACAATCTGGCACCAACCTACCTTCCCAGCTGCATTGCATATTATTCCTTTTACACACGTGCGCGCGAGCATGCGCACACATACACACGTTTCACTCTACTCAATCCCCTGCCTTCATACTATGCATACATGTCTTCATTTCTCAAATGCAATCTCTTCTAATCTCATCTCTCAGGACCCCTAGTTTCCTTCAATGTTCAATTCAAGTACCACCTTCTAGATAGCGCATTTCCTGATTCTTCTACCTGCTAGTGTCTTCCCCTCAAAATCACCTTGTATTGATTAGCGTCTATTTTTTTTTTTTTATATCTATACGGGGCAGTTAAGTGGCCCAGTGGATAGAGTTATGGGTCTAGAGTCAGGAAGATCTAAATTCAATCTGGCCTCAGACACTAACTGTGTGACCCTAGGCAACTCATTTAACTTCTGTTTGCCTTAATCCATTGGAGAAGGAGATGGCAAACCACTCCAGTATCTTTGCTAAGAAAACCCTATGGACAGTATGGTCCATGGGGTCATGAAAAGTTGGACACAACTAAAGAACAAATATTTCTATATAAAGAACATAATATCCTTTAAGGAAGGGAATGTTTTCACTTTTGTCTTTATATCCCCAGCATCTGTCTTAATGACTAGCACTTAAGGGGCAATTAATAAGAGTTTGTTGACTGTTCCACTGATTAAAGCTTAGAGTCAGATTTTCTTGGAGGAGAAAGCTATCTCCTGTGTCAGGAGCTTCCATTGCTAATTGCAGACCCTTTCTTACCTCCATTACTCTATTTTGCTGTCCTCTCCATCCTCTCATATCATTTACCCATTTCCTTGTCTCTATAATTTAATAATCTCTAAATAACTCTCCTAGCTTTGGAATGAGTTTTATATCCTATAGTTTTCCTCTCTACCCTAATCCCTACCTTTACCCATGTTCATTTCAATCTTCATTAAGCCCCTCAATTTCCTTAACTCCCATGACATTCATCTTCACACCACCTCATCTCCCATAGGATAGACATACCTTTGACCTCACAATCACTTTGGAACTCATCCATCCTCATGATCTTGTGCTCTGACACTCTCCTCTGGTCATAATTTCCACCATTCCTACTGCCCTCACTTCTCATAAATTCATTATTTAAAAAAATTCTTTTAATTATACCAAACACAAACATTCCAATATATAAATGACAACAACAATTAGATTCAAACTGTAAGCTTCTTGGATATTTGGTTTATTTTTTTAATTGTATATTTGTTTTTGTTATTGTTCATCATTCTTTCTGGAAGAGGACCAATGACATCAGGAAGATGTCTTGACTTGCAAGTGAAATGGATTTAAGTGAGGCAGGGCTGTGCAAGGTCACCAACCTCACTCTCTCCTCTAGAGTTATCTGAGTCCAGTGGCAAGACATAGGTCACCTTGGTCTTTTTAAGCTGGTCTTTCCCAGGTCTCAGTTTGTCTGAGGCAACATCCATTCAGTGATTTAAGGCTAGGTAAGAAATGAGGCCAAAAAAAAAAAAAGATGGCCTAGCTTACCTACTCAAAAAAAAAAAAAAATCAATCTGAGAGGGAAAGACCCTTAAGATTTCTGACCAGAATAGAAACAATTGCTATTTATTTACCTCACCCTGAGCCTTCAAAACTCAAAGAGTGACCAACTGAGACTTGGGCTGGGACCTATTATTGGCCAATCAGTGAGAGCCAGAGTGATTTGGGCTTAAGGCATAGTCAAGTATCTACATTTGAATCTGAATGGGTTTTGTCTGAGCCTGGTTTTTCAGAGCTTTATTTCAAGAAATTATAAATAAAACTACATGGAAAAAAGAATTAATTATCCAGGTTTGCTTTTAAAAATTATAGAATAAATGGGAAAGAGAAAAAAATCTAGCCCCCAAACCCCAAGATACCTTGTGAAGTTTAAAAGATCAAAATGTATATTCCTTTGGACAGAGCACCCACATGTAAGGGTATGATTCCCATGTGGCCAGAGGAAGGGAAGGAAGGAAGGAAAGAAGGAAGGAAGGAAGGAAGGAAGGAAGGAAGGAAGGAAGGAAGGAAGGAAGGAAAGAAGGAAGGAAGGAAATAGCATTGCCCAACTAGAACTGGCAGGTTGGGTCCTCAGAGGCTTGTTCTTAAAGAAGTCATGTTCTTCCATTCATTCATGTTCTTAAAGAGGACCAATGTCTCCATCTGCAAGTGAATTGGATTTAAGTGAGGTGGGGCTGTGTAAAGTCATTAGCAATTAACTCTTTAGTCCCATGTAGTTTTATTTATGAAACACAGCAGCTGTTGCTAATTTTTTCTCTCTCCTCAAGCCTCCAAATCCAACCCAATCCCATTCTCTTTTAGATGAACTTACTTTACTGAGAAGACCAAAAACATCTGCTGTGAGCTTCCTCATCTTCTCTCCTTCATATCTCAGAAGCACTCTCTTTTTAAAAAAATCAATTTCTCTTTCTGTTGAGTAGAAAAAGATTAGGTGGCCCTCCTCCTTGCCAAAGCTAACCCTTCTACTTATGGCCTTGATTCTATCTTCTCCTATTTCCTTCTAGAGCAAAGGTCCTTAACGTTTTTTGTCTGGTGTGTGTGTGTGTGTGTGTGTGTGTGTGTGTGTGTGTGTGTGTGTGTGACTCATCTTGAATTGGATGTCCTATAGGTATCATAACTTTAACACATCCAAAACTTAGCTCATTGTCTTCCCCATCCTCAACCAGTCCCTCTAATTTCCCAATTACTGTCAAGGGTAGGTCTATCCTCCTTGTAGGTGTCTTACTCAACTTCTCTTACTTTCTCAACTCCTCATATGCAATGTTGTCCAATCCTATTGTATCTACCTTTGAAACATCTTTCATATGTGTCCCTTTCTCTGAAATCAGTCACCACCCTGATTAAGACCCTCATTGCCTCATAATTGGATAACTGCAATGTCTTCTGGTTGGTCTCCCTGCCTCAAGTCTCTCTCTACTCCAGTCCATCGATGGGATCCAGTTCATCTTAGGTATCAAACAATCTACCAAAAACTGCAAATCTGACCCTATCATTCTCCTAAAAAACAAACAAACAAACAAAAAAAAACAACTCCAGTGACTCCCTCCTCAGATCAAATATAAAATCTTCTGTTTGACTTTCAAAGACCTTCATAGCCCTATCCCTTCCTCCCTTTCCTGTCTTCTTTTATACCTTACTCCCCTCCTCATACTCTGAATCCCAGTGACGCTGATTTCTTTGCATATGTCAACCTAAACTAAAGGGAAAGTAGCCAAAATAGCAAAATTAAGGTCTTTAGTGGGGGCAAGTAAGTTGCAGGTTAGGGTGCTACTCAGCAAGTGTTAGCATACCCTAAGAGGGGGATAGATGGGTCTTTGGACAGAGGGGAGAGGGGCTGCTAGTGCAAGTGGGTTGGAACATTTCAAGATTTCACAAGGTAAGCTGTTCTGCATAATTACTGAAAGTCCATAGAGAAAGCTTGGAAATCATGAAGGGGAGAATTTAGGACGTTTACAGAATCAGAGGTTGGGAGTAATAGTGTCTGGTTAACAACCTCAGGCAATTCATGGGCCTGGGAATTGGGACAAGGTCAGCTTCAGTCAGCTGAGTGTGACGTGCAGGGCACATTTTTACATCCCATACCCACCATTCCTGGAAAACTCATCCTCATATCTCTACTTGCCAGCTTCCATGGTTCCTTCCAAACCCCAGCTAATGTCCCACTTTCTTCAAAAGGCCTTTCCTGGGTCTCCTTAATATTGGCCTTCTCTCTAAAATTATTTCCAATTTATCCTGGTTATATTTTTTACTTCTAAATAGTTGTTGGCATGTTGTCTCTCACATTAGACTGTGAACTCCTTGAGAGCAGGGCTTAGCACAGTGGAAGGTACTTTTAAAAGCTAATTGGCTGGCTTTGGCAGTCTGGTGAAATCTATGAACCCTTTCTCAAAATAATGTTTTTAAACGCATAAAGTAAATGCATAGGATTGTAAAGGAAAGCAAAAGTTAGTGAAAAGAAAAATGTAATTTTTCTCCCTAAGTTGACAGAACCCTTACAAACCTGTCCAAGGACTTTTGACCATGGACTCAAATTTAAGAACCTCTGTTCTAAAGCTTGGCCCTTCAATCATTCCCTTCTCTATCACCTTCAATCTCTCCCTATTTACTAGCTCCTTCTCCCACACTGCATAGGAAGAACCTATTGAGTTCTCACTGCCTATCCTTAAGAAATATTTTTTGACCCTACCATCACAACATAACATAGATTTATAACTCTCCTCCCTTTTACTATTAAACTCCTACAAAGTAATCTTTGTTCATAACCTTAGATTCTTTACCACTTACTCACTCCTTAATTCCATTAAATAGAAATGAAACCTAAAGCAACTCTTTGGTATTATCTCATACTTATCAGATTGGCTAAGATGACAAAAAGAGCAAGATGACAAATTCTATAGGAGATGTGGGAAAATAGGTATACTAATGCATTGTTGGTGGAGCTGTGAACTACTCCAACCATATTGGAAAACAATTTGAAACTATGCTCCAAAAGCTATTAAGTTGTGTATATCCTTTGACCTAGTCAGACCCTTACTAGGCCCATACCCCAAAGAGAGCAAAGAAAGAGGGAAAGGGCCTATATACACAAAAATATTTATAGCAGCTTTTATGTGGTAGCAAAAAAGGCTGAGGGGATGACCATCAGTTGGGGAATCACTGAGCAAATTATGATATGTGAATGTAATGGAATAGTATTGTGCTTAAGAAAATGACGAGTAGGTGGTTTCAGAGAAACTGGGGAAAACTTGTATGAACTGATACAAAGTGAAGTGAGAAGAACCAGGAGAACAATTTATATAGTAATAGCAATATTATAAAGGTAATCAATTCTGAAAGACTTAGTAACTCTGGTGAATACAATGACCAACTACAATTCCCAAGACTCATGAAGAAACATGGTATTCATCTCCAGAAAGAGAACTGATAGATTCAGACTGCAGATTGAAGCATATTTTCTTTTTTCTTGCCTTTTCTTGGAACATAGCTAATTTGTTTTTGTTTTGCATGTCTAGACGTATTTGTAAAGGATTTTTTTTTTCTTGTCTTCTCAATGGGGTAAGAGAGGGGAAGAGAGGAATTTGGAACAGAAAATAAAATTGAATTTTAAAAAAATATTGTTTTTAACTCCATCACTCTCCTGAAACTACTCTCTGAGAGGTTGCCAATGATTTCTTAATTATAAAGGCCAAAAGCCTTTTTTCAGTCCTAATCTGCATTGATCTTCCTTCAGTCTTCCAAACTGTACTCACTTCTTCCTCCTGGATTCTCTCTTCCTCTGGCTTCTGAAATATTGTTCTCTCCAGTTTCTTCTGTCTCCATTACTGGTTTATCATCCTAATGCCCCCTAAATGTTCCGATCTTCTCTTGTACTCTTTCCTTTGATGATCTCATCTGCTCTCAAGAGTTCAGTTACCACCTCAGCCCCAGTGACTCCCTAATCTAAATATCTGTCCTTTGAACTCTAGTCCCAGGTCTCCAGTTATCTGGTAGATATTTTAAACTATATGTTCCACTAGCATCTTAAACTCAATATATATGTAATATAGAGAAGTTATCATCCCTTTTTTGAAAATAAATTTTAATATCTTTTTTTAAAATATCACCAAAATTTTTCCTTCCCAGAGAGCCATTCCATGTAACATTATTTTTCAAAGAAAAAAAAAAACAGTAATGTTGATCAATGCATCGTAAAAGTCTGAAAATAAGTATAACATTTGTGAACCTCCTACCTCTACAAAGCAGTGGGGTAAGGATGTTTTTCTTATATCTTTCCTTTGAACGATATTTGTTCTTTGTAATTTTGCAACATTAACTTTTGATTGTACTGTACTTTACATTGTTGTAAATCATTGTGCATATTGTTGGTTCTGCTTACTTCAATGAGCATCAGTCCACGTAAATCTTTCCATGCTTCTTTGTATTACATTTGCCATTTTGTATGGCACAGTAATATTCCATTACATTCTAGTACCACAATTTGCTTAGCCATTCCTTAATTGTTGGCTATATACTTTTTTTAAAAATAATTCTTCACTACTACAAAACAGGCTGCTAATAAATATTTTGGTGCATATGGGAATTTTCTAATCAATGACCTACAAAATGATCTATTTGACATTCAAAGCCCATCATAACATTGCCCCCCACTTTCCAAGGTGTACCTTCTTATACCTTACTCTCTGACAGGTGCACTTTGATCCAGTGACACCAGCCTCCTGGCTATTCTACAAACAAGACACTCCATCTCTCAAATCTGGTCATTTTCTCTGGCTGTTCTCCCTGCCTGGAATTCTCTCCCTTCTCAACTCCATCTACTGACTTTGCTAGCTTTCTTTAAGTCCTAGCTAAAATCCCATTTTTTACTGGAAGAATTTCCTGCCCCTCTTAATTCCAGTGCCTTTCCTCTGTTAATTATTTCCTATTTATCCTGTATATGTATCCTATTGCTCTGTATGTATTGGTGTGCACCTTGCCTCTCTTCATATCCCCAGCACTTAACACAGTGCTTGGCACATAGTTGGTGCTTAATAACTCTTTACTGATTGATTGACCTCTTTGGAGTATAACTCTGGTAGTAGAATCGGAACTCATCTTTTCACCTAAAATGTCCCCTCCAAACTGTCCTATTTTTGTGATTGGCACATGACCCTATCAGTCATGCAAGTTTAAAAGCTTGCAGTCTCCCTTTTTATCATTAATTCCTATCTAATTCATAAGTACTTCCTAACTGGTCTCCCCACCTCTTTTCTCTCTCTAACACAGTATTCAGAGGTTCCAGAATAATCTTCCTATAGTATGTATATGTCTGACCATGTCTCCCTTGGTCAAAACAACTTCCATTACTCCTTATTTTCCATAGGAAAAACATAAACATTTTAACATATAAAGAACAATAACAGGGGCAGCTAGATGGCATGGTGGATAGATCACTGGTCCTGGAATCAGGAGGACCTGAGTTCAAATACCACCTCAAACACTTAATGCTTACTAGAAGTGTGAACCTGGGCAAGTCACTTAACCCCAATCCCAATAGCCTTGAAATAAAAAAAAAATCATATTTTTCTAGAGTTCTATAGCTTTGTTCTGTGTACATATTTTATTTGTGCCTATTCACGGCACCACCAATGTTAGCTGAATGTAAGCTCCTTGAAGAGAGGGGTTGTCATTTTTTTTAAAGCAATTGGGGTTAAGTAACTTGCTCAAGGTTACATGGCCAGTCATTATTTATGTGTTGGTGCTCATTTTCTGAGGCCAGATCCGATCCCAGGTCATCCCAACTCCGGCCGATGCTCTTACTCACTGTACCACCTATCTGCCGCTGTCACTTATTTTTTAATATGAAACAGCTGGAATAAACATTTTGCAGAATCATTAGTGAATAATCCAATGAAAAGAGAGCTCTGCTGGCTATGTTCCTAAGAATGTATACCTGAGATAACTTTATAGTGCATGCACACATGAGTAACACTCTACATTTAGTCAACCCAATTCATTGCTTCAACTCAACAAACATTTATGAAGCATGGGTGCTGGGGATACAAAGTGAAAGTAAAGCAGTCCCTGGCCTGAAGGAGCTTACTTTCTGTTGGGATAAACTATTGGTACCCATGTAAGAGTGACAGGGAGACTAGCCAGCAGCTGCCCCAGCAGAGTTGCCAAACAGCTCTGCTCTCCCTGCTGTCACTGGCACTATCCTATTGATCATTCCCCTGTTCCACAAATCAATACAAAATAGCTACAGCATAGTTTCAGGAGAAAATCACAGGCTTAATATGAAGGACAGTTTATTAATAGTAGAACAGAACCTCCAGACAAAAATAAAAGGGTAGAGAAGAATGATACTGTCCTGTAAAAGTAAGTGACAACAAAGGGTAGTGTTTATATAGCCCATTAAGGTTGGCAAAAATGCTTCATAGAAGTGATTGCATTTGATATAACTTTGAGTCCAAGGGGAGATTTTCCTCTAAATCCCAATCCTCAATTCATGGCCTTTCTTCACTTTTCCTTTCTTTCGGGGTACCTTTTTCTTTATCCAATTCAGAGTTGTCCCAAATCCATTCATTGAAAGTTAGAGTTGAAAGAAAGGAACATTAGAGACCATCTAATCTAACCACCTCCATTTTGTAAACAGGAAACTGAGACCCAGAGATGTTAAGTAATCGTATACCCAAGGTTACACAACAAATTAGTGGAAGATTGGGACTAGAACCCAAGTCTCCTGGCTCCCAGTTCACTTTTTTCTACTATTTTATGATTTTTGTCTACCACCCTTGTATCATTCAATAGCTTTCATTAGACTTGCTAGGAGCTGCAAGTTTTCCATGTGTTCCATGAATATCACTGCCTCTCATTAGGAGGACTAGTATATTCTAATTTGGTTAAATGTACTACTTACATTGAAGGAAAGAAAGGAAGGAAGGAAGGAAGGAAGGAAGGAAGGAAGGAAGGAAGGAAGGAAGGAAGGAAGGAAGGAAGGAAGGAAGAGAAGAAGGGAAGATGGAAAGATGCAAAGAAGGAAAGAAGGACGGGGCAGCTGGGTGGCACAGTGAGAAGAGCACTGGCCCTGGAGTCAGGAGGGCCTGAGTTCAAATATAATGTCAGACACTTAACACTTACTAGCTGTGTGACCTTGGGCAAGTCACATAACCCCAAATGCCCTGCCTTTCCCGTCCAAAAAGACAAAAAAAAAAAAATACTTTCAAAAGGAAAGAAAGGATGGAAGAAGAGAAAAGAAAAGAAAAAAAGGGAAATGACCAGCATTTCTTCTTATATATGGCAGCTAGGTGGTTCAGTGGATATTCTCAAGAACTGGGCCTGGAGTCAGGAAGACCAGAGTTCAATTCTACCCTCAAATACTTAATAGATCCTGAACAAGTCACTTAACCTCTGTTGGACTGTTTTCTTACCTATAAAAAGGGGATAATAATAGTGCCTATCTCCCTTGTGAGGACAAAATCAGATAATATTTGTAGAGTATTTTACACGTCAAAGTACTATGTAAATGCTAGTCATTATTATTATCAGTATTATATTGTGCTATGTTGGCAGAGACTAGGGTAGTGATTAGAATGCTACTCTTGGAATCAAGAAAGCCTAAATTCAAATCCCTACCCCAACCCCTGGCACTTGATAGCTGGGTGACTACAGACAAATCTTTGAACCTCAGACAACTCTTTACCTCTAACAAAATCATAGGTCATTGAGAAATCATCCTATTCCCCCTACCCCAATGTCAGAGTTTGCTTCTTCTAAAGGGGACTTGTATACTGATCCCTGGTCACATTTTTAAAAGTCAATCATTATTACTTTATTGAATTATCTCCTTTTAAACTTAATCTTGTTTTTTTCATTTAACAAAAATCCAACTTCACTCTCAGTTCCCTCTCCCCATTAAAAAAGAAAAACAAAACACTTTTAAAATATGTATATTTAACAAATGATTTAATTTAAAAAATAAAATAAAATATGTATATTTAAACAAAATATATTTCCCCCATTGACCATGTCAAAAAAAAATTATCTATATCCTAATTCTGTCACCTGTCAGGAGATAGCTAGTTTGTCGCATCCTGATTGGTTTATCTATAATTAACTACAACCTAATTTTACTGTTAACTACTAATAGTATTCAGATACTAGCAGCATTCAATAACTTACTTTTTTGATATTTCATTAATGTATTCATTCATTCACTCAAAAAGTATGTATTGAGCCCATTTCCTGTATAGCTTGGCATAGGTGCTTTGGGAGGATACAAAGTATAAGACAGTAAAACCAATGAGTTTTTGTAAATATTACATTGAATTCAAAATATTTTTCTGTCTGAGCTTTTACTTTTGGAGAAAATTTTGCTACTGGGCTCCACCCTTTCCTAACCAAACTTGGGGTGTATATGGGGGAGGGGCAGCAGGAGAGGGGAAGAGGGCAGGGACTAAGGCTTCTGATAAGATTTCTAGCTCTGCTCAAGCATTACCAGATGTGTGGGTCATGAGGTTATTCAAGGACAGGCAGCAGCAAAACAGTTTTAAGAAAGGACTTGAGCATAACTTCTGGGCCAAGGGAACAGAAGTCCACTTCCCTGGAAGCAAGATCAGACTGGACAATACTTTGCTGATAGCACCGGCCCCCTGGAGACAGGAAGCCCTGGGTGACTTGGTCAAAGGCCCTGATGGGAATCAGTCTGCAACCATAGATATAGGCACAGCCTAATCATGTACGTGTTCTCCTAAATCAACAAAGAGTTCCCTTTCCCACCAATCTGCTTTCACTAGGGATAAGAATCTTTCCATTTTATTCAAAAGGGTATTTATTAGAATGCATTCCCTTGCACCTAAGAGAGAGTGCTTCAAATCTCTAATTGCCTTCAAAGTTCAGCTCAAAACCCACTTCCTACTATCTCAGGCCTTTTCTGATTTCCCCAGCTGCTGGTGTCACTCCCTCCCCACCTCTCTCCCCATACTATATTCTATATACAGTTAGATGTGAACATCTCATCTCCTTCTATAGAACAGGAGCTGCCTGACTGCAGGAACTACTTCATTTCTGCCTTTGTGTCTGCACTACTGAGCACAATACTGGAACATAGTGGGCCCTTTTTAATAAAGTCTTGTGGATTGATTCAACACCAATTATGCTGTTCTCCCTTGCTGCTTGTTGCCCTCTCCCTCCTCAAAGTGTCTTGTATTTACTTATCTGTACAAATGTTGAAGGTAAGGAACAAGGATTGTTTGGACTTTGTCTTTGTAGTACCAGCACTTAGCATAGGACCCTGTGCAGAAGGAGGCCCTTGAAAGTTGCTTGTTAAATTGAATTGTTACAGACTGAGCTGCAGAGTTGGAAGAGTCATGTACAGAATTTATTTTTTAAAAGCAAGCAGTATGACTATTATAAATAGCCAAATTAACTACAAAGGACATAGGAGGATATTATCTACATCAAGAGAAAGAACTGATAAATAGAAGTATGTATAGGATGATTTTACATATATATATATATATAAACACACATGCACACATACATATGTCTAATGGTAATCATCTCTAGAGTAGGGGGAAGGAAAAAATTTGAATGATACCTTTATTATATATTTAAATGGAATAGCAAGTTGTACAGTAATAGATAGTATAAGGCAATCTATGGTAAGGGCTAAATGTGTGGCAGAGGGAGTATTTCAGAGAATGGCAGGGACCAGGAAGGTTTGGTAAGGCAGGTGGGATTTGGGTTAAGATATTATAGCCTTCCATATACAATGAAGTCTTGGAGATGGCCAGGTTCAAAATCTGGGCTTCTACATGTACTACAATGAAAATAATATGTATTTAAAGGGCCCCATCACCACCCCCACCCCCCCACTCTGGAGGCGTGAAGGCTTGGTTTTAGGGGGAAAAAAGCTTCCTATCTCTGGTGGGAGGATTGCAGTTCTCTAATTCTCTTGCAAAGTCCCTGATGCAGCTGTTATGGGCCCAGGTGTATAGGTCAAACCTGATCTTGCTTTGCTTGGTGACTGTGTGGCTTCTTGTTTCAGCACAATAGCACCCGCAAGGGAAGCCAGGTCCTTAGAACAAATAAGGCCATCAGTTGGAGAAGTTTTGCAAAACTTTGTCAATTTCTTTATAGAAACAAACTCAAGGCCTGGTCATCCAGCTCTCCTCATTTCTCTGCCTCAATGGCACAACAACCCCATCCCTCCACCACCCTCCAAAAAATAGCTACAGAGAGTTAAGGGTTAAATAACCCTACCAGCTGCAAAGGTATTTTTTTCTTTTTCTTTTTTTTTTTTCTGTTCTTGTGGTTACCCTTCAGAGTTAGGAAATGTTTCGTTTCTCAGCATAACTGCCTGAACAGCCCTCTCTCAGAAGTGTCAACATATGTTAATAAGTGCCTGAGGAATAACCTGAAGCTTGGCTGGAGGGTTTTATTTGATCTTTTAGAGTTAAACTATTTGACTCACAAAAGCGCAACATGGTTCCCTGGCTAGGAGTGAGTGACCTCTCCATGCTCTGTTCTGCTGAGAACAGTTGGGTGGAGAGACAGACAGAGTTAAAAAGCACTTGGTCTTAGTGTTCTATTAAGATTAGGCATGTGTGAATGGATAACATTCACAGTGAGCTCTGCTCTGGGTTAGCCTCCTCAGAGAGATAAACTTATCTGCAAGTACATTTGTGTTGGATTTTTGAAGCTGGGACATTTTGCATCTCGTAGCACTGTTCTGAAGGGTCAAACAAGCTTGTACCAGGCTTATCAGAGGTCCCCTTTCTATAGTCTATAGTTAACTAGAACCACCCTCCTCCCTAAAGAGGTTTGTCCCCAGTGGGTGGGTAGGCACCAAAGTGTCCCCAGCTTCCTGGAAATCTTTTTTTTTTTTTTAACCAGCTCTCTTGCCAGCCAATGGTGCAACAGCCATATTGGTTAAGGATGGTCCTCCTAAAGCAAACTATATCTCTACTCATACTGGGCCAAAAGGAAGAATTCTTAGGGTCCCCTTGGACCCTTTCTTCCCTCCCACATTATGAATGTCTGAGGAACTCGCTAAGAGTTTCTTGACTGTAGGCCAATTTGAGGGTATAGTGGAAAGAGCAGCTGTGTAGTCGGAGAACCAAAGTTCAAATCCTCTTGCCCTCATACTTAACACCTGTGTGGATTTAGGCAAGTCATGTTACCTTGGTGGGTCTTAGATGCTTCATATGTTTAAAAAAAAATTAGGAGGTCTGACAAGATGGCCTATAAAACCCCTTCCAACTCAAATTTATGATCTTGTGAAAGGCACATTTTTTTCTCCCTCTCTCCTTCAAAAGTTTTATTGTTATATTATAGGAGAAGTATCTCTTCAAATTCCCATAAAAGTTGTCTATTGTTTTTTGGGTTTTTTTCCTACTGAATTCATCTTCTAATAGCACAGCTCAGGCTTCCAAATATTTGTTAAATGATGACTACCCACAAGGCACTGTGCTAAGCATTAGAGATTGGCAGACAAATGAAAACAGTCCTTGCCCAAGGAGCTTATCTTTTACTGTAGGGATACAACAATTACATGAATACACCATTCTGAGATCATTTCATGAATAAAGTTGGCAGTAAGAGACAGCAGGATTAACAAAGAAGATGATCCAATTTTTTTTTTTTGCTTTTTGTAGGGCAATTGATATTAAGTGATTTGCCCAAGGTCACACAGCTAGTTATTGTGTTAAGTGTCTGAGGCCGGATTTGAACTCAGGTCCTCCTGATTCCAGGGCCAGTGCTCTATTTACTGTGCCACCTAGCTGCCCCCGAAAAGTATTTTAATTGAATTAATGTATCCTTGTTGGTCAATAAACATTTATGGTATGCCCTCAATGTTCCAGGCACAGTGCTAAGCACTAGAAATACAAATACAAAAAAAGGAAAGTCCCTGCCCTCAAGAGGGCATGAGGGGAAGCTGAAAATGGGGGAGGAGGAGGGAAGTTACTCAGTTCCAGGGCATGATGGAGAAGGCACCATAGGAGCTGTTGGGAGGGTAAAAGTAGATTCAGAAGTGAAATCACCCAGCTTTAGGGTGTGTCTCCAGAGTGACTCCTCATCAATTTTTTTGTTAAGACCTTTGATACCTCCCTGTTCACTTTCTCCCTTTCTTCCCCTTCTTTCTGACTCCCCATCCTCTGCATGAGCATGGTGGACTTTGTCTCTGAGGTGTTTGGCCAAGAGAGTTTCCTGGGCACATAATTGCCGGGTCTTCAGAAAGCTCTCTTCCAAAGTCAAAGGACCCATCAAGTGTTCTGTTGGTTGGTTGTTGTCCATTCTCAAAGAGGAACAAAATGACGTCACTGTGCTGAGTCAAGTTACTACAGTGTGTCCCACTTTGGCTGATCAGACCAATCAATGCAAGCTGGGAACGTTCTACCACAGGTAGGACACAAATAGTCTGTGTGAACATTTGGGGTAGATTCTCTAAATTTGAGCATCTTGTGTTTCTTTTGAGCTTCTTTAATTCGGCTTTGCTCATAGAGCACAGCACCTTCACTGATATGGACATGCCATACTGAGCAGTCCTGTGCCAGTGTCTTCCATCACACAATCAATTCTAAAGTTCTTAAGAGAGACCTTGAGGGTGTTCTTGTATTGATTCTTCTGACCACCATGTGAATGATTGCCCTGTGTGAATTCTCCATAAAATAGTCTTTTGGGCAAGCATACTTAAGCTGTAAATACATTGTAAAGGCTATCTGTTGTTTTGTCATTTATCAGATTCAATTCAACAAGTATACAAGGTGTTGTACTAAGCAAGGGTGAGAGAAAGATGAAACATCTAGACAGCCTCCACCCTCATGGATCTTACAATCTAGGGAGGAAAGAGAACTTAGAAACTGGACTCATGACCTCATCAGCATAGTTAATTCCCAGGTGAGGAAACTAGCGCCTTCTCCCTTCACTTCTAGTTTTAGGGAGCTGCTGAGAGCAATGTTAACGAATTCAAATAGAACGGGTGTGCACATGTTGACTTAAAAAACTACATATTAACATTTTCTATGTCCTATTGTATTTTTATTTATTTTGTTAAATATGTCCCTATTACATTTTAATCTGGTTAGAGCTACACTCTGGAGTGTGGCTGCTGGCATCCATCCTTTGACACCTCTGGCCCAGAGAATTGAGATTAACTGACTTTCCCAGGGTCACATAGCCACCATAAGTCAGAGGCAGGATTTGAATCCAGGGCTGTCTAGCTTTGAGATTGTCTTTCCATGCGCTGCATCACAGCTGTCTCTCAGGAAGAACAACATGAACACAAATAATTATAAGGTATAGTGCAACAGCTGACAGAGGAAAATTTGAGGAAGCAAATAAACCTTCAGCTGGGGAGAACAGAAAAGCTTTGTGGAGAAGGGAGCACCTCCTTCAGCCTGCTTATCAGTATGTCCTTATCATGTATCCTACAATCCTGGCTCTTTCAGAGTCTAGTTATTTTACAACCAAAGGGAATTCCTGGTGGGGGGAGGTGGGTAGAGGACTACTGGGGCTAGGATTCACTAATGTTCATTACCCAATATTATGCTTTACTGTGATAACCTTCTCATCTTCTCCCACTCTAGTCCAGAGTCTCAATTTTCTTCCTCTTTCATTTCCCACTGGATATTCAAAAATAGAGTCCTTGATATTCCCTCTCAGCTGTATGTATTATTAGCTGTGAAAAATACCAGGTGCCACTGCCCTGTCTCTGAGAAGTCTCCTCACCTTCCCTTGGGCAATTTACCATGCAATCAGCTCAATATAGCAAATAAGGGATTAGAACAGATTCTTCACCACATTTTGTCATAACCCTTTTTGGAAGTCCATGGTGAGGCCCATGGATGTTTTGTCAGAATAATATTTTTAAATGCATAAGGCAAATATATATATATGCATATATATACATATACATATATATATATATATATAATTACAAAGGAAACCTTTTACACTGAAATACAGTTATTAAAAACAAGTTCACTGATCCTAGTTTTAGAATGCCTAAATTAGAAGTTTCTCAAATGGGGTCAGGAAACAGAGTATGGTCATAGCAAAATGAAGCTTACTTTCTTCTCCCCAAAAATAACTCCCAGAGAGCTAAATGCCTTAGTAGGTGGGAAAGACCAACTCTTGTGCCCTTGCCCAGCCAGAATAGGATAATAAGGCTGTGGGGCCTTGCCTATTCTCAATCCCAAAGGAGGAGGCTTGGCATCCCAGGCAGAGATGGAATTAGAGATAGACAAGGTAGCCAGTCACCAAGGGCATAATATATGGGTAAGGGAGGGCATTTCCAGAAGGAAACACTTTTTAACATGATCTCTAAAAAAAATAAATGCACATATTTTAAATGCCACAAAATCCATTCTCTGTAAATCCATAGATAATTTTTTGGAGATAAATTGTCACTTGTATAATGGTAAAGACTCAAAATATCAGATGGAAAATAAGATATAATGCGGTTTGACTTTCAAAAATGAGAAAAGGGCATTTTCAAAAGTTCCCTATGGTGGAAAAAATGGTTTGTCCTGGCCCTGGCCCACAGTTCCCAGAGGTCCCTCTTAAAATGATCACTGGTTTCCATCTGGGCTATGGGAGAATTGTAGGGGGCAGGGCTAGTTCAAGAGAAAATTTCAAAATGGGTGAAGATTATCCTTAGAACACTTCCAATCCATAGTACACCCTCTTCTCTACTTCTCAGTACCCTCATGGTAGTATCACAGTATTCTGTCTACTAATCAACCAAATGTAATGGAAATGCAGATTTAAAGATCTTCCCTGCCCCTAGCTTAAGTGCACCTGGAGCCTGTGGTGGGAGGCTTGTTTTTCAGGGAAGCCCACACCTTGATACTTTGTGATTGGGCAGTGGGTCAAGGAGGTTGTTACAATCTCTGAGCTAGGAGAAGGCTATATAAACCCTGATGAGAGGCTTTGCTTTGGGGCTCACTTTGAGAAGTGTTGTGTGATTTGACCAGATGAGACTCTGGGAAGCCGTTGTTGAGAGCCCCCCGGCTTTGAAAACCCAGATGTTGATGCTTCCCTCTCTGGTAACTGTGATTTGGTATTGATGTATGTAATGTTGGGACAGTTTGGAAGCCTGTCTGTAACTCTGAAGTTCTGTAACTCTGAAGTTTGGGGTGCTGACCTTTTTCCCCTGAACTAGGTAATGTGTGTTTGTTTGATTAAAGTAAGCTTGTTAACCCATTTTGAGTTGCTTTCCTTTTGAAAAGCAGATCTAAGAACCTATATTGGCAGCTACCTTGGGGATATTGGGGTGCTTGCTGCTACACCAAATGATCCCCAATTTTAGCAACCTGCCCAGACTAGCCCTTCCCCAAGATGCCCATGCTCTAAAATTATCTTTCCTTCTTAACACTCTCCTCCCCCAAATCAAAGATCCCATTTCCTCAGTGACAAAAGATGCCAGTTAGGCCTAGGAGAAAAATCTGTTTAAACTAATTCACACTTAACAGTAGTCTATTTAAACTAATTCACACAACAGTAAGAAAAACTAAATGGGGTGAAATGGCCATTAATGGTTCTTGTAACTTTTTGAAGTTGAAAGCAAATGATAATACTACATAAGGACCAGGCCCTTTGTATTTGAGTCATTGAGAAAGACTTAGAGGTAGCCTCCAAGTACACTTGATCCTTTCTCAAGTTATTAAGTTAGTTTTGTCAGGCAGTTTCACATAAGCATGGTTGCCAGCTCACAACTTTAAATAATTTAGAAGGAACGTTTATAGTTAAAGTCCATAACTAGCATGGAGCAACACGGGCTTTGTCCCCAAGATATCAACATTTAGAGGGCAAAAGGGATAGTTTCTATGGTAACTAATTTTCTTTCCTCAATTGAATTTGTCTTCATTTCTTTTAGTATAAAGAAAGTCTTTAAATCAACTTCGTAAATATAAGACGGAAGATACATGCTCAAAAGTTCATGTAAAATGATCCGTGGGTTTTAGTAGACCATAAATTCAATGTGAGTCAGCAGTGTGATATGGCAACTAAAAAAAACAAATGTGATATTAGATTGCACTTGGGGAGATAGGGTGGTATAGTGGATAGAGAGCTAATTTCAGAGGCAAAATTCAAGGTCAAGCTCTGTCTCTGACACATGCTGACTACAGGACCCTGGACAAGTCACTAAACCTTCAGTACCCTAGATATTTCTCTAAGACTATACAATCCCCAGAAGGCTATGACATGAAGTAATAGATGAAATTCTCCATAGCAAGCTACTTACACCAATGAAATCACAATGAAATTTTTTTAAAACCTTCTTATATTATTTTAATATTAGAAATCACAAAGGTGATTTGAAAGTACTTTCATACTGCTTGCCCAAGGGATATTGCTTACCCCAGATGCCAAAATTGCTAAATTTAATTCTGCAGTCATGTCTATATCACAACCTTGGAAACCTTGGACTTAGAGCAGAAACATGAATATTTTTCACCTGGGGCAAAAACAATTTATTTAAGGGGCAGGGGGTGCATTTATATTTAAGGGGAGCAAGGCCACACCAATAGAGGACCAGGCACAAGGACAGCAGTAGCTACAGGGAGGCAATACTCCACCCCTTCCCACATATCAGAACCTTGGGGCAAAGTCCCTATGTGCCCCGGGTTAGTTATGAATCTGCCTGGACCACTTGTTCTCCTGATCACAAGGCCTCTTACCTCCCAGTCCATGTTCTATTTATTAAACTTCACTGCCTTTTCCAACTTGCAAAACAACTTTGAAAACTCCAGGTGAGACATTGTGCCAAGTGCAGGAAGATAACGGTGCCAACCTTCATCCTGCTCATGCTTAGTGGGTTGTGACAGGAGTACAACCAGGAGTACAGGAAAAATTCAGCAGTTTGAGTGTCATATGCAGTAATGGCACCTCCTGGAAAGAAACTTTGTGGCCAAAAACCAAATGGGGAAAAGCTCAGAGCTGTTGGGAGACCACCCTGGAAGGAACAGGGCTATGGCAGGGTGCCTCTTCCCACATCCAGGCTTGGTTAATCACACCCTACTGTGCATTGTCATAGGCGGCCAGGACACCATATAATACAGCAATCTTATGCAATGTTCACTTCAGCTTGTCTCTGAACCTGAAAATGAATTCCTTCCTGGACCAAAGATCACTTCCTAAAATGGTGGAAGTCTCTTTCATCTTATTTGTTGTCTTTACTTTATATTAACTTTTCAAGGGGTTTGTATTTTGCACAACTCACAAAGATGGCATCTACATAGGAAAGATGTAATTGGCAATGGAAAACAAACTGGAATCAGTAAGGAAGAAAGGCCTGGTAAAGGGGGCATTACCTGGAGATCTGTTTATTTTATCATTGGACTAGGAATACCCTTGCTGATATTTTTGCTTAGAAGGACCCCATATCTCTAACTACACTATGACCAGAGACTCATTGTATTGCTACCACCTCCCTTATTCTGGCCCCTACAACAAAACTGAGCAGAGCTGGCCCTAGGCAAAATTATAATTCAACAGCTCAATAAACATTTATCAATCCAGTTAAGTACTGGATTAAGTACTTAATTAAAAATTTAGACTCAAACCCTGCCCTCACTGTACTCAAACCCTGCCCTCACTGTAAGGTAGGATGAGACTTAAACACTGATAATACACAATAATATTGGATGAGTGTATCAGAGAATTTCAGACAGGTCCAAGAGGATAAGTTATTAATGGGGAAATCAGGGAAGGCTTTATGGAGTAGGTGGTGTTGAGTTTGGCTTAAATGACAAACAGAACATCAGCGAGGGAGAGAGGAAACCCCAGGCACAGATAAGAAGTTTAAGTAAACGTCTGGAGGGCAAACAAAATTTGTTTTTAACACTTCTTGCTCTATTTTGACAAACCAACTTTTAGCACCCAAGAACCCTCTTGCCAGCTTCTAGATCTCAAGGGACCTGTATTTCAGAACTTTCTTACTGCCCCCTCTTTTCAAAATTTACCTATTCCATATCCTATCCCTACAAGGCTCCTCTCTCTTAGGTTATAAGGGGTGGCCCAGAGTTAAACAAACACTAGTGCCTATTAAAATAGAAATATTTTTTTTAAAGAACCTTAAGACTCAGAGGGTAGGAGGGAATTCTGGCAAGCCTCTAAGGAGGATTCAGGTTAGGCACCCCTTGCTACTATTCCTTAGTCTATTTCACTACAGGGTAGTTACCTACTTTATCCACCCACAGGCACCCTTTCCCTCCTCCTCCACTTCCCCAATTTCTATTTCAGAGACAACTGAACAACAACAAAAAGAACAGGAAGTGAACCAGAACTGAACAAGATACAGTCACTGGTATTTGTGTTTTTAGTAAGTAGCTGTAATTGTATTAACATATGCTAGGAGCTATTGATGGGAGAGGTTCTTGGAACTCAAGATAAAAGGGGTCTTTTCAGGGCAGAGATAGGACAGGACCTTGAGTGAAGGTAAATCAATGACTGCTGACCCAACCTGACCTGTTGATGCTGTTTGGTCACTGGCATCTAGGGACAGAGGTTGTTTTTTTTGTTTTTTTTTTAAGGTTGGTTTTTAGGGGTTGGTCAGTTCAATGAAGAAAAAAAAAACATTCTAAGAAATCTGGGAACGACTTTTTTTTTTTAATTTCCCTGACGTTTAGGCAGAATTAAGACACACCAAATTCACTATTTTGTTGTAGAGGAGTTATTGCTTCAATGTATTTTCTGCTAATGAGACCTAACATTCCTATAGCATTAATGTGGACAAAGTGCTTTACACAAATTATCTCATTTGACTCTTCTGCCAGCTGCCTCTTGTACATTCAAATGACATATGGGGGCACCTATAAGACAAGAGATCGAGGAAACAGGCTAAGATCTGAAGATAGCAATCTTCTCAAATGGAAAATACTTTCTTGCTTTTTTCTCATCATTAAAAACATTATTCATTGTGTAATTCGAGAATATGTGATAGCATAACACATTTTTCACAGCTTGTAATATCTTTATACTTGGATCAGATTTTCTGAGGTACGAGATGTTCCAAAGAAATATGTATGTGTTATGCGTATATTCTGAATATAGATTATATATATGTATATATGCATATATTTATATATATTTGGTATAGACCTGTGATTTCTTCAGTGT
Source organism: Gymnobelideus leadbeateri (assembly GCA_011680675.1). NCBI lineage: Eukaryota > Metazoa > Chordata > Mammalia > Diprotodontia > Petauridae > Gymnobelideus > Gymnobelideus leadbeateri. The sequence continues at coordinate 554,787 of WOXC01011982.1, forward strand.
GGGGAACTCCCAATATGGAAACTTCCTCCACTAATTCAGATTGGCAAGTCATTTGTAACTTGGAATCCTAGAGTGTTATCATTGTCCCCTTAGAAGTGGCTTGCTCATAGTCACAAAGTTTGTGTGACAGGCAGAATTTGAACCCATGTCTTTCTGTTTCCAAGACTGACCCTAACCATTATACCATACTAAATCTCCTATTTATATATAACTAGTGTTGTAGGTCAGGCCTGACTTAGACCAGGCTGGTAGTTCAGGTTCAAAACTAGAACTATTCTTGGGGGAAATGGGCAGCACTTTTTCCCTCTACAATAAAGCTAGCATTTATACATTTACAATGTGCCAGGCTCTGTGCTAAGCACTTCACAATTGTTATCTCTCATTTGATCCTCACAACTGCACTGAGAGATAGGTGCTGTTATTACCCCCTGTTTATAAATGAAGAAAGGGAAGCTGAGAAGATTACTTGACTTGCCCTGGGTCACAAAGCTAGAAAGTGCCTGAGGTACAATTTGAATTCAGGTCTTCCTGACTCCAAGTCAAGTGTTCCTTCCACTGTTTTCTAGCTGCCATAATGGAGACTGAAGCCCCAGGGAGGCAAAGCAATTTGCCCAAACTCACAGTTACTCAGTGGCTTCCTGACTCCCAGGCTGGTGCTCTTTTACACCACACATTGCCTATTCAGCAGGAGACTAATTGTCCTCTCTGGTGATTAGAACTTTGACCTTGATTTGATTAAGTCCCTATCTAGGGAACTGAGCTTTCTGCCAGAAATTGAAAAGTAAGGAGCTAAACAATGATTCAGAAAAGCAATGGGCAAGCTGAAATAGGCAGATTTAAAGAATGTCAAAGCAGAATTATCTTTTGATATCTTAACTAATTATTAACTAATTAAAAATTAAAAATTCTAAAGGAGAGACTGATTTATCCCTTCCCCTATATCAGACATACAATTTATCTTGGTTGAAAGCATAGAGATAGAAAGCAGACTACCTCAAAAGCTCTTGGAAAACAACAGGCAAAATAAATAGTTTAATAAATAGTTTAAAAGCTTCATATCTGGTAACTTGTCTTTCCTTAGTCCCTTTCCCCACTGTCCATTCTTAGTTCCTTCATCCCATGCCAATTACTCTGCTTTTCCTAATAGCAAATGACCCAGCACCATCAGATTTGTGTGTCTAAACCAAATAACTTAGAGATATATTAATCTCCACTGCTACCTGAGAGGGGAGGGGGAAAGAGAAGAAAGAAGGAGGAGAAGAAGAAGGGGGGGTGGGGAGCACCAGAGACCTGAGATCAGACTCTGATATGGGGCACAAGCTTGAATATTGGCACAATCCCCCCAGGACCATTCTTTTTCTCAGATCCATAGAAGCCAGCTATGGCTAAGCCATGGCAAAGTTTCTTAGTCCAGCAGCAAGGGACAATAATGGAATGACAAGAGTTCTTGGACTCAGTTTTCTGGGCCCAGCCATGGAGAAGCAGTGACAGAACAGTTAAGAGACTCCTGGAGAGAGAACCACCCCCCTAGGATGGGGGAGTTTGGGATTATGTTCAGGTCCTAGACTCAGCTTTTTGGGAAGAAGTTACTACCCCAAACTGGACCTGCTAGTTGTCTCATGAATCTCAGCATTCCATCTCCCATCTCCACACATTTGCACTTGTCATCCCTCATGCCTAGAATGAAATCCTTTCTCACCAACACCTCTCAGAATTGATTTTCCTTCAAGGCTCAGCTGAGATGTGATCTTCTCCATGAAGCCTCCTCTGATCCAAATACTTTCTCCTCCCTTCAATTACCTAATATTTATTTATCTGTCTACATGTTATTTTCCACCACTCCAATAGGAAGTAAACTCCTTGAAGTTGAAAACTGCTTTGTTCTTTCATCATATATTAAGATCCTGGCATAGTGCCTTGCACAGAGTAGGTGTTTACTGAATGTTGGTTGAATTGAATTGAATAATGTGAAAGCAGGATAGTGGGTTTATGTATATGTGTGTGCATATATTAGTTTATAAACACAGAGAGAGCTTTTAAATTCCCTCTTGGTAATTCTCATAGCAATAACTGCTAAGAAGACTCTAATATAGAAATGAGTCTTTTTGAATGAAAATCATAGAATATTAGAGCTACTATAAGGGATGTTGAAAAAATGGATTTGGATTCATAAGACCTAGGCTTAAATTCTATTTCAGCTGCTAAATACTCATGTAATCTTGGATGAATTATTTCACCTCTCTGTGACTCAGTTTCTTTGTCAGTGTAGTGTCCTTTTTGTGGCTACCTTATGGCTTGAACTCATAGGTTGGGTCTCCAGGGGTATAAATAACTTCTCCAGGTTCAAAGTTCTTTAAGAGATTATGTTTTTTAAATGATAGCTCATGAGCCCCAACCAGTGCATTTACCTGAAATAGTTGATCAGAGGACACAATTAGGTCAAAACAAAGGTATCATGAAAATTTTCACTGTAAAATATTCCCTCCATATACCTGGGGTACATTTTATGACAAATACACAGTGTTGGTGGGAAGCATGGGCACATGCTTTGATTATACTGGTAGAAGGGTGTAGCAGCAAGCACCCCAGCATCCCCAGGATGGTTGCCAACACAGGTTCTTAGATTTCTTTTCTAAAGGAAAGCAACTCAAAATGGGTTAACAATCTTAATTAATTAATCAAACATACCATTTACCTAATTCAGGGGGAAAAGTCAGCACCCCGAACTTCAGAGTATATAGACAGAACTACAAGAAGACAGAGAAATATTTCAAGCAGACAGGCCTCCAACTGTCTGACCCTTACATTCATTCCTAGTCAAAGTCACCAGAGAGGGAAGCATCAACATCTGGGTTTTCAAAGCCAGGGGGCTCAATGGCTGCCCAGAGTTTTGTCTGGCCAAATCACATAACACTTCTCAAAGTGAGCCCCAAAACAAAGCCTCTCATCAGGGTTTATATAGCCTTCTCCTGGCTCAGAGAATGTAACAACCCTCTTGACCCACTGCCCAATCAAAAAGCATTCCTGAAAACTGATCCTCCCACCACAGGTTCCAGGTACACTAAAGCCTATCAAAGGGCCTAGGGGCAGGGAAGATCTTAAATTCACATGCCCATAACAAAGGGACCAACTTAGGCAGTATATAGCCAAGGGACTCATAACTCCAATATCTCCAGTACTTCAAGGTTCTGATGTCCTTTTTATTCTCATGGTGTCCTCACATTGTTCCTTGGACTTAGTGTCCCTGGGTTCCCTGAGTCTGCTTATTTCATGGCACAATATTTACTTCTTGACAAGATAGATCTGCAGAAAATCTCTCTTTTCCCAAGAAATGAGGAATGATTCCTTCTTGAGAGCTATGTTCTTCTTCCATAACTGGCTCTCTGACTGCTGGGGCTAAACTATAATCATAATTATACACAACAATAATAGCTAGCATTTATATAGTGCTTTAATGTTTGATCTTAACAACACCAGTGAGAGGTAGATAATATTATTATCTTTATTTTACATATGAAGAAGTTGAGGCAGGCAGAGATCAAGTGACTTGCCCAGCATTACAGTTAGTTAGCAGTTGGAATCACATTTGAACTCAGGTCTTCCTTACTTGAGGTTCAGCATTCTATCTAACCTGCCACCTAGCTGCCTTGACAGACTCTCTAGAGAAGATGTGTCCTACTTTTTTCAAGACCATCAGGGGTATAGTTGATCCTTGAGTGAACCAATGGCTAGCAGCATTAAAATTCCATCAAATGTGATTGATTCTCCACTTTTCCTTAAAGGAGTAACAGTGTGTAAAGGCTTCCTTGCACTCGGGGTAACTTCATTTGTCTCTATCACTTTCCCCTTACAGCCTATAACATCATCAAGTAGCCTGGGGGTTTGGGGGTGGAGGCTGAGGAATCAATTGAGCAGAGACTCCCTGGTCAATCTCTCCCTACATCTATAAAAGGATTGGAACTAGTGATCTCTCAGGTGTCATCCAGCTCTAAATCTTACCAATCTAGTCCAACAGCATCATTTTACAGACTAGACGCAGCATGCTGTAGTGGAAGTTAGTGAAAGAACGTTGAACTTGGTATCAGAGGTCCTGGGGTTGAGTTTTATAACCAGCACATTCTGCCAAGTCACTTAACTGCCTGGATCTCACTTTTCTCCTCTGTAACGGAAATAATGACATTTTCATTGCTTTCCTTACCAGGTAAAGAAAGCACTATGTAGAGTGAGCTATCATTATAAAGAAACTCAGGCTCAAAGAAAGTGATCTGCCCAAGGTGAAAAAGCTCCTTAGTGTAAGAACTGAGCCCCAATCTCCTTGATTCCTTGCCCAATCCCATTTCCACAACATCCACACTGATTTCCCCAAAGGAACTGGTCGATGAGCATATTGAGGACAAGGATTCTATCTTCCAACTTCTTTGGATGAAATGAAAGAAGGAAGTACAAACACATTTATTAAGTACCTGCTATGTGCCAGACATTAAGCTAAGCAATTTACAAATATTATCTCATTTGATCCCCACAGTGAACTTGGAGGTAGGTGCTTTTATTATCCTCATCTACAGTCGAGGAAATTGAGGCAAACAGAGGTTAATAGACTTGCCCAAGGTCACATGGCTAGAATGCATCTGAGGTCAAATTTGAACTTGGGTCTTTGCCTCTGGGCCCAGCCCTTCGACATAAAGGTGCTCCATAAATAAGTCTTGGATGAATGGAAACTTTCTGTAATGTAGAACATAAATCCCAAACAAACAAGCCCCAAAACCCAAATTCCTAGTGGGGGAGGGTGAAAGAGAGACTTAAGCCAGTTACAAAATACCATTGGTTGTGGCTTTTGTTTTGTTTTGTCCCAGACTCTCTGTCTCAGTTTTTCCTCCTTCTTTTCTGTTCCCCTTTGTATTTGCCATGAATACAGAACATGTATTTTCCCATGCAATGACCTTCAGTGCATGCAAATCAGTTCATTTCAGAGATTTCACTTTGTAATGCATCTAGCCTAGATTTTTAAATGGCAAAATGATTATCCTGAGGAAGAAAGATAACTGTTCTTTTAATTATTAATTTCCAGAGTGTTTCAAGTAGAGTAAGTCTGAATTGTATGTGCAGGGGTGGAGGAAAGAACTAAGGGGTGGGGAACTCTATGAATCTAACAAAGCCTTTGTCTGGTATATTTACATATTTCTTTATACAATATGGTACTTTGACTGTTGAGCACAAAACAGTTTGCAACTTGGCATAGGTTACTCAAGAAACTTGCCAACTCAAACAAGCTGATTTCTACAGTTATAGAAGCAACAACACAAGGATTTTTCAAAAAGGAAAATTGTGCAAAACTTAAAATCGGTTTTCCTCCTTATTGAGTTCCATATGCCATCAATATTGTCCTTGAGATAGAAGCATCAGTGGAGCTAAATAATTAGTCGTCTTCCCTGGAAATGCAAACTGTATTTACTTCTGGTGTTTCTGATCATGGATCACAGCAATGGAGAAAGAAAGAGCATTAGAGGTAACCAAATCCAAGCCCTGCATTTTTTTTAGATAAGGGAAACTGAGGCCAATTGAGAGTAAGTGACTTAGCTAAGGTCATATGGGTTAGTAAGTGACAGTAAATGAGTTTGAACCCAAGCTCAAAAGACAGATGTAGAGATACGGGGAATGGATCAGACTGATCAATGCATTATTAAGACTTTACAGGGTTAACTGCCTGGGAAAAAAAATGGCAGTTTCCTTTTTGATATAGCTTTTGGTTTCTCCTGCCTTGATATCCTTATACTAACCTTGACTTTTCAGGACAAACAGATACAGTCAATCCTTAACATTCCCACCATTCCTGTGATTTTATTAGTAACCTCATTTTCACTTTTGTGTTGGCAACTGTGCACGTGACCATGCACAGTAGAGGAAAAATGAGAGGCACTGTTTGCACAAGTTTATGGAGTGGCTGGTATGCTTCACTGGTCTTGTTCTCTCAGCTGTTATAAAGAACTCTACGTGCATTTATTGCATATTTTCATCATTTGCCTTTAAAACTCAAGTTTTGTGCTGCAATAATGCCCTCAAAGAATAGTGCAAATCCTTTGGGTTCTAAGCCCCAGGATGCAAAGTCAGTGATATGGGTTAGAGAGAAAATAAAGGTGTTACAAAAATTTTCTGGTGGAATTCTGAAGCCCTTTCCTACTAATCACCCAGATCACTAGAGACGTTAAGGCTGCCAATCCCATCATCAATCTCAGTCTCAAGGTTAATAATCAACTTGCCTCTGAAGCTCCCATACTTCAAGATCCTTAAGGATCTCAAATAATGTGCAAAGCAGACATTACTGACAGATTATTCTACAATCTCCAGTACCATCCACCAGCTATGAAGGACATGAAGGTCAAACACCAGTCTTGGCATCTTCCAACAGCAGTAACTAAAGTTCTAGCAGCCTCTTCCTTGGTTTTCAATGAGTGGTCAAGGAAGAGAGGTTTATAGTAGCATAGAATACAGTAGAAAGCCCTCATACTACCATCTGACAGTGGAAGGTAAGATTCAGGTTTAAAATTTTTTTAGTTTTAAGATTTACTCTACAGTATTTGTGATACTACAGATTTCACAGGTTATGAAAAGTGAATATTGTTTGAAATAATTTTTTTAAATTGAGATATTGGCACAAAAGGACACAGAAATCTAGGAAATTGCTAATAGGAAAGATGTTTTGCATGTTACCAATTTTATTATGTGTACTACATTTTATGGGTTGTTTCATTAAGGGCAAATAACAACCATCACCACCTTTGTGTGTTAGGAAAAGTGCAAATTATCAGAATTCTTGTTTTGTTATAAAGAATTGTATGCAGAAAAGTGGATTTCCAGCAATATCTAGCAAAAGATGGTAATTTTTGGTGGCTGTAGGAACCTATCGCTCTATTTCCCATAGGTTCAATGTATGAACATTCACATTTTTACTTCTGTGACACTTTTGTGCCATGTTACCCTTGTGAAAGCTGAGGATTGACAGTAATTTCAATTCAACAAATATCTATTTATGGTGCTTTATACACAATACCACATTAGAGACAAAATTTTGATAAGACTAGGTTTACAGTGTAGAGGAAACAATAATTAATACATTATAAATTAACAAAATAAATTATTATTAAATAATATATAAGAAATACAGAGGGTGGGTATAAGAAAAGCAAGGGAAATTCTAGACTGGAAAATTAGGGAAGACTTCCCGGAAGAGTGGGACTTTAAAGGAATTGAAGAGTTGGGGTTGGGGTGAGAGAATGCATTCTGGGTAGAGAGACCACTATAAGTAAAGGCAAGAAAGTAGGAAGGTCCAGGCCATGTATAAGGAGATAGTAAGCAGTATAATTTGACCATTTAGTTCAATATGTGAATAGAAATTTGGAAGCCAAGTAGGACTGAGGTGACCAGGTATACAAATAATGGTGTCTGATTGAAGGATAGCTAATAAAGAGGAGAAAATGGAGACAATAAGAAGACATCTTAGGAGACATATTGTTGTTGTTTTAATTAGACTTAATTTTATTTTCAGATTCACATTTTCTCCATCCTACCTCCCTTCCATCCACATTCCCCAACCAGTTGAGAAAGCAAGAAAAACAAAATTCTTGTTACAAGGAGCCTCTTATAATAATCAAGGCAAGTGCTAATGGGGGGCTTTGTTAGGGGGGCAGCCATGAGAGAAGACTGGATTTCTAATCTGTACGGACCGCCGTACCAGGCTAGCACTTATAGATACCTTTCCAGTCGCCTCCACGACCTTTTGGTACCTCTCTGGTCACCCCTGTGACCCTTCAGACATCTCTGGATTGGACAAAGGAGACAGACATCAAGGGTGGAGTGTACTGCCCGTCTTTATTCTCCTCCTCATTCACATCCTCTCTATTAAACTCTCGTCCCCTCTCCCTCCTTCCCTGCCCCTTTATCTCCTTTCCCGACTGTGTCCGTTCATGTGCCTCAGCAACAGGCTCCTCACAGGAGGGAAGTGCTCTCCTGTTAGCGGTGTGTGCTCAATACCCCTCGATCCTTGAACCTGTGTAACAGGACGTGGTTCACGGGGCAGAACATACGCCTCAAGCGCCTCTTGGACCCAGCCTGAGTTGCGCTGTCATTTGCCTGAGTTGCGCTGTCATTTGCCTGAGTTCTCCATGAGTTCACAGAACTCGGGTAAAGTCTTAAAGGGCCCCTACAATAATCCAGCAAAAAGAGCAATGAGTGTAAGGACCTGGGTTCAAGAATTGTTTCTGACAGTACCTGTTTTTTTGTTATTGTTTGTCCTTCATTCTCAAAGAGAATCATGATATTAGGAAGATGGTGCCATGATTTACAAGTGAGTTGGATTTAAGTGAGAAAGGTCTGTGCAAGGTCACCATGGTGGTTTTCCTCTGGAGCATTCTGGGTCCAGTGGCAAGAAATAGATCAAGATGGTTGGAGATGGGCCCCAATAGTAAATGTATGATCTGGGGCCAGACACAACTTTGTTGGACCTTAGTTTCTCATCAATAAAATGAGTGAGTTGGACATCTGAGGTCCCTTCCAGATCTGAGAAGGCTATTTCAGGCATTGGGGAAGTAAAATGATCCTCAACCCCATGTATACTGTCATAGCCCTACTTTTCCTACTCAAATCTGACCTCTAATCTTTATTCATAGTAAGACATGAATGACTAGTACATTAAAATGGTACCTTTCCCAGAATGGTTTTTACTTTAACAGGAAAAAAAGCATTAAGACAAATTTGGCATATTCCCAATCTTAAAGTAGGAGCGGGAGGGTATTGGGGGGAAGGTCAGCCAGGAACTTTTTTGTGTCCCAGAATGAGTTACATATGGAAAAAAAAATGAAGCATTGGATAAAGAAGGAGAGATAGGGCAAGAATAAGAGACAGAAAGGAAAATACCAAAGAAGAAAATTGCAGGGGTGGGTAAGAGAAGACAAGTCTGGGAAAGAAAGAGAAAAAATGGGATATCTTAAAATAGATCAGGAGAAGTTGGGAACAAAGAGAGAAAGAGAATACCACAGGACATGAGGGAGGGAGAGAAACTTTCTTGAGAAAGAGGAAGGGAATCAAGGTCATATGCCTAGTGTGTGTGCATGGCTCAAATGGAAACTCAAAGGTGCAGCAAAATTCTGGCCAGTAAATGAGTATTTGATTAGAAACATTTATTATTAAAGCAGTGGCAGAAGAGGGAGTGTCGTGGTTCTTTAACTAATGACTTTACACATTTACTCTCTATTTATATATGTATATCATATTTTTATGTATTATATATGTATGTATATACGTATGTAGACAACTTAGAAGGATCTATGTTATCACCTTCTACCTCTACTGATTATAACCCATTTGTGCCCTGCCATCTTGTGCAAAAATCCTCCACAAAGGATACGCTCAATGAAAAGGACATTTTAGTCTGATTCTTTTAACATTCTGGGGGCACTACCAGTATAGTGGTGCCAGCAGGGTCCATCTATTGACACTTAATCTTTTTTTTTTGCTTTTTGGAGGGCAATTGGAGTTAAGTAACTTGCCCAAGTTCACATGGCTAGGATTTTGTTTTGTGTATGTTAAGCGTCTGAGGCCAGAACCGAATTCAAGTCCTTCTGACTCCAGGGCTGGTGCTCTACTCACTGCGCCACCTAGCCGCCCCTTATTGACACTTATTCTTAATATACAATTGGCCCATCTCTTTTTCTATCATACTTGTCCTTGAAAAGTGGGAAACAGGGAAAGAGCACTGGAATCCAAGGCCCTGGGTATGAGCCCACCTCTCCTTTACCAACTATATGGTCTTTGGCTAGTCACTTAATTGCCCCGTGACTCAGTTTACCCACCTGTAAAATGAAAGGATTAGTTTAAAGGTGGCTTCCAGGGTCCTGTTCAATTCTAGAATTATGACTTTATGGTTTTTTTATACCAGTTTGTGGACCTCAGATAATAAATGGAAACATAGAGATAATTTTACTCCTCCTCACACCCTATTTTTCCTTAATTCTCTCTGATGCACTGGAAATTCTCTTCTCCAGCCCCATCCCACCTCCATCTATTAACCTTCAGTTGGGAGAAGACTGTATGTTCAGCTTAAGGCATATCTCTGCTCACAGGATCATAGAGCCAGTTGGAAGGGACCTCAGAGCCCCTCTAATCCAATGCCTTTACTTGATAGCTGAAGAAACCAAGGCTCAGGAGGGGAGGATATGTGTGGGGAGGGGACAGCTAGAACAAAGGAAGACCTTTTTTGTCTCTCAGAATGAATTACTGATGAAAAAAAAATGGAATGTTGAAATGTCGAATGACTTGCCCAAGGTCACACAGGTAGTTACCATCAGAGTTGGGATTTGAATGCAGGTCTTCAACTCCAGACCCCCTGTTCTTTCCACCATGACACACTCCTCCCCTTAAATGAAACACAATATAAAAGACTTCATCTTGAACATTATATAAACATTCTTTTGCATTTCTGTGTGATTCACACAGTTCTGAAGATTCCTAGAATCTGAGTTGTTTCATTTTGTTTTGTTTGGGGGAAGACGGTGAAGTGGGGGAGGCCAGTCCTTCTTCCTTGTGTTTCCCTGGGGTTTTTTGTGTGAAAGGAAACAAGCAAGGCCTGGGAGGATGGTGTTGCAATTTTAGAATTGGGGCTTTCTGAACAGCATCACTGAACAGTGAGATGTTATTAAATTCTCCCACCCTCTCTTCAAACTGCCCCACCCTGCTTCTGAGCCCCCTCCACTTTATTGCTTTCCCCTTCTCTTCCCCCAAAGTTCTTGGCTCTTCTCTTTGGATCTCCAGCCCAGCTGTTTCCCGCCTCCCCTTTGGGGGGGGGGGGCTGCAGAACATGCTGCATAAGGCATTTGGCACTGGGGCTGTCTGTATCAGTGTGAGCCATGCCCAGGAGTGTGAAATACCCTAAAATAACAAGCTTCTCTTCCCTTCGGAGCACACACATGAGTCACAGAGCCCGGCCCAGCCTAGCCCAGCACAACACTGGGGTTGGTAGGCATGCCTCTGAAATGTCTACAGCAATTTGCTAACCAAAAGGAAACCAGCCCTTCCTTTTGAAAATTCACTTTCTCCACTACATACAATGGGTCTCACTTTACAGGATCACCAAACTACTCTTCTCTTGCTTCTTTAGCAGAGGCTGCCCACAGTCTCTTTGTGTTCTGCTGGTGGGATTGATGAAGATCAAAGTCTCCTTCACCATAATCCTTTCAATGCTCAGGGAAAGCTGTGAAGTTGGCTTGAAGTGACCTTCTGGCCTCCATTCAGTGGGTCTCTCATCTCTTCTAATCCCTGACTCCATCTATGTTGTTTCTGCCATTTATTTACCCAGGGTTGACCACTGTGGTGCCTGACTCAGAATTGCCCCATGGCCCAGACCTTCTTCCCTTTCTCCTATATCAGCCTTGGTTCCCATGTGGTCCCTGTCTCTGCTAGGGAACTGATCAACTACTTTGTACTAAGCTGTTAATGGCAGATAATAGCTTTTTGTTATTGTTGTTCATTCATTTGTTTATTTTTTTTCAGTTGTGTCTGACTCTTTGTGACCCCATGTGGGGTTTTCTCTGCAGAGATACTAGAGTAGTTTGCCATTTTCTCCTCCAGCTCATTTTATAGGTGAAAAAACTGAGGTAAGCAGGATTAAGTGACTTACCCAGGGTCACACAGCTAGGCAGTGTCTGTGGCCAGATTTGAACTCAGGAAGATGAGTCTTCTTGCCTCCAGGCCTGGCACTCTATATACCACACCACCACCTAGATGCCCAATTAATAGCTTAATCTCACCCAAAGTGAGGCAGGATAAGGAGCAGTGTAGACAGAGAGCTGGCTTTGCAGTGGGAAAATCTGAGTCTGAATCCTACTCTGGCTCTGCCTATGCATGCGATTTTTGGGTAAGTCATTGTACAGTGTGTAGTGTTCTAATGTATTTAGATAGTGTATTTAGTCAAGAAGACTTGAGTTCAAATCTTACCTCAGACACTAGGCTGGGCAAGTCACAACCTTTCTGTCCCCCAGTTTCTTTATCTGTTAAATGAGGGTTTTGGACTACTTGACTTCAGAATTCCCTACCAGCCCTAAATTGATGAATCATCATCAATAATTTAATAATATACATTGACAGAGCCTTAAGTCAGTGTTTCTTAAACTAATTTGGTCAGAGAGTACTCCGGAGCTTGAAATCTATTGACAGAACCTAGGTCATAAGTATTGTCTCAGAACATCTCAGAATCAGGAGAACTTTGGAGCAAAATAGAGGAACATAAGCCTGGCTTTGTACCAAACATTTTTCACATGTAATATTTTTCACACAGTCAGTCCATAAACATTTTTTAAGAGCCCAATGCATAAACAAGTAGCTGAGTGGTACAATGGATAGAGGTCCAGAATTGAAGTCAGGAATCCTGAGTTCAAATCTGTTCTCAGACACTAACTAGCTATATGACCCTGAGCAAGTCACTTAACCCTATCTGCTTCAGTTTCCTCATCTATAAAATGAGCTGGAGAAGGAAATGGCAAACTACTCCATTATCTTTACCAAGAAAATCCTAATGGGATTACAAAGAAACATGACTGAAAACAAATGGACAAAATTAATAAATTAGGAGCCTACTATGTGCCAGATCCTGTGCTAAATGCTAGGGATACAAAAAGAGTAAAAAAAATCAGTCCTGTTCTCAAGGAGCTCACAGTCTAATGGGAGAGACAACAAGCAAACAAATATGTACAAACTATATATAGGATAAGTAGAAAATACTTAAAAGGGAAATCCTAGTAGATGTTGTCTATCGTCTAGGGCATTCCTCTTCCTTCTTCAATTTGGTACCTGGCTTACAATTTTCCTCTTTCCCAACTTCTGCCCTCATACTTGAGGACTTCAAGATGCTATATACATAATTTTATATGTAATATTCTAGAGAGGATCCCTAACTCACAATATGAAAAATACAACTAGGTCCATAGAACATCATTTGGGAAATATTGCCTTAATCTCTAGTTCTGTTGGGAATTTTGGTCAGGAGGGCTTACAGGAAGCCACCATAGGTGTTAACCTACTATCCCCACATACAAATCTGGGCCTGTGCCAAGAAACAGCAGCAAGTTTCTAAGGCCTGGAATCTGGCCATACTCTGCCCACAACCTTCAAAGCACAGCTCAGAGCTCAGCTCCTAACCTCAGAACAACACAAAGCCTCTGTATCTAATCCCTTCCTGACACCCCCACACCCTTTTTTGTTAGTGTTATCTGCCTTTAGAAATTGCTTTAATTTTGTATTGACTTATCTATGTATGAATAGATTGTAAGTTCCTTGAAGGCAAAGACTATTTTGGCTTTGTTTTTTGTATACCCACCCTGGCTAAGTGGATAAAGAGCTGGCTTTTAAGCCTGGAAGACCTTGGTTCAAGTCCTATTCTGACACATATACTCATCTTAGAGTTCTGGGCATTTTCTCTGGCTGTCCTCTATGTCTGGAATGCTCTGCTTTCTGACTCCTCTGGCTTCCTTTAAGTCCCATCTAAAATTCTATCTTTTAACGGAAGCCTTCCTCAACATCCTCTTAATTTCAGTGCCTTCTCTTTATTAATTATTTCCTCTTTATCCTGTGTATAGCTTGCTTTGAATATATTTGCTTGCATATTGTCTCTCCCAATAAGCTCCTTGAGTGCAGGGACTGTCTTTTACCTTTTTTGGTATCTTCTGTGCTTAGCTCAATACCTGGCACATAATAGGGCATTTGTTTAATGGTCAGTCAACTTTTTGTGACCCATTTCAGGGTTTTCTTGGCAAAGATAGCAGAGTGGTTTGCCATTTCCTTCTCCAGCTTATTTTTGCAGATGAAGAAACTTAGGCAAGCAGAGTTAAGTGACTTGCCCAGAGTCACACAGCTAGTAAATGTCTAAGGATGGATTTGAACTCAGGGAGATGAGTCTTCCCAGACTCCAGGCCCAGCACTCAACCCATTGTGCCACCTACCTACCAGGAGTAGGGCACTTAATATTAATTGATTAATTAACACTAACTGCGTGACCTTGGGTAAGTCACTACCTCTCAGTGCACTTAATCTTTAGGCAATTCTCTAAGGCTAGAAGGTGGTAGCCTTCATTGGCAGAGTTTTCTCACCAGGGAGTTCCCTATTCTTTTTATCCTCAGCCACCTGGCAAATAATAGGCATTTATAAATGTTTCATGAATTGAATCACAAAGCCCTTTCATCACTATAAAAGCCTTGTGAAGTAAGTACTGCAAGTGTTATTATCTCTATTTTAGAGATGAGGAAAACTGAAGCTCAGAAAACTGAGGTGACTTGCTATCAGCCACACAGTAAGAGAACCAAACTGGAGCCCTTGTCTTCTGACTCCACAGCCTAGGCATTTTTTTTTTTTTTTTTTTTGCTTTTTGGAGGGCAATTGGGGTTAAGTAACTTGCCCAAGGTCACACGGCTAGGTTTTCTTGTTTGTGTGTGCATTAAGTGTCTAAGGCCGGAACCGAACTCAGGTCCTTCTGACTCCAGGGCTGACGCTCTACTCACTGAGCCACCTAGCCGCCCCAAGCCTAGGCATTTTTAAAGGGAAAATACTGCCTCTTCATAAAAATGCTTTTTATATACAAAGTGGTTTGTAGACATAATTTCATCTTTTCCTCACAGCCTTCCATGCCTGCAAGGTAGGTGATAAGCATCAATAATTTCATTTTGTAGACCAGGATGCTGAGAGGTCCTACCAAGGCCACACAGCTAGACACTAAGTGATGGAGTCACGGCCCAGCTCTAGGTGCTCTGAATCTAAACCCTATACTTTGGCCCCATCAGGCTGCTTGTCTCAAGTGGATGCTGGTAATTCTTTGCTGTTTGGAAGGGTGTGAGTCTCTCTGTAAATATTCCAAGCAAATATTCTGCAAGCCTCTTGAGAGGTTTGTGTTGGCCTATTTGGCAAAGTATCCTCTAGCAAATTCTCATTGCCTGACAACAGGCCTTTGCTAAGGGTGTTATTACACTCCAAGCAGAGGGAGGAGCCACAGAGATGGGATGACCTCTGTGTTCATCTGCTATGGTAGAAAGAACCGTGGAAGAACTACTTCTAATCTTGTCTCTTTTACTAATTGTGTGAGCTTAACTTTGGGGGGCCTCTTTTTTAAATCTGTGAATTAGATCCATTTTAAAAAAAATCTGGTTCAACAAACATTTATGAAGGGAATAATATCAAATATAAACTCCTCTGCTGTGCATTTAAAACCTTTCACAACTCAGCCCCAACCTACCTTTCTAGTCTTCTTTACACTATTTCATTCCATGCACATTTTGGTCTAGCCAAATTGGCCCCTTCATATACCATATAGTGAACTTCCTCACCTGGAGTCCAAATTCCAGCTTGCATATGAGGTCTTTTTCCTCATCCCCACAGTTGCTAGTGACATCCTCTCAAAATAATCTTATATCTATTTTACCTATGTATATATTTTATAGCAATGTGTATTTATATACATAAATACATACACATATACACATATGAAAGCTGTGTGCTCCTTGAAGGCACAGATCACATCTAATTCCAAATCTATTTTCCTACCTTTGTATGACTGTTTTCACTATTGTTTTTGTATCTCCAGTTCCTGTCATACAGCAGAGACTTAATAAATGCTTGCTGATTAATTGACTGAGCTAGGCCCAACACTTGGAGTAGCTCCTGGATTTTTATGACTAAGATGGTCAGCCATAATACTTTCCTTGGTTGTTTCTGCCCAAGTTAAATACTTCCTACGCCCATCCTAGACCCTACATTAGAATTTGTTAATACCTTTCTCAGTCATATGCACTTAGAATTTATTATTCTATCTTAGAGTTGTTTTTGTATGTTTCTCTTTCCCTGTCTCCCAGATAGGTTGCAAGCTCCATGAGGGCAGGGGCTATGTTTTATTTAATTTTTAAATCTCCCCCCACATCTAACACAGTGTGTTGCATATAGTGATACTTAACATAGGTTTGTTAAATTGAATTAAGGTGGTGCAATTTGAGAGAACTTAGGAAAGTCCTCACCCTCCCCTATCTGTCTGCCACACTACCTGAAATTCTACCATTAGAGTTCATTTCATAACAAGTGCTTGATGAATATTTGATGAATGAAGCTGGAGAAAATCATGAAACCCATGCTGACTGGGTTCTCTATTAATTTATGTTGCATAATTTTGACTAGGTCTTCACTTTGCCTAGGCAATCCTTTTATGTGTGCTTAATCCCCATTATTCATTTAATTAAATTAATTAAATAATAAATTAAATTCATCCCATTCACTACAGCAGCTATTCAAACCTTTTCATCCCTCTTCAAACCTCCAAAGGCTCCCTCTTCTCCATCCCCTCAGCTGAGACCTTGTCTCATATTTCACTTTAAAAATAGAGGTCATTTGGCGGCAGATCATATTGAAGTCATACTCCCCACGGCTTTGACCTGGGCCCTCTTCTCTTCTCCCTCTATGCTGTATCCCTTGGTGATCTCATCAGATCCAAAGGATTCATTTATCATCTCTATTTTGATTATTCTAAAATCTACATATCCCCCTAACCTCCAACTGCCTATTAGAGATCTAGAACTGAACGTACTATCAACATCTTAGACTCAACATGTCCAAATCTGAGTTCCTATCTTTCTCTAAACTTTCTCCTCATCCCAATTTTCCTATTATTGTCAAGGACACCTCCATTCTCTTAGTCATTCAGGCTCACCACTTAGTTATCATCCTTACCCCCTCACTCTCTCTCATCTCCCTCCCCAATCTGTTGCTGAGTCCTATTGATTCTATACTTTAATATAATTCCCTCTTCTCTGACATCCTCACCACCCTGGTGCAAGCCCTCATCCCCTCACATCTGCACTATGACAATACAGTCACACACACACACACACACACACACACATATATATAGTCATATATAGGTTGGTTCTCCCTGCCACAAATCTCTCCCTACTCCAGTCTATCTGCCCACTCAGCTTCCAAAGTGGGTCTGACATAGGTCCGACAATGTCAGACCCTTTATTCAATAAACTCTAATAGCTTCCTATCACCTCCAGGATCAAATATGAAATCCTCTATTTGGCATTCAAAGCCCATCACACCTGAGCCCTCTCCTATCTTTCCAGTCTTCTTTTACCTTAGATCCCACCATGTACCTTGTGATCTGATGAGACAGGCCTCCTGGTTCTTCCATGAACAAGACACTCCATCTCTCAGTTCCAGGAACTTTCTATGGCTATTTCCCAGACCTGGACTTCATCTCCATTTCCAGGCTTCCCTAGCTTCCTTTGAGTCCTAGCTGAAATCTCCCTTTCTTTGATTATATACAATTTATCCTGTATATAGCTTGTGTTTTCTCACCTGTTAGATTGTAAGCTGCTTGAGGGCAGGGGCTGTCTTTTGCCTCTGTTTATCCCCAGCACTGAGCACAGCTGGGGATACCTAGCACATAGTAGACCCTTAATAAATCCTTGATTTGAATTGATGAAGAAATGGTCAAATGAGGTAACAAATGAAGGCAGGAAGGAAGGAAACAAGCATTTATTAAAGGCCTACTGTATGCCAAAGCTCTTTACAAATATCTCATCTGATGCTCTCAATGAGCTTGGGAGGTAGTGCCATTATTATTTCCATTTTATAGGTGAGAAAACCAAGGCAGAGAGAGGTTAAATGAATTGTCTAAGGTCATCCAGTTAATAAGCGTGTGAAGCTTCTTGACTCCAGGTTCAGTAATCTATCTCCTGTACCACTTAGCTATCTCTGGAATATGGAAAAATATTGAAAAATATAAAATCTATACAAATGCGAGGTTTCTGTTATTGTCAAAATAACACTAATATGTGTAAAAGTTAATAGAAAGAAAAAATTTCCCCAATTTCTAAAAACAAAGCAGGATACATATCATAGACAATGGAATCCAGAGGTTGAATAGGCCAGGTCAAACATGACACTCAGGAAGGACCTAGCTGCACCTGTTTTGGGAACGCCCTCTGCTGTCTATTTTATCACTTTCAGGATCATACCAACGGTGAGGAAAGTCTACAGATGTCACCAGAGAGCTGCCAGACATGATCAGGACAACACTTCCTGACTTCTCAAAGTCCTCTGTCCTGACCCTTCTTTGAAGCCCACCTCTTTTGACCAATGAGAACAAGGAAAAGTATTTCAAAAGACTATGTCTCTCTAGAACCATTAACCGTTGTCCTATGTGGGAGGGAGGGAGACAATGCAGAGGCGGGAAGTGGGAGTCGTGATGTTTGGGCTGGAAGGGAATCTTAAGAACCATCTAATCCAATTTCCTTATTTTACAGATGACGAAACTGAAGGGTAGAGGGTAAATAATTTGTCCATGGTCACACTGGCAATAAATCATAAGACTGGGTTTCTAATCTAGGTTCTCAGAAAGTAATTTCCCCATATACAAAGGAATAAAGAGAATAAAGCTTACACAAACACACACGTATGTGTATTATGTTTACATATACATGTACACATGTACACAAGGTACACATATATCATACACATGTACATATATGCACATATTTATTTATATGTATATATAGTATACCCACATACCCACCTATGTGTATATTTTATGTGTATGTATATAATATAGTGTGTATGTATATCTATGTACATATGTATATGTTTATATTTACATGTATACACATGCGTGCTTATGTGTGTACACACAGATATGTATATACAGAAAAGTTTTGGTCTCCATGCTCCTAAGTAGTTTAGAAGCTTAATCCTACAATGTAACCTTGGGCTAATTATTAACCTCTGCCCTTCAGTTTCCTTATCTATAAAGCAAGGAGGTTAGATTAGATGATTTTTAAGATTACTTTGCAGCTTGCTATACCTCTCTGTCTGTCTATCTATCTGGCTCTCTATCTTGTCTGAAAGGGGTAGAGTGATTGAAAAGAGAGCTAGTTGTTGGACTTGGAGACAAAGGAAACACCTAAAGCATTTATATCACAACAACGCTATGGGACAAGCTTTTGGGTATTATCATTCTCTTACTGATGAGGAAACGGGAGTGATTTGTCCAAGATTGTATGACTCCTAAATATCAAAGCAGGATTTGAATCTATGGCTTTCCCGATTGGAAATGCAATGTTCTTTCTATTATACCAGGCTTTATCTAAGTACTGAACATCTTATTTTGCTAGACTAATTTATTTTATTCTTATTATATATGTCTGACCTTAAACTAATCAATTTTAATTAAATTTTATTGAAATTTTAATTAAATTTTGTGTTAATATTTATATTAATATATAATTAATAAATTAAATAATTATAGTTTAAATTAAAGATCATTTTAAAAAATCACACAATAAACATAAAACACAGTCAAACATTTACTGTGCAAGGAGATAGGAAGTCAACAATGATACCTGTAATCCACGATATTACATGTTGTGAATGATATGCTGTAGCTGTAATCCACAATCCACAATATTACATGATTAAGTGCATTAGAGAACTACAAAATAAAGCAGTTTACATTTGACCTTATAGGCTACTGAGTGATTGATCCGGGGTAGGATGAAGAATTTCTCCTCTATACCAGGAATATCAACAGAATCCCTTTCAGAGTGGAATTCTGGAGAGCCCAGTAAAAAGGAGGCAGATGAATGTAGCCTTGGACCTACAGACGAGAACACCAGGGTTGGACTCCTGACTCAGACACCTGGTAGTATCCAGTAGAGCTGATTTAACCTCTTGGGCTTACTTTCCTCACTGTAAAATGAGAGGGTTGGATTCAGTGGTCCCCAAACTTTAAATGCCCCTTCTAGCTCTAAACCTAAGATTGTTCCCAGTGAGTGAGGAGGTCTTAGGAGACAATCCCCTGCTATAGTCTGGATTGTAGTGCTTTGCACTGCAGAGAGCCTGGGTAAGTAATTTCACCTCTTGATCTCCTTAATCTCCTATCACTTCTAGCCCTAAAATTCTATGACTCTGTAATTCTAAGTTTATCCTATTCCCATTCCCATCCCTTTCTGCTGCCCTCTTTTCTGATACTGCAACTAGTCAGTGCTGGGTCATAATTTAGCAGACAAGCTGCTTTGGCTGCTGATGCAGGTAAAGGAGAGCTAACCTTTCCTGTAGAAAACTAAGTTTCCTCTGGGTTTGCCAGCTCCCATTTTCACATGCCTCTACTCAGATGCATTCACATCAAGAGAATCCAGGTAGACTTGAGTTCAAATCTCTTCACCTCAGACACTCACTAGCTATGTGGTCCTGTCCAACTCAATTACTTTAAGCCTCAGTTCCTTCATCTGTAAAATGGGGAGAACAGTCATGCCTACCTCACAAGATGGTCGTGAGGATCAAGTGAAATAATCTATGAAAATTGCTTTGTAAACTTTAAAGCATTATATAAATATTAGTCACTATTACTACTACCATTACTATTACTGTTATTACTTCAAGAGTCATGTGGTTTATGTGACCTTAGAAGTCATTTATTTAACCCCTTCATCTTACAGAGAAGGAAACTGAGGCCAGAGAGAATGTAGGCTCAAAGATCAAAAAGGTCTCAGAGGTCATCTAGACCAATCCCTTCATTTGACAGAGTAGGAAAGTGAGGTGAAATGACTTGGTCATTCTGATGACAAGTGGCATATTTGGTATTTCATCTCATATTCTCTGACTCTTCTGGTTGCACCATGACTTCCTCTAAGGCTGGGCTGGACTGGGCTATCTCCCAAGGAGCTAGACATATCCTTTGCCTCATTCTGAAGGATGTGTACCCTCACTCAGGTCCATCACACGTGGCCCACTCCATTCTTTATCCTCTTTTCTCCCTTTCCCACTATTAAAATCTGCCTCAGTAAAGGAATCAAAGTTATTCACACTGAAGTGCAATGTGCTTAATATGTCTCTTCTCACAGGGTTATTGGTATTTTGAAGAAGGACCAAGTCTGGGTAAGGAAAGAAAACCACTGCAATAAAATTTCAGAGATTAATAAGCTAGTTCCAAAAGCTGTTTGTTTGGGGTGTCTGTTTTTTGAAGGGGAGGGGTATAGGGTTAAGGTAGTTTTATTCTGAGTTTCTAACGTCCTATCACATTGGTGGGTGGCTCCCTATTCAAAAGGCGTCATTGTGTTTCGGTTTAAACCCAGGGACGCTATTATGTGCTATTATGAAAGAGATGACTCTCTTGGATCATGCTGTTTAACCTCATGAGGGATGTGCTAAAGGGCACATACAACCTTGTGTGCCTCCTCCCCACCCCATAAAGGGTTGCTGACTTCAAAGAGGAGGAGTCACTGAGGCAGGAAAAGCCATTTATTCAGTAGATTTTAAAGAGAGAGAAAACATCCACTCAATCTCTCTTTCTTCTGAATATGACTCTTGGAATTCTCAATGAGTTCTCCCACAAGTTGGGAAGGAGAAAGCACTCTTTCCCCCTCCCCACCCAGCACCCTGGATTCTCTGGGAACATGTATGTGTGCTATCTAGGTGAACCTGAGCCTGAATCACAAGGCTCTGAATGCCTCTTCTGCTTTGGGCAGCTTTCCCTGAGTATAGGTGATTGAATAAAGACCATGAGAAAGCTACTTCTAGCCATGAGAGATCGGGAACTCCTAGGTCCCATAGTCGGCACTAACTGTACCTTGGGAGCTGTTTGGAGGATGTGGCCACTTATGGAAGGGAATATCCAAGCCATTGCCCTGACTTGTTGAAAAATGAGGACCTTGAGGGAGTTGTTTGTACAATGCTGAGTCAAGCTGAAGTGGCAGCTCAACTGCACCACTAATTGTTTCATGTTTTATTGTTTTCAAGAATTAACCTCCTAGGGAAAAAAAAAATCATAGGAGTTCTAGGTGATACTATATCATATTTTTGTCTTTGTCAATGCATTATAATTCTTTTGTGCTTAAAGGATGTCTTTTATGTTTGAAGAATGTTTTTTGTGTGCATGAAGTAAACAGTGGTCATATATCAGATCAAAAGTGTATGATGAATATCTTTCTACGCTCTTTACCAACCTTAAACTCCAGGTGATTTCCCCCAAGGTTACAGTATGGAGGCCTAAAGAGCCAGAGACAAGGAATAAAAAAGAGAGTTGGTCCCTCTCTCAAGAGGCCAGGATCCCCTCAGACTGAAATGGTTTCCTTTTGTAAGACCAGAGCAAGTACCTCTTAATGGGAAAGCGAATTCCTGACCCCACCTCCCCTGGGCCAACAACAGGATCTGTTGTTACACTAATAATAATAATCTTAATAGAAAAACCTTGCTGGGAACAAGGGTTTGCTTTTGGCTCTGGGTGATAATATGTAGCTCCCGGCCACAGGAGGAGTTTGGTTCTTTAATTACTGTGCAAGCAGAGTGGAGAGGAATTCATGGTTCATCTGGGATGAGGGCTGATCTGGGGCTAACATTCAACAAGGGTTTTATAAGGGGGGAATCAGCTCTTTAAAGTCTGTCCTCCCTTCCCAGCGTGTGGGCCCCGAATCTAAGGAGGGGACTTGACTCATGCCAGCTCCTATGTTTCCTGCCAGAAATGCCTCCAATCCAGGTGTTCTATTATGAGAACATCATAGAGGCAGCACCTAAAGGAAATTTACTGGTGAGGACCTGGGGGAGAGGGGTGGGACCTGGCAGCCCTGCAGAGCACTGATCCACCCTCCATCCAATGTGTTAATGTGTGTACCTCTGCCCACGCTGTTCTTTTATAACACAGCAAAAGCCTTTCTCTGGAAAATGGACATGTGACCCAACTCTCTTATTGGGCCAAGACTCTGGCTAGAGACAAACAGATTCTTCCCAGATAAGACTCAGAATATAGCAAGGACATCCCTTCAGCAGGAAAAATAAAGCTGAAGGGGAAAGAAGGAGCAAAGTTCTGGTAATTTTGATCATAGGGATCTCATAATATGAAGGGATAGAGAGCAAAAAAAAACCCCAACAACAAGTCTTACATATAGGTAGAATTGTAGGGTGTTTCACATAGAAGAATTTTTGTTGAATTGAATTGATGTGGCATTATCTGAAAGGTATTTGGCAGCTCCCCGCTTTTCGCCACCCTGCTCCCAAATATATTCCTACTTCCCTGCCACACTGTCTGAAATCCCACCATTTGGGTGAGGAAGAGGAATATTTAACAGTCCTCCTTTAAAAGACAAATATCCTGATAATTTTATCCCATTTGCTTAAAGAGGAGTTAAGGCTATGATATTTGGGACCCCAATGATCAACAAGATTATTTCAATTAATATGGCCTGACTAGATAGGGAGACCTTTTTCTCTTCCTCACTCCATCTGTGTGGAGGGAAATCAGTGTAGAGGATAGCTATCTAGCTTCAGAGTCATCTCTGACACATACTCCCTGGATGTCTCTGGGAAAGTAAGAGGGACTTCTCAATATCCTCAGGCAGCTCATTAGAACTATAAGTTAAACATGAGCTGTCTATATACATGGTAAAGGGAATTTTCTGTATTAATAAAACTGGACCAAAAAATAATATGTCTAGGTCAGTGGTCCTTTTTTCTCTTCTCACTTCATGTTTCCCCAAAACTATACACTCCATGAGAGAGAATAACCAGGGTTATCTGAAGGAGGAATAGGTTTTTCCTTCACTCAAGGGTAGACCATTAGCTTGCTGTTGTTTTATAGTCTCCTTTGACCTAAAAATCTGATCCTCCTTCGAATGCAAATTCTATTGGGAAAGTAATTCTTTAAGGTATTATTTGTCATTTATAACAATGTGTGAAGGAAGAACAGAGAGTTTTAGTATGAAAATCATCTGCTTATTTACTTTTAATCCTGGTAATTAGATTCCTTACTGGCAGATTCAACACTAGCCCAGACTCTGAAACTAGCCCTGACTCTAGGCAAAGCAATGCTTCCATCCATGTAAAATTAGGGTGTTGGTCAACAAGAACTCTGGAACCCTTCCACCTCTGTGGATTTGGAATATAATCCTATGTCAACAGTACCACAGCTGCCCAGGCAGGCCCCTTCTCACAAAAAGTCTCCAACTTTAGATCCACAGATTGGATTGAGATCTGGAAGAGCTTGATCCCAAAGGGGGATAGTTCAAACTTTCCTCAATCTCTTTGGCTTATTATACCCCTACCCTGAAATAGCACTCATGGGAAAATTTCTGAAGCAAATCCCCAAAAAGATTAACAAGATTCTTTCTGAATAAAATAATCAATGTACAAAGTAGATCTCAGGTATAGGACAGCTATTTATTTCTTCTACCACAAAAAAAGATTGTAACACAGAAAACCAATAAGTATGAACTGAAAAATACTTAAAACATGAAACTATAATCCATTACTCCTACTATACAGTCCTAAGAGGTAAAGACAACTTTGTAAGACTGCTCAACAGTTAATTCACATTCATTCTGAATCTGTATTTTTAAGCAGCTCACAAATCTATATCTTCTGACCAGTCAGGCTACAGAATCCTCCTAGCATAACACCGTTATCTTTTTGTGTTGTGGTGGATACCTTCCACAAGGCTCATGTGTTCTCTAGCTCATGAGTTAGCACCAAAGATGGAAATGTCTATTTCTCAAAATGACTATTCAGTGACCTGGATTTAGGTAAAGAAATACAAAGTAGAAGAGGGAGCCAGGAACTTGAGGTCTAGTTTCAAACTTAAATAAACACATATCCTTGTTGCCTTGAGTGTGAAGTCAGTCAGTCAAAAAATAAACATTTATTAAGTGTCTGTTATGGGCCAGGCAAGGTGCTAACCACTGGGAATGCAAAAAGAGGGAAAATACAATCTCTTCCCTCAAGGAGCTTATAATCTAATGGCGGGGGGAGACAACAAGCAAGTAAATATGTATAAACAAGCTATGTACAGGATAAGTAAAAAGTAATTAAGAAAAGGAAGACATTAGAATTAAAAGGGATTGAAAAAGGCTTTCTGGAGAAAATGGGATTTTAGTTGAGACTTAAAGAAAGCCAAGGAGAATTAGAAGTCAGAGATGAAGTGATAGAGCATTCCAGGCATAGAGGACAAGCCAGAGAAAATGCCTGGAATGGAAAATGGAAGAGTCCTGTCCATAGAACACCAACAGGGCCAGCATCAAGCAATGGCCAGCATTAAGGTGTAAGAAAACTGGAAATATAAGAGGGGGTTAGGTTATGAAATGTCAGAGTCATCATTGCTGCTTTGGGGAGCAATTAGTGGTAGTGATAAGAGAACTGACATTAGATGTGTCCCAACAAAGATGCCACCTAAAAAGTATCTAGAAACAGTTTCTTCACAATCCTCAGAGTCTACAGAATGGGTACTTCTTCCAGGATCAGTTATAATCTTTATTGAAATTATCTGCTGTTTTATGATTTGTTCTTTAACTTACCCATTTTTTAGGATTGCTATTTAGTCTTCTTTATTTTTGTTTTAAATATATTTTTATTGAAGTTCAAATTAATTCAAATCACTTCTTCGGTGGCCCT
The DNA here is from genome assembly GCA_011680675.1 of Gymnobelideus leadbeateri. Taxonomy (NCBI): domain Eukaryota; kingdom Metazoa; phylum Chordata; class Mammalia; order Diprotodontia; family Petauridae; genus Gymnobelideus; species Gymnobelideus leadbeateri. Next base: position 580,242 of record WOXC01011982.1, read on the forward strand.
TTACTGAATATGATTTTTATTGCATCGAGTTTAATAGCTCTGCTTTTCTACATTTATGAGGTTTTTGATGCCTTAATACATGATCAATTTTTGTAAAGTTGCTGTGCATAGCTCAGAAATATGTATATTTCTTTCTAGTCTGATTCAATAAGTACCTGAGATCTATCATACCTAACTTCTATAAAATTCTACTTAGCTGCTTCTTATACATTTCTTTTTTTGTAGTTGTTTAACTTGTCTAGATCTCAGAGGGGTACATTAAGGTCCTCCAGTATTAGAGTTTTACTGTCTTTATAATTAATTTAATTTTTTCCTTTGAGAATTCAGATGCTATGCTATTTTGTGCATATGTTAGTGTTTATATTAATTTGTTATCTATGGTATCTTTCAGTATAAAATATTTTTTCTGTTTAATCTTCTTTAATCAAGTCTACTTTTGCTGTTTCCTTGACTGAGATTATGATTGCTTTCTTTTGGACTTCAACAGAAGCATAATGGATTTTGTTCCAGCCCCTTATTTTAATTCTGTGTGAATTTTTAGGTTTTGTATATTCCTTTTTTTTTGCTTTTTGGAGGGCAATTGGGGTTAAGTAACTTGCCCAAGGTCACACGGCTAGGTTTTTGTTTGTGTGTACATTAAGTGTCTGAGGTCGGATCCGAACTCAGGTCCTTCTGACTCTAGGGCTGACGCTCTACTCACTGCGCCACCTAGCTGCCCCTTGTATATTTCTTATAAATGACATATTGTTGGATTTTGCTTTCTAATGCATTCTGCTTTCCTCTTCCATTTTATAGGTGAGTGCATCCCATTTATATTCACAGTTATTTTCATTAATTATATACATTTCCTTCTATCTTATCCTATTATACTTTTTTCTTTTTGTTTTTTTCCCTGTTTTTTATGAAGAAGAGAGTGCTGATTGAGGAGGTTGTTCAGCACTAGTGCTTTAGGTCAATACAATCTGCTTCTGCTCTCTTGACTCTCTTCTCTTTCCTTCAACCAGAGCCCAATGACAGAGTCTTACTTTTTATCTCTTTCCCTTTCAACTCCTCTTTTCTCTCCAGTCTCCTAAATTAGAATTTGTTTTGCTTATCACTCCCTGAATCTACCCACCCTTATATTTATTCTTCCTTCTTCCCTTTCCTTCTTATTTCTCTGTTGAGTAAAATGCATTTCTGTATAGAACTGAGTATGTCTTCCCTCCTTTGAACAATTCATATGAAAGGAAGGTTCAAAGGTCAGTTTGTCCCCACACTTCTTCATCCTTTGCATAGTCTTCTACCTGTATACTCCAATTATATGAAATAATTCCCATGACCCTTCCTCTTCCCCTCTCCCTAGTGTATTTCCTTTCCCCTCCGTTTTCTTTCTTCTTTTAAGATCATTCAGTATAACCAAACCACTTCCAGGTTTTCTGCCTTATTAGATTCCCTCTATGACCTTGGTGATATTAGAGTTTTGAGGGGATACTTATAATATCTCTCAATAATGGAATGTAAATAGTTTATCCTTGTTTAGTCCTTTCCAATTGCTCATGTATATTTCCTCTTTTATGTTTCTCTTGAATCTTTTGCTTATATTCCCAAGCTTCTACTAAGTTCTGGTCCTTTTATCAGGAATGCTTAGATGCTAGGAAGTCCTCTACTTCATTAAGGACAACCTGGCTCTGGGATATGAGTGACTGAACACCCAGTTGGCAAGTATTCCTGCTCTCAGCATAGTATTAGGCTCCTCTATTCTGGATCCTGGATCTCATCTTATCCTAGTGTATGACTTTAGGCCACAGTAGGTCCCTAAGCTGGAAAGCTCTGCATTACCCTCCTGATCAAACTTGTCCTACAGTCCTCTGTCTCCTTACACCAATCTAGGACGGAAAAATGTCTCAGTATAACTTTTCTCCTTGAATTTCTCCATCTGGATTTAGTCTAGTGTATTTTCTAGGTTTTTGTAGAGTAGTTTGGAGGGGGAACTGTGTTGCTTCTTTCTCTTCCATTTTGGGTGGTTATCTTCAGTTTTCTATCAACAAGCATTGATTTAGGGCTTACTATGTGTTGATTACTATGCTAATCACTGGGCACACAAAAAAGGCAAAAAAAAAAATAAATGTAGGCTCTCAAGAAGCTCATATTCTAATGGGGAAGACAACATGCAAATGAGTATGTCCAAACAAGATATATACAAGATGAATTAGAGATGATCTCAGAGGGGAGGCATAGTGTAATGAGAGACTTGGAAAGCTTAGTTATAGAACATGAGATTTTAGATGAGACTTGAGGGAAGTCAGACAATCTAAGAGACAGAGATGAGGAAGGAGAACATTCTAGTAATGGGGAAGAGGCAGTGAAAATGTAGGGAGTCAGGAGATTGAGTGTCTTCTGTGAGGAATAGCAAGGAGGCAAGTGTGAATGAATTGTAAAGGATGCTGGGGGAGTTAGATGTAAACATTCTAGAAAGAATGGAAAAGACCAGCTTAGGAAGGACTGTAAATGCTCAACAGAGGATTTTATACTTATTCCTGAAGTTTAGGTGAGTGACATGGTCAGACCTGTATTTTAGGAAGAGAATTTTGATAGTCAAGTAGAGGACAGTTTGGAGTGGGGAGAAACTAGAGACAGGGAGACCAACTAAAAGGCTATTGAAATATTCCAGGCATGCAGTGATGAGGGTCTGCAGCAGGGCAGAGAGGAGAAAGGAACTGTATGCGTATGTGTGTGTGGATACGTGTAAATACACGAGTGTATGTCTACACATGTGTATGTTTATATATGTATATGTGTATATATACATAAATACACACACATATATAATCCCCATTTAATAAACTGTTAATGGCATTCCTTTACCTCCAGGATTAAATATAAAATCCGCTCTCTTTTAAAGCCCTTCATAACGGTCCTCTCCCTTTCTTTCCAGTCTTCTTACACTTTACTTCTTTCCATGTATGCCAAGATCCAGTGACACTGACCTCACACATGACATTCCATCTCCCAACTTCAGACAGCTAAGAGGTACAGTGGATAGAGTGCCAGGCCTGGAGTCAGGAGGATCTGAGTTCAAATGTGACCTTAGACACTTACTAGCTGTGTGACACTGGGCAAGTCAATTGACCCTCTTTGCCTCAGTTTCCTCACCTATAAAATAAGCTGGAGGACATAGCAACCCCCTCTAGTATCTTTGCCAAGAAAACTCCCAGAATGGTCACAAAGAGTCAGACTCAATTGAACAGCAATTACAACAAATATATATATGTGTGTGTGTGTGTGTGTGTGTGTGTGTGTGTATGTATGTATATATATATATGTATATATACATATACACACACAAGAGATGTTGCTAACATAGAATCAACAGGATTTGACAAGAGATTGAATATGGAGAGAGAGAGAGAGAGAGAGAATGAAGGTGGAGTCCAGGATGACACCTGAGTTGTGACTCTAGGTGTCTGGGAGAGTGCTGGAACTCTGGGAAATAAATAAAGAAGGGTTTTAGAAGAAAGATGAGTTCTCTTTTGGGCGTGGAGTTCAAGATGTCTATGGGACATCTAATAGGCAGTGGAAATGTAAGACTTGGGCATAGTCTCCAGTCACAGGGATAAATAAGAGATTGCTACGTTGTCCCAAAGCATGAGTACTTCTTCACTAGATTCTTCTAGATACTTGTCCTTCCCAATGGAGCCAGACTGTTAATCACCCTAGTGACCTCAACAAATCCTGGGATCAACATGATGTCAACATCACTGCTGATTACTTTGGTATACAGTACCCAAGGATTGGGTTTACAATCCAATTCCCCAGTGATGGGCTTCGGGCATTGGACTCTAGTCTCTAAGGTAGAACTGAGTAGTTTCAAAAACTTAGAGATAGAAGAGGCTTTAGAAGTCAAATAGTGATAGAATCACAGGATTGTAAATGTAGAGCTGGCAGAGATCTCCAGAGCCATCTTGTCCAATGTTCCACTTTACAGATGAGGACACTGTGGCCCAAGTAGGTTAAGTAACTTATAGAAGATAACAGAATGAGGGGAGGGGAAGGGAGCAAGTGGGAAGGGAGGGGAAGGGAAGAGATGAGAGAGAATTAGAGGTCAGGTCTTCTGATGCTAAACCCAGCACTCTTTTTCACTGAACCTTATGAGACTGAGTAGCCAACTACTGTTGCAGATTTCTCATATATAATTGCCTGCCTGCTTGCTCTCTCCACAAACTATACCCATTTCTTGCCCTACCTATGCTTAAATAGATCCCTTCAATCTTCAACCTTGTTTGGAGCTCATGTTTTTCTGTGATCTACCCTAGAATAACAGAAATCTGACCAAGCTTCCACATTTAGAACACTGTCCCTCTCATACCTTTTTGTCTGGTCCTGTGGTCCTTCAATCCCTGAACTCTCAGTTCTGGCCTTCCCAAGTATGCCCCACACTCAACTCCATCACTGCATAAGACTTACTTGTGATATTTGGGATGGAAATCAGTGAGGCAGAAGAAAATGGCTGTCAGTGGGGACAGAAACTGTGCCTTCCATATCAGGGCTCTGCAGGGAACAGCCAAATGGTAGTATTTAAAGGGGCACACATTGTGCGGGGGCCACAGAGGATGCAGAACAGACTATTTTTAGTCAACTGTTCCAACTGAGTGAAAAACCTGAAAGCTAGTGGTGGTGATTGTCTTCATTCTAGCAGCGCAGCTGGTGCTACTAAAATTAGACCCGTAGCTCCTGGGGTATTTTGCAGTTCGAGTAAGAAGTCACCTCTGAATGTGGAAATATATCAGGAAAGGATGTCTTTAATTTTTAGTGTTGAATTCCATCTTTCTGAGCACTTCTTACCCTTTGGGCGTCACCAAAATAAGTGAAAGAAAATTATTCACTCTGAATATCTAATTGAATGAGAGGTAACGTGGTCATTGGATCTCCTTATATCTTCTCTGTGAAAAGAGGTGGTTGGACTACTAGATGGTTAAGTACCTTCTCCTTCTAAATCTAGAACCTCTCTAGATACTCCCTTCAGAATAGAAGGCTGGCCCTAGAGTCTGAAAGACGTGGGTTCAAGGCCTGTAGCTGATACATACCTACTGTGTGACCTTTAAAAAGTCACTTAATCTCTCATAGTTCCCAAGTAATATTCTGAGATTATAAACTACAGATGTTACTAATCATCATTACTAATCCAGAGATTGTCCGGACCAAAAAAAGGATCAAGTTGAATTTAGACAAGCAATCCTGGGGAATATTTTTTCTCCTATATAAGAAAGGGTTACAACCACAATTAGGTCTCCTCCTCTCCCCCCTCCCCTCCTCTCTCTCTCTCTCTCTGTCTCTCTCTCTCTGTCTCTCTCTTTCTCTCTCCCCCTGTTATTTTCTGTAAGTCACAACCAACTATTGGCACCCAGAGTGTTGGGGTATACTTCCTCCCTTGGTCTTCTTCCCTTTGGTAGCTACTGTCCTCAGGACCTCATGGTCTTCTGATTGACCTCACCACTATGGGGCAGTTGCTATCCTAAGAATCCCATTGCTACAATCCCCTATTTATCCCCACAAGGTCAATATGAGCATCATTAAGACCATAACTATTTATATAGTCCTTCATGATTTGGAAAGGTTTTTTTTTTTCCCTGATAAGCCTGTGAAGTAGACAGTGAAAATATTTGTAAGCCCAGGTGGAGAAACTAGAGCACCGAGAAAGTAAGTGATTTGTTCACACTGTAAAGCCAGTAATATCTGTGTCAGGACCCAAACCTTCTGACTCCCAGTGGGAAGAGGGGTGGAGAGTTCTTCCTACTATATTCCACTGCTTCTCAATATGCAATAATATATAAGGTCATATGCAGCCATAGAGTATTATGGAAAAATAGCCTGGTACCATAGAAGGAACTGTCTGTAGTGACAGGACCTGGGTTCAAAACCCTCCTTTGACTTTTACTGCCTGTGTGACTTTGGGCAAATCATTTAATCACACTGGATCAATAATTCAATGCACAGTTATTAAGTACCTACTATGTGCCAAGCATTGCACTAAGCATTGGACATTATTTCCTACATATGTAAAATCAAGGGGTTGAACTAGATGGCCTCTGAGGTCCCTTGTGTATCTATTATCTTATGATCCCAAGCATCCTGTTGCCCACTACACATATGTAATAAAGGCAGGACATATCTAAGCAGGAAGAAGATAACAGCTGGTCTCCAGAGCATAGCATTTGTTCCTGTCTCTCCTTTCCCATTTATTTGCATGGATCTGAGGGTTGGAAAACTTGAAGACCCTTCATCCAGAGAGATCTTGGCCGTTTTGGGGGAAAAATAACCTCTCCACTGGTCCTAACTGGACACAATTGAGCAATCAGACATTAAGCAAGGAGCTACGAGGAATTTCTAACTATAAATACAAGAAGTTTCTGACTGAAACCTTGCCATCAGGGAATAGGAAACAAAGTAGAGGTTATTAACCTTTTTTTGCCCTGGATCCCTTTGGCAGTCTGGTGAAACCTCTAGGACCCTTCTCAGAAGAATGTGCTTAAATGAATAGAATAAAGCAAAATACATAGGGTTGCAAAGGAAACCAATTAATTTGAAATCTAGTCACCAAATAAAATGCTTTAAAGCAAGTTTATGGACTTCGGATGAAGAACTCCTGAACTAGAAGTCTATGGACACTAGCCAGTTGCAACTATTCTTTGTTTCAAAGATCTTAGTACCTGGAATGAGGAATCTCCTTTTAGAGAGGAAATGCTATTTTAGCCAAGGTTCTAAAAAAAAAAACAAAACCAAAAAACAGATGGATCTTCCTGATAGAAAAAAAAATTGCTAAAAGATTTCATTTTCTAGTCTATATATTCTAGGGTTTTGCCTTTCTAATGAAGCTGAACCTTAAGTTACAGGCTTTAGGCTTGGTAGCAGGGTCCACTCTTTTTCTTCCCCTGGGAAAGAAGTCATCTCTGAGAACTCTACCTGACGTCAGAAGCAGGAAGCAGAGAAAACTTCTTAACCTCATGCTTGTTGACTTGACAAGGTGAGTGGCCCAGCTTCTCTTCCTATCATACACTCTCCTGATGATATCTTTTATTCCCATTCCTCAGAGCTATTCATTGGTTATATACCTGCTCTCACCCCGAATGCTATTCTCCATTGTGAAACATTCTTTCTCTCTGTGTAATATTTATTTTCATTTCTTCAGACTGTTACATTCTACAACCAGTAGATATTGATCAATACTGATAGGACATTAATACTAAAAAGGTGGGCTTTTGTTTAAGGTCATTAAAGGAGCATCATAATTTTCCAGAAGCAATCCAACCTTCCTTATCTTTTTAAATTTTGGGCACCATTTGCTGTCCATTTGTACCAGCTCTACCATTAATACATACCAGTGGAGAAGCTCCATGTTTTTTTCCCATCCAACTGTATGTCAGGCAAGAGGCGTTCTTGATCAACTTGTGGGTGATCAAGCCAACTTATTCTGAGTGGTTATGGATCTCTTCCAGGAGGTTCTGCAATGTTCCAGGGCTTGATGTAGCCAAAACAATGAAATCCACAAACAGGAGTAACTGGAGGACTTCATCATCCACAGGGAAGTTCTCTCCAAGTTGGACTCTTCACTAGATCTCTATCAAAGCAGTTACACCTTTGGCAAGTATGCTGACTCCCTGTTTTATGTCTTACCCGATGTTTACAATCATTGGATTACTGAATAAGAATATTTCTGTTCTGGTCTACAAGGAATCTTGAATGACTTTGATGTATGGATGGGAGACACCACATGGGAAATAAGACCATTTTGTGTTACAAAATAAATTTTTTTTTCATAAGGATTGGATGATGAATGACTAAGCATGTATTGAACACTTAGTATTTGCCAGGCACTGTGATAAGTGCTGGGGATGCAAATAGAAGAAAGCAAAAGAACTCTTACCTTCATGGAGCTTACATGGAAGAAGACAACGCATAAAGGGGGGCTAGAAAGGAGGAAGAGGAAGGATACACATTCATGTCATGGTTTAGAAATAACTGAAAAATAAGTTGGAGGTCAGCTTTGGGGCAAGAGGAGGTGAAAGTTTACCTAGCAGAGTCCAGAGTGGTTCCAGGAGGAGAGTTCAAAGTTCTACTGGGATGGGAGAGGAGGCAAATGACCATCACACTAATCTGACGATCAATTTGCAGATGGCATTGTTTTATATAAACATAGTCCTAGGGCCTGGGAATACAAAGATAAAAACAAAATATAAGTCCCTGGTCTCAAGGAATTTACTATTGGTTCTACTACTGAAACTGAACTTCATTGGAGAAGTAATGGGGAGTCCCTTTAATCAATGGTGATGCACTAGAAAGCCCTGGATCTCCAGTGTCATCAGGATTCCTTGGAATAGGTCTCCAAACAAGCATTTGATTCAGTTAATTTTTAAAGATAGGTCCTTAGGAGGCCAAAAAATGGCTACTGTAGAAGAAGTGGTCAAAGCTTAAAATCCACTGAACACTGTCAGCAAAATTTTAAGGCTTGAGGTAGACTGGGAAGTAGTGGTTTAATATACAGCTGCCCCTAAAAATTATTTCAGCTGCTCCTAGGCACTTCAAAGTAAAAGCAAACAAACTTTTGGATGCAGAAAAAAAGATAAAACTCAAGCATTTCAAATAAAGAAGAAAGCCTTTTTTCCATATCCTGAGGATGTGTATTTTTCCCCCTTTACCAGACTTTTCAGAGAGTGAATTCAAGCCAATTTGTGTGTGTGTGTGTGTGTGTGTGTGTGTGTGTGTATGTGTGTGAAAGACCATACCTCAGCTACCTTTTTCAAAAATAGGAAGAATTTCATGTTTCAGGAAAAAAAATGAGCTAATACCTAAATTTCTTTGCCCTGATTACAAGCTCTGAGTTAGTTCAAGCTGCTTATGGAAACATGGTATGGTGTAAAGAAAAGTCACTCTCTGCAGTCAGAGAACCTGCATTCATATCTTGGCTCCATTATTTATTAGATGTGTGACCTTGGGCAAGTGACTTAATCTTCTTGAATGAGCTTCATTCCCTCAGCTATGAAATCAGCAGCTTGGATTAGATGATCTCGGAGGTCCTTTTGAGCTCTGAATCTATGACCTTGTAGATGTGGGGAGAGCACCTTTAATGTCCTTATTTCCTACATATCCAGCTGACTACATAGAAACTTTTATCTAGAAAATAAGAGGGAAAATTGTTTTTGTTTTTATATGTTGTTGGGTTTTGAGCAGAGAGTCAAATCACATGTCAAACTGGGATGCTTCAGAAATTCTGAGTCAGTGTCCAAAGCTTTGTGTGACATTATATATATATGCATATGTACGCTTATATGTATTTCCGTGCATATGTACATATGCACATATCTGTATATAAATGCATTTTTCTCTTCCTTCTAGTGGGTTACTTTGCGGGGGTGGAGAGTTTTTTGCCTCATTGTTTCTTTAACCTTGGCAGGCAGGGAATTGCACCATTACCAAATGCCCAGGAAAGCTGAGCTAAGGCTTTTCCTGTATAGTCAAGAATTTGGAGACTGTGATCATCATTTTCTTTCAGTCTCATTCTTATGTTTTGGGGTCTTAAACTTTGTAATCCTAAATTAAGTCCAAAAGGGGGTGGGGGAATCACCTGCTATACAACATTGCCTTTGTTGCTCTCCCCAGATACCTTTCCCAAAGCATCCACCCACTCCGAATCCTCCAGCACCAAAAGCAAAATATAGTCAGTTGCTAATTTACAAACACCTGGCTGACAAATAAAGCCCACCTCCTCCTCCCACCTTCACAGTTCTTCTACCCCAGACAAATGGCTGCTCTTATCTGAGTTCCAGGTCCCTCCCCAGGGCCTCCAGCTGCTGCTATGGGAGCGGCTTTGTTGTGAAAAGTTTTAGGGCTTTCTTTTGAAAGTCCTTGTGGTTCAGAAGTAGGATAAAGAAAAACAGCTCTAAAAAGCCAACGGTTTAGAGGAGCTAATCGTCATGGCCCTCTGTTAGGCAGGGCTAGACTGCTCACTTGGTAGTGCTTCAAACTTTCCGCCCTCAGCTACCTGAAATTCAACCAACTTGAAGGTTCTTTGAGCCAACAAGCTTCCTCCTTTATGAATGAATCTATCTTTGGAAGGGCAAAGAGGCTAGCAGTACATGCACTCTACCTTCTACTCAGCTGTCAAAGTACAGGTCTGACTGATACAGTTTTAGGAGTGGAGGGACCCCAAAATACCAAGGTATTTTTGTACCCCCCCCCCCAAGTGCTTAGCAGAGTGCCTTGATCTTAGTAGGCTCTTAATAAAGGTTTATTGAGCAACTGACTGATTGCAGGGAAGGCAATCTTGGTCAAGTCACTTAATTTTTGAAAGCCACAGTTTCCTGCTCTGCAAATAGAGGACTGACAAGATGATTGCTAATAATGTCCCTTCTAGGGATCAATGACTGATCCTCTGACTGACTCACTCAGATTGTCTGCTCCTGATACCTTAGGTGGGGTCATCTGTATTTAGGAAATCAGAGGAAATCTGTGAGGAAGAGGAGGTAGATGATTTGGGTATATTTAATACAGTTTGGGGAATAGGGAATTGAGGGAGCTACCACTGGGGACTTAGAGTATCATAAAGAAACTGAACACCTGAAATTCTAGGGAAAGAGTGGGAGGGCAGGGAAGAGAGGTGGAAAGATATCAGGAACAAATTTCACCTTGCCTAAAATTTTGCCTAAGACAAGCCCCAGAAAAAAGGGAGGGAGGGCTCTTTTCTCTCATACTACATGGCCCCCTGTTTCCAGGATCCAGACTTTAAGTTCCCTTAATTAAGACTTGACATATCTCAGCTACATTATGGGTTAAACAAGTTATCTATTTAAGCTTTAATTGCTTAAAACTGCACTAAAACTTTTGGGACACTTAGTGCATACTTGCTTAGGCTAGTCTGGGGACCTAATTATTATGTATACCACTCTATCTATAAGAAAATGAATTTTAAGTTCCAAACAATTGCTTTGCAAATGAACTTTTAGAACACAATCTACTCATTCAATTCAATTCAACAAAGATTTATTTATTCATAATAATAACTCACATTTATATGAAGATTTCCCTCAGTTCTTGTTTCCCAACAACCCCAGCACTAGTGGTATTTGCAGCTGAAGAAACTAAGGCCCAGGGACATTTAGTGACCTGTTCACAATCACACAGTTTAGGAGGGGTGGGAGTGCACTTAAACCCAGGCCTCCCTGCTTCAAAAGGTATCAGGGCTTCTCATCTTGTCGTTTGTGTTCATTTGTTATGACTTAAAAATTTAAATAAACAGAGCCCACCGTGCCCCACCCAGACTGGGATTTTGATCAGCATAACACCTGCTTTTCAGTAGTCCAGTGTTTATTCTAGGTCTCTCTTTGAATGTAATGAAGGAAAGTAGGTCAGCCCTTGGAATGTGAATGGAAGAAATGTTGTCTTTGGAAAGGGGCCTTCCGTGTGGAATCAAAAGAACTAGACTTGGAACCCAGGCATCTGTTCCTGTCTGGATTACACACTGGTTACAAAGAGGTGCAGAAGCATGTTGGCCTTTTGAATAGGGGGCCTGCCAGCCTTCATAATGGTCTCCACAACTTAAATGGAGCGCGTGCGACAGGGCCCTCATGGGACGATGACTTACTCAGCACCAGCATGGGGGCCACTTTTTTTTTCCCCTGAAAAACAATAAAGAGGGTAATTATGCTGCTGCCTTTTGGACTATGGTAATCAGGATGCCACAAAAAGCCCCTCGGATAGTATGATGATGTACGTGCTTGGGAAAGCATGGCTCTTGTGTTCTCTGAGAAGGGGTAGGCTCTGGGGCCTTTATGCCAAGGCTGAAAAAGAGCTGACCCAATGGGCTCTTTCATTTCAGAGGATCACAGGAATTTGAACTGGAAAGGCCCCGAAGGGTCACCTAGTCCAAACCCTCATTGTGCAGGGGAGGAAACAGAGGCCTAGCCAGGTCGAGTACCTCATCTAGGATCAAAAAGGAAGTGAGGAGCAGAACTCTGATTCAAACAGGGGCCTTCTGACTCCAAGCAGCCAACTCGGGCCTGTAAGCTAGAGAATCTTCCTACTGATGGCATGAAGGAGTGAGACACCGGAGACAAAATTAAAGGTAAATGAAATACAGGCAAGTCAGAATAATGCAGAACACGTGGGCAGTAGGAATGGAAAAGACATGGGGAGAAAGACCAGTGTGGGAGTCAGATATCCCCACATAACTCATTCTCACTCATCTGCCCTCCAAAGACATTGACCTCCTTGCTATTTCTTGAACAACACACTGCATTTTTCCTGACTCTCCCCTATGACAGTAATGCTTTCTTTCTTCATCTCTGCCTCCTGGCTTCCCAGGCTTTTTTCAAATCTCAGCTAAAATCCCACCTTCTATAGGAAGCCTTTTCTGCTTCCTCATCACTCTAGAAGGAACTTCAGGGTGTATGTCCTTCTAGGAGTAATTCTAAAACATTGGTCATAAGAAGCAGATGTCTTTCTGTAGATATGATGAAGTTCTGGATCATCTCTAAAGTGTATTTTGGATGGTTCACCTCTAATACTTTAACAGTCTGTGTGATACTGGGAAAATAACTTTATTTCCCTGGGCCTCAGTTTCCCCATATGTAAAATGAGGTATTTGAACAAGGTACCTTCCAGGTCAAAAGCTATGATCCCAAAAGGTGCATATAATAAACCGTCTATTTATCCTACATTACCCAGTAGAAGATCTTGGTTAGGGTGATTGGGTTTCATCCCCCAGTGCTCATATTTAAAAGGCACTGGCAGTATCTCTCAGTGTGAGTTTCCTTTCCCTAGAAACCTCATCCTAGTGAAGCCCCCTCTGCCCCTTGCCCCACCTCCTACTCCATCATGGCTTATCCCAGGCACAAAAGTCCTTGCTGTGGCCCTGGGCACATATAACAATAGGGAGAGGGAATGAAACTGTGATTTCATTGATGCAGGGAAATTCTGGGTGGGGAAACTCCCACTACCAATGCAGGTTAGCATATTCTTTGCAATTTATACTCTCAGAGACCTAACTGAAAGGTTGACTGATTTGTGCAGGGTAACACAGCCAGCATGTGTTAGAGGCAGGTTTTGAATCTAAGACTTCCTACTTTATGGACAATCATTTATACACTATGCCTCATTGCAATAAAATTACATTTATTATCTTATAGCCCTTTAAGTACTCTACTAAGTACTTTTCTCACAACAAACTTTAGGGGTATGGATATAATATCTCCATTTTAGAGACAGAACAAAACAACATGAACAGAGGTTAAATTATCTCTGGTCACATAACTAGTAAGCATCAAAGCTAGAATTTGAACTCCAGCCTTTCTGACTCCAAAGCCAGCCTTCCTTCCACTGTGTACTTATCTGTTTCCTGTTCTTTACTGGGTCTACATTAGCTTCTCTGGGTACCCTGGCTCCTTCTAATTTCAGAACCTCCTTGTGGTTTGCTGGGGCCTGAGAAAAACTAGTTGAACTAGAGGTTATAGAGAGACACAGGAAAACTGGGAAGTATAGATGATTTTTATCGTATTTTTAAAAATACATTTTATTATTTGTAAGATATAATCACTAGCTGAAAATGTGTGTAGGGCAAGTTTGGGTCAGGAAAGTATATCGGTCTGCCTAGTACATTTCATTAAGGTGTATTAAAGAAAATTTTATTATTATTTTTTAAAAAGTGAGTACTTATTGATTATTCAATCATTTTAAATTTATTTTAAAATAAAAAATACATTTTAAACATTAAAAAATACATTTTAAACATTAAAAAATACATTAAAAATACATTTTAAACATTAAAAAATACATTTTAAACATTAAAAACAAAAAATACATTTTAAAAATTTATTAAAAACCTTAAAAAGCTAAAACTTAACTGAACTTATTTTTTAAAAAAATTACAACTAACCTTTACTTTAAAAACATTAACTTTTCAAAGGTCTCTTTTTAATCAAACCCTCACCCTTACCTTAAAATATAGAACAACAATTTCCCTCTTATTTGCTTGGATAAAAAGGCATTTTTCCAACCATACTCTGCTCCCCTAAAACCCACTTTGCCATAAAGAGCTGGCAATGAAGTGTAAAAACTAGTGACTAGAGGCACAGCCTTTGGAAATGTGAAATTTTAATGTTTTGCCTGACTTGTACCCCTTCCAACCAGATCCCCCAGAGATATGTACCCATGCCTGAAGCACAGAAAAAAATAGTCAAAGAAATCAAAGCGGGGGAAAATGATTTTTTTCCCCTCAAATCCAGCTTCAGATCAGGAGGCCTCCAGGGGGTAGGAAAGAAGAAGGACAATCTCCTAATTCCTAAGAGGAAGTGGGCTCTGACAAGCAGAAGAGTTGCAGAAAGATTAGGGAAGAAGGTCCTGAGGAGGTCCCAGTTGTTAGGGCAACCAAGTCACTGGACACATCTCCATCTTCTTCCCCTGAGAGCCTTAAGAAGTGCTAGAGGAGAATTGAGGAGGCAGTAGGAGGACGAAGAGGTAACAATGACTACAGCTACAGGTACTCAAAGACTAAGCACATCCAATGCAAACCCCTCCCCCATGGCAAGCAGATTGCTAGCATATTAAATGTGGCTCTCCTATATATGCCTAAGGGTAGGTGAATGACAGCATAGAGGGCAGTCCTGTCATCAGTAAAGCCTCACTCAAGAGAAGTAGATCCACCCCCAGTCCTGTGAAGTGTGGCATGGGGTAGCCTAGATACAGTGGGTTAGGTACTGTTCACTCACTCACCCACTCACCACTTAGGTCAGTTCAACCCAAAGACAAAGCTCTAAAACTTGAATAGACCAATAGCCCTCTACCCTCCAGCAAGGGGAGCACAGTCTTTGGAAGTCTGGTCCTAAAATAACTCACATGGTAGGAGGAGGGGGTCAGCAACAGGGAAGAAGGCATGATGTCTAAGGTGATGCACTAAGGGCACTGAATGTTGTCTATGCCATCAGCCTTAGCCCGTGTCTGTTGTCTTGATTAATTGTTTCACTTTATGAGAGGGAAAGGGATTGTTCTTGTGATTGCACTGGAAAAGGGAATGCCCAGGTGAGGAATCTCCCTCTACCAGTGCAGTTCCATGTCTTCAACAGTTTAGGGTCTTAGAGAGTTGCCTAGAGCATTGAGGGGTTAATTAACTTGCCCAGTGTTACATAGTCAGGACTTCAATCCAGGATGTCCTGGCTTGAAGACCAGTTTTCTATCTACTATGCTATGGTGACAGAGAGAGAGGAGACAGAGAGAGAGAGAGAGAGAGAGAGAGAGAGAGAGAGAGAGAGAGAGAGAGAGAGAGAGAGAGAGAAGAGACAGACAGAAAGAGACAGACAGACAGGGAGACAGAGGCAGAGACACAGAGAGAGAGAGAAGAGAGGGGGAGAGAGAGGGAGAGGGAGAGAGGGGCAGGGGTGGAGAGAGGGAGAGAAGTGATTGTGGGATAAAAATAAAAAAGCATCAATAAAACAAAAACAAGTATTTAGGCCAATACATTATGGCAGCAGCATGCATCAGATTCACAGGGTGTTTCTGCAGGAGGTGTTGGCCCCATCTTATCATCATTCTATCAGGGAAGAGGGAACTGGTTGCTAAGCAAAACATTTCCCACCTTTCTCTAAATTATACTTTCCTCTGGTTGCAGAATGTTTGGTGTCTCAGCTCCATGGCTGCTCACAATCCCCTAGGGAAGAGCACAGTGCCAGGAGATGCCTAGGGAAGGTCTAATCAAAAGAAGATCCACAGTGTTGAGCTTGTTTCCTGCTTAAAATAGCGTCTTGGGGCCATGTCATGTGTCTCTTCGGAGGAGCTAAAGGATCACAACTGCAGTGCTATGATTCTACCCATGGTGAGGTAGTGTGGCTGTCCCAGGCTGCAAGCTCATTAGCCCATTATCATGTTCAGACACCTCTGAAAGTCATCCTGCCTAGAATGCCTGAGAAGTCTACACTATGTGCCACGTGAGAGGCTGCTGGGTAGCAGAGCTCACTGCTTATGTCCTAAACCATCCCAGCTGGGCCTTAGACACTTCACCAAGGGAAGTTGAGTTCATCCATGAAGGAGAGTTCATGCAGGTATAGAGGATTTAATACTAATTATGAAACAAAAGTACTTGGGGGGGGGGGAGCAGTTCATAAGGCAGCATAGAAAAAGCTCAGGATTGAGTCAGGAAACCTGGATCCTGGGCTTAGGTCGGCCATCAACTAGCTGGGTAACCTTAGAGAAGTCACATCACTCTTCCCGGTTTCAGATTCATCATCTACAAAATGAGGCGACTGAACTTGAGGAGTTTTTCACTGTGTAGAGACCATTGGGCTTAGAGTCAGGAAAAATTTAGGTTCAAACCCCATATAAGACACTAGCTGTGTGACCTTGATCAAGTCATTGAATCTCTTTAAACTTTTGTTTCCTCCTCTGTAAAAGGAGGACATTGAACTCGATGACCTT
Source organism: Gymnobelideus leadbeateri (assembly GCA_011680675.1). Lineage (NCBI taxonomy): Eukaryota > Metazoa > Chordata > Mammalia > Diprotodontia > Petauridae > Gymnobelideus > Gymnobelideus leadbeateri. The sequence goes on from WOXC01011982.1 coordinate 596,676, forward strand.
TAAGTTGTCATCCAGATTGAAATATAGAATCCAGATGGTTCTGAGTTCTCTTCCCACCTCTAATTGTTCATGAGGTAAGACACAAGGCCCAACCTATTTTGCATACAAAAACCTTTTTTAATGTAATAAAATGAACCCCAAAATGTCAAGTTAAAACAATTCAAAGATCATTTATTAAGCACCTACTGTGTGCCAGGCACTGGGGGTATAAGGAGAGGCAAAAACATAATTACACCCTTAGTAACCATTGACTAAAGGGAATACAGAATGATAAAAAGCAACCACAGATCTAGGAATGTTCTTAAATGAAATTCTATTTCATTCATCACCATAGTATACAGGTATTTGCAAATTGGTCATGCATATATGTGAGACACTATTCAGTCTATAGCAAGTTTGTGTATTTATGGATTTGCACATAGAACCACCGGTCTAAGGCAGAACATAAAACATAGGTGAAATCTCAGGGAGCTCCTAAATAAATACCACTTCCACAAAGCTTACAAAGTGGATACTGCATTTCAGGTTAAGAGATAGAATGTTGGTTTCCATCAAGGGGCAGAAGTCCACCTGGAGGTGGGATTTTGTAGAGTCTTTTTCAGGACCTTCTTTCTCCCTGATTCCCTTCTATTCATATGGCCCCTCCTATTTCATCAAGTGCCAGAAAGCCAACTGGGGGTAAGATTTCTTACAAGCACTCCCAAGCATCAGCATTTCAGATTTCACACCTCCTCCCAAATATGGCATCAGCTTTGCCAGTCCTCTGTTTTTCAAGTTCTTCAGATGCTCTCCCTAACCCACCTCACTTCATACTGGTCCTCCATCACTGGCTTGGATGATAATTATATGTCCTTCTCTACAGTCCTCCTCCCTGTTGCAATCAGCCCTGCTCCATCTCAGGCTGACCCCACATCATCTCTTAACTCAATCCATCTTGCCCTTGGGAACCATTTTAACTACAAATTCCCCTACATTCTCAGTTTTCAACCCAAACTGCTTCTGCCTCCTCATTTAACAAAAACTACAACTTTGAAATTCTCTGAGTTAGATGCTTCCATTGGTGCTTCCCTAACCTACAGGACCAGGAGTGGCACTGGGTAAACTCCAAACATTGTTTCTCTGACCCAGTCTCTCAATAATAATTTTTTTTAATCCATGCCATTCATTTTGAGCACCCTCTACCTAATCTTGCTGTTTTCTACCAATCCAGTGTTCATTGCTCACTATGAATTCATCGTGGTCTCCTTCATCTCATTCCTAATCATCATCCTTGGGGATTTTAACCTCATTCTAAGTCATCTAAGGCTCCATACAATCTGATGCAACCTCCACCTTTTTGGTCCTCTCTATCCTAATGTTCTAGTCAAACCGTAAGATTCTCTGTTGTTTGAACATGTCTTGGATTGTTTTGCTTTTTCTCACATTGTTTCCTCTGCCAAGAATATCCTCCCACTATTTATTCATCTGTTGAGATCCTACAGGTCCTTTAATATTCACCATAAATCCCACCTTTTCTATGAAGCCTTCTCTGATCTCACCACTCTACTAACTCATCCCCTTTGATCATGACTGTGCCACTGGAACCTATATCACATTTTGGTTTATTCCCTTCTGATACATTTATCATACATTACTCTTTAATTATAGTTACCTGAACCTATATCTTACTCTTATACTTAAACTGTAAACTCCACCAAGGCAGAGACTGTATTTTATTTTGACAAAGAATTTTCTTCAGTCCAAGCAATTATAGTTCTCTGAATCCAGAAGGTGTTTAATAAGTGCTTGTTGAATTGCATCGAATTAAATCTTCATAGGCTCAGCCATTATCTCATGGAAACCATTTTCTTCTCAGTGAACTCAGACTGGGTTTTAAGGTTCAAAAGTTCTCAGGGCAAATGGCAGGGAATGTGACCAAGAAAAGGGGGGTTTCCACTGACTTATCTCCCACCCTTCCCCTTTAATGTCTCTGTTTATAATTCAGTCTCTGTCTGTGGCATCATTTAGCCAGTGTTTGATTCAGTGATGTGCAATATATCTTGGGGCAATAGACAAATAATTGCAGTGTTTAATTTTCCATTTGGTGATTAATGAAGGCTTTGCTCATTTTGTGTGTGTGGGAAAGAGGCAACTTTAATATATTTGTAATTGAGAAAGAGTTTTTAGTTTTACTGTCTTGGCATTCATTCCAGGCTCCGGGTGTTTTTTTCTCCTTCCTCCCTTCATATTGTAACACAACTCTTTTTATCAGAATCCTAGTCACTACATGCCCTGGAACACAGAGGGAGATTTTGGTGCCAAAGAGTGGGGCAGAGAGGGGGGTGGAAGTATTCTCTATTCTCAGCCCATCTTTTATGCAGCTTAATATGCATAAATTAAGAAATAACCATTTCCTGCCCAAACATGAGACAAACAATAAAATCCCACAAGTGAAAACCATTTGTAATATAAGATCTCATTATCTTCATACATCCTGGACCTGGCATATGGCTTTCCCTGAGTGAGAGTGAAACAATTCCTACCTTTTTTTCATCACCTCCCTCTTCTCTAACCAAAGGGTTCTATTAAGAAGAACCAACCACTGGATTGGGAGGGAGGTGCTTTAATCTAGCTCTGCCACTAACCAGCTTTGGGCAGGCAACATGACTTTTCTGGACTCAGTTTCATCAGTAAAATAGGAGGGGTTGGAATTTGTGATCTTTGTTGGTCCTTACGTAATTGCATAATAGTAGGTATGTTTTTGTGACATTTGACTACAAACATCTTTATTACCTCATTAAATATTAAGCAGCTTTCTCTAATTCTATCTGTGTTCAAAGGCATAGCTACCATCCAAACTGTTCTATAATCCTGCCCTCAAGGAACTTAGATTCTGGTAGAGGAAACCACAAAAACAAAGCAATATGACTACTATTGCTATTACTGCTAGTACTACAACAACTACTATTGTTACTACTATTACTATTGTTTCTACTACAACTATTCCTTCTAGTACTACTACTACTATCTAGCATTTAAACAATGCTTTATGGTTTACAAAGCACTTGGCATGCTAACAGATTTGGTCCTCATGTACATATGTAAGCATATACAAAATATCTTGCATTTCATTTATGAAGTGACACATAAGCTGAGCCTTAAAAGAAACTAGGAATTCTAAGACGTAGAGAAGACCAAAATGGGTACATTCCAGATAGGGGAGGGGGGACAGCTGATACAAAGGAATGAATACAGAAGATGGGAGGTCATATGTGAGGAGAACTAAGAAGTTCACTTTGGCTGAATGGTGGTTTGTAAAGTGAGATAATGTGCAATAAGCTCAGAAATATAGATTGAAGGCAGGTTGTGAAGGGTTTTAACTGCCAAACAAAAGAGTTTATATTTGATGCTAAAAGTGTGAGAGAGTCCCTGGAATTTGTTGAGCAAGAAGGGGTAAGATGGTCACACCTAGTCTTCAGGGAAATCACTTTGGCATCTGTGTGCAGGTTGGATCAGAGTGAAGAAAAGATTTGAGGCAGGGAGACTAATGAGAAAACTAATACAATAGTCCAGGCCCAAGGTGATAAGAGGGCCTGTGTGCAGTTGTAGCAGCATCCACACTGGCATACCCAGGATGGCTGCTAGTACAGGTTCTTAGATCTGCTTTACTGGGAAAACTAGCTGTTTAGGGGGTCAACAATTTTTTAAATTACATTCACTAGTTCAGGGGAAAAGTCAGCACCCTAAACTTCAAAGAAAATACAAGCAGAGAAATAAATACCAACAGACAGAGATCTGACTGCCTGAATTAACTATGTACTTTCCATACATCCCTGGATTGAGAGAGCCTTTACATCTGAGCAGTCAGGGTACTCTGAACACAGAGTCACTCAGAATCTTGACCAGGGAATCTTGTGATCCTTCTTATAAGCAAACCCCCAAAGCAAAATACCAAGTGTATATATACACTTCTCACAGACAGAACTTCTTATAACCCTCCTGACTCAGTGCCTAACCAGAAATTATCAAAAGGTGTGAAAGCCTTCCTACAAACAAGCCTCCCTTAAGGGGCTCCACATATGACCTATTAATGAGTGGGGAAGATTTTAAATCCCATTACCATTACCACAGTGGAGGTGGGAGTAAAAGAAAGGGGACTTAAGTGAAAAGGTATTATGGAAGCAGACAAGATTTGAGATCTGGCTAGATAATTCCAGAGCTCCATAAAATACTGGATTTTCTTACAACACTCATGTTCCCTAACTAGAATTCTTTTAACTAGAGTTCTATTTGGAGTTCTGGAACCCATGACAAATCTGAGTTGGGTAAGGGACAGAGACCCCAGCATGCTCCCAGGGTTCAGTTTGCATCCTGAAAAAGAAGCAGGGCTGGTGGGGGATTCTGAGCAAGGATTGAGACAATGGCTTAAGGTTGGGAAAAACCCCTCTGGAAATAAGGGACCCCTTAGACAGGGACGTCTTCAAAAAGAGAACTGGGGACTGAGAGAGAATCTGAGTGCAGAGATTTTAGAGGCTTCAAAGAAATGAGAGCACCATAACCATTGATCCCATCACTCATCCTGGGCATCCAAAGTTGCAGAGGAGGCTATGCCTGGTGGTATGAAGACAGTCTGTTCTATTGGTGTGGGGCTGAAGGAGGAAGGGGATAATAATTCCTTTCCCCGGGGTGCCAACATCTGGCAAGAGTCATCTTGCTTTCCCACAGCAGTCTGTTGAACCTCATAGTTCTCTTCTGGTCTCAGTGTGCATCTGGAACCTTCCTGGTATAACTTGGAGGAAATATACCTCCAAATGTTGGCACCCTGCAGGGAGAGAGTGTTCTCCCTCTGGAAGTCAGTAACCTGGGACCAAGCCCTGGTTGTTCCATGCTTCTTATGACTCTTCTTTAGACCTCTGTATCAGCACCAAAGAGTTTAATTGAGGGTTAAATGCTCATGTGGCTCTGGGCTGCAAGGAGAAAGTACAAAAGTCCTTTTTTTTCTGCGGAGATATACACACCACATGGGGGATTAGTAATCTGTTTGTTTTCTAATTAGCAAAGGGCAAGGAACTCTTTCTGAAACTTCAGGGGTTTAAAATTTCCAGTTACACCCCAGCTTGTACCCAAACAATCATGTATCATCAGCTGAGAAAATATAGAGTACGATACTGCTGGTGGTTATATTTTAGTTTTCTTTTGTTCTTCCTTATCCATAGACTTATTTGGCTATGGTCACCCGAATTAGAGCTAGATGGAACCTTAGAAATTATCACATCCAATTCTCTCATTTATAGATTGAGGAAAGTGACACCCAGACAAGGGAAGGGATTTGCCCAAGGTCTGAGCTGAGATTCAAAACCAGGTTCCTTGTCTACAAATCCACTGCATTTTATGGTATCCCAAGGCTGGGCATCTCTTTGAGTCCATCTGTTTGCTATAGAATCAAGGATTTAGAACTTCGAGGGACTATACAAGGGCCATCAAGTCTAATCACTTCATTTTGCAGATGAGGAAGCTGAAGCATAGAAAATTCAAGAGACTTGCCCAGGGTAACACACGTAGACTGTGTAATTGGAGTGAATGTCAAAAAGTTACAAATAATATCATATAAGAATTGCTATGGCAAGTGTCACCTCACTAGTTTAGATCTTAACAAGTGCCCTGGTGCTCAATTTAAAGCACCAGGAAGTTTGGTCTTGGAACTTTTGGAAGGGGTGAACAGAAGGGCCTTATAATGTACCTCTGAAATTATAACTTAAAGGCAGTGTTCCTGATTAGTTGGCTACCTGTGTAATCACTCAGGGGAAAAACACACCTGCCTGCAGCTTTTGTTTGTCCATGTACTTGAAGGTAAACTAGACAGGTGGTACAATGGAAAGATCATGGCCTTAGAGTCAGAGCACCTGGGTTCAGATCTTGTCTATGCCTCTCTGGGACTCAGTTTCCTCATCCAGAACAATGGCTCTAGTGTCTGAGCACTTGGGTTCAGATCTTGCTTGTAATGCTTACTAATTGTGTGACCCTGGACAAGTTACAACCTCCCTGAACCTCAGTTTCCTTATGTGTAAAATTAGGGGGTTAGACTAGCTGGCCTTTGAGGTACCTTCCAGCTCCAGATATAGGACCCTCTCTATAAAATCAAGGAATTGGATTAGCTTCTCTCTACAAATCCTTTCTGGTTTAAACCCTAGTAGCCTGTGAATACAGCAGAGAAGCCCGTGGCAAAACTAAGAAATAGAAGGTTGGTTTTAATGGGCCCAGCCTCCTCTTTCTGTCCCTTTCATTTCCCTTCCTCCCACTGGAAAAGACAAACTGGTGTTTGAGGGGCAGAATTATCTAAGAATGGGTCCTGGATACCAGGTTGCAAAGCATGGTAGAGGGGGGAAAAGATCATCCCAGAGAGAAAAGCTGAAGCTGGAAGATATAGCTGCTCCTCAATCAAAGTCTGCAAGCAGTCCAAGATACTTAGAGAGGTAAGAAGTGGATAAGCAGAAATTTAAGCCTGAGCCAGGTCAAGGTTTTGGCAAGGAGATTTGGATAAAAACCAGCACCAAAGTCCAGGTCTCTGTTTCCCAGCTCAATGCCCAAAAATCATGATAGGGTTCAGCAAAGCAAGGGATAGTTCAGCTTAGAGATTTTTTTTTAACCCTGTACTCTCTTTAGTTGTGACCATTCACAGCTGCATGAGTTTCTACCCTGATGCAGCTGATGAAGTGGTTCACCTCCATCTTCCCACCACCCATGGCTCCCTTCCATAGATATAAGGATGAAGCCTATGTGGGTATGGTGGGTGAAATGCAGGTCAAACATTGTGAGGTTCAGGCTCCTGTGTGTGCTCTTCTGGTTTGATCCTATCTAACAAGGCAACACACTTCACAGTCCATTATCTCTTGGATCATAAATCCTTCCTGACCTACAGTCCTGGAGTTGATCATACTAAGGATCTCATAAATTCTTATGAGTTTTCCATAGTAGGGACTAAATGAACAAGTCTATCTGTATCCAAACAGGGAATTCAACTTGGAAGGCCACAGGAATAATCACTTGTGTTGAGAAGGAATCAGTAACACTATTCTCTATTTTCTGAGAGAGACACGCTGACCGGTCAGTTTCAAGGACAGTCTGACCTTGTCATCTTTCCATCAAGGTTCTCTGGATTCAATTCAGTTCAATTTATTGAGCATCTACAATGTGCAAGACACAGTACTAAGTGTTAGGGATAAAAAGGAAAATAAAAAGAATCCATACTCTCAGGAATCTTAAATTTCATTGGATTGTCTAGTCTTCAGTCTTAAGTCTTCAGTCCCTGGTAGTTAGATTTGGAAAGAGGCAGAGTGGGTCATAAAACTTACTATCTGGCCTCCAGACCCTTCAGATACTGATCAACTATGAGAATGGCGAAGTGAGTAGTAGTAAAAAGAAGAGCCAATCATCCTATAGCCTCTGAGATATAGGTTTAAGGAATTTGTTAATCCAGTTGGTCTGTCCATTGGATTAAAGTGGCCTGTGGTGGAAAGATGTACTTTAATTTGTAGGGTAGTTTAAAGGACAAAAATAAATAAATGGAGGTCTGTGGTCTGAAACAATGTACTCAGTCTATGGATAAAGGAAGACTTGTGTGGTCTCCATTGGAATAAAGAGGTTGAGACAAGAAAGAAATTACACCATTTTAGTAAGGAGTGAGCAATCTACCACTACCAAAATGAAATCCTGACCCCAAAACCAGAGTCCATCTATGACTAAATCTGTGGAGATATAGTTGTGGAGGCATAGGCTATAGGAGTCCTGGTTATTTCCCAGTGAGGTCCTTTGTGGAGACACGGGCTACACATTCTCGTCAAACATAGCAAGTAGCATTATGCTATACCCGAGGCCACCAAAAATCATTGGTTACAGGGTAAAAGGTTTTTCACATTACTTCCTTTATCCTGTTGCTACTTGTAGTGCATCAAGGTGCAATTCTATCTGACTTGGACTTTTGCATTGGCAATAAGATGAAGGAGAAGGAAGGAGCAACTGGTCCAGGACTCCATGCTTGTCTGGTCATGTGGCAGAAAAAAGTTTTGGTAAAAAGGGAAAATGAGGTAAGACCACCAAGGATGAATATGAATTGCTAACTTGAATGGGAGCAGGCTGGGAAAAGACTTATGAAACAGAGAGTGGTGGTGCCCAGAAATACAGATGAGACAAAATTAAGCCTGAGGTTGATGAGAGAAAGCAGAACCTAGTGCATAGCTGTTTTTTTTCTTCCTGCTTCCTCAGAGAACTGTTGAGGGAAGTTCCTGTTAATATTTTATCTTGATTCCTTTTCTTCTATTCCCTTCAGAACATCTGGGAGGAGAAATGGAGAAAAAAGGGAAAAATCAACCCCAGCTGTAATATTATTGCAACCTGTTATGCATTTTATTTTTTAAAATGTCTATTCATGTTTTCTATGTTGTTACCAAACCACATGGCCATTAAAAGTGAATCATGGATCCTATGAGTTTGGGTGGTCAGGACTGAGGAAGGGAACTTCATTCATGGGATGGGGACTCAAGCTAAGTGATGAAAGATTAGTATTTGGAGGATGATTTTTGAGTATATTCCTGATCTTACCTATTAGATTCCATTAAACCTCAGGGCTGATTGAAGCTACACATAAACTTGAAAGAGACAGAGCATGAGGTAATTTGTTAGGGTGTAGGGAAGTTATTAAGCTATTCATGGTTAGTTGGAGCACCATCTTGTGGCTAGATATTATATTACCATCCCCCCCACCCCCCACCCCAAGCTGGCTAAGTGATTAATAGACTATAGGACAGTGTGTTTATTTCATTGGAAGAGCAGAGAATGAGCAAGGAAACCAAGGGTGGTAGAGTTACCACCAGCCAATCCTCTCAATACTGAATCTAGCACCTACTATAGTTCATTTCTTTGTGGCTTCATCTACACAGCCAGCTGTAGCACTAATGCAATATCCACAGCACCAACAGTTACTGTAAATATGCCAGCATAGTGTTCAATAGCAAAATATAACAGAAACTCCATATAGAAGACAGAAGCAAAACATTTATCCAGATACCTGAAAACTGAATTCCAAAACCAGAAAGCTGAATCCACAGAGAGCCACACTATCCTTTATCCTTTCCACAAACATTTACTCACAAGACTAACTGTTTGTCTGGGTGTGTCCTCTCCTCCCTCCAGCTCTAACTGCTCTGACTCCCAGCTTCCTGTGGGCTCTGTTCTACCCTTCAGCAAAACTCCTCCCACCATAGGCTCCATGTGATTACATTCAGCCTATTAGGGGTCAGAGAAAATCTTCAAATCAGAGTAGGCCTTCAAATTCCCTTAGGCTTATTATGGGGCAAGAAAGATCTTCAAATTCCCATTGCCATTATACCAGCTATCTATTCTCCCTATCTTTATTTTGTCTTTTATAGATAGGTAAGACCATCAACTGGAAAAAGCAATATTTCTAGAGAGGGTGGAACCCTGAGAGGTTGAGTGATCTATACAGGATCATACAGTCAGTATATATCAGAGGCGGGACAGCCACATTTATTGAAGATCCAGGAAAGAAAGTTCTTTCCACTGTCAAATGGTTCAACATTAGAAAGTGACATCATTGTATCAGTGGAAATGAAATTAAAGAAGAAGCATTGACATCTGTTTTGCTGCTACATCTGAAGGACCATAGGCCCCTTTTATCTGACTTATAGCTAAAACCTTCCATATGTGTTTCTCCCCCATTAAAATGCGAGCTCCTTGAGAGCAAGGGTTCTTACTTTTCCATTTGTATTCCTAGTTTTGCATAGTAATTTGCATATAATTAAGCACTTAATAAATTCATTCATCCATTCAATCCAGGTCTTCGTAATTTTAAAGTCAACTCTCTATTCACTATACCATACTATCTCTCGTGCTCTGTTACCTCTCATGATAAGTACTTACAAAAGACCTTCCGTGAAAACGATTGCAGCTTATGCCCCAACATCCATTATAAAGGATAATGAGATAGAAAAGTTCTATGAAGAAAATTTGGTTTAGGAATAAGTAATGTGAGAGGGCAAGGCTTCTAGAATACACAGAACTATCATTCCTATACATTATAAATATAATCATATAGTAAAAAAAAAAGCTTAAAGAATAAACTGAAGGATTACCAACAGAGAGCGAGGTTGTCTGGATGCTCCTGTTTGGGAATGACATTGTGTTGATTACATTAAACCCTAGAACACTGAAGAGCTTTCTAAATGATATAGTCATTCTAAAGAGTCTGACCTAACTATCCACACAGCAAAAGCAAAGTGGATGATGAATATTAATTGTCTGGATGATAATATGCTCTTCAAAGCTTGTTTACTGGGGCAGCTAGGTGCAGTGAATAGAGCACTGGCCCTAGAGTCAGGAGGAACTGAGTTCAAATCCAGCCTTAAACACTTGACACTTACTAGCTGTGTGACCTTGGGCAAGTTACTTAACCCCAATTGCTTTACCTTCCCTCCTCCAAAAAAAAAAAGAAAGGTTGTCCATTAATGTGTGTGTATTATATTTTCAGTGTCCATTAAAAAGATTGAAAGATGTAGTAAATAACATCTGTCTATCTAATCTCTTGGATAAATACTAGAAATGGACCTTTAGATGTACCCAGAGGTAAACAGGTAGAATACAGTAGGTAGATTTTCTTTAAGAAATTATGAAGTTCTTTTAGTGACCTAAGACTTCTCCCTGAAACAAAAACCACCTTTTAAATATTGACATTCTTCCTTCCTTTTTGTATGGTGGTGCAACACTATGGTCTACATATAATTGAAACTAAGAATCACCAGAGGACGATGGAGAGGCATTGGGTGGACATGAGTTGGCCATAACCAATCACAAATAAGCATTCATGTTGAAGAAGAGGCATAAAAATATTGTCAAACGGATGGACGATTGAAGAAGATGGGCTTGCGATGTGGTGAGACATGACTGATGGACAGCTCATGTGCTTCATTGGTATTCTCTGGATGTCAATAAAAAATAAACACAGCTCCCAGTACATGTAGTCAATTCCTGGGGCAAACTTAAATTTGAACAAGAATGGACAAGCATAGAAAAGTCACAACCTGCATCACTGGAAGGAATAACCACCTAAAAGGCCAATTCTACTTGAGTATTTGAGCATCCTAAGTAGAGAGTTCACATGCCATCATGATGCATTTCTTTCTTCTGAGCGATAGAATCAGGATTTCCTCCACATTCAAACCTTTTTAGTGTTCTGTGCAACAGGGGGTCCTTACAATAAATATATTTACTTTCTATGTTAACAACCTTATATTTGCATTATTTCAAGTGTTGGATTCTTTCTCCTTTTTCTCTGCTACCAGGACTTGCCCAAGGTCACACAGGTTAGTAACTGAAGGAGACAAATTTGAAAGGGAAGTGTTCTGACTCCAAAGTCAATTCTCTCTCCACTGTACCATTCTGCTACTCTCAAGTCGAAGCCCTTCATTATTTCTCTGGGCCTCAATTTCTCCACATGTAAATCTTGGATGTTGGACTAGGCAGTTGGATGGTACAACATAAAGAGTGATCTCTTTTTAGTCAAAGGACCTGGGTTTGATCTCTAACTTTGCATCTTCTACCTGTATGACCTTGGATGATTCATTTAATTTCCCTAGGCTTCAGGTTTTTCATTAGTAAAATGAGGAAGCTGGACTAAAAGATCTCCAGAGGGTCCATCAATGTCCAAGCCTATGATCCTGTGAATGTCCCACCTGGCATAGCTGTGTTCTGTGAACTGAGTCTGTCCTATTGCTGCTTCAGTTATATTCATCCTAGGATGAGGAAGCTGTAAAGTTTTCAGTGCCCATGAGCACTTGCAGTAGTAGCCCTCCTTTTGGGCCTTCAATTTCAAAATCCTACATTTCCCCCCCAGATGTTCTATTCTCTAGAGACCTACAGAATACAAAAATAGAACTGAACAAAGAGTCTTGCTCCCTGGACTTATCACAAATTCAGTTTTTAAACCAAGTGGAGTTACCTCTGAACAATGATCAGGTGTAGGTGTGACACTCCCTCAGGATAATGGCACCAGGTTTTAAGCACTGGCTTTATGACATTTTTTTCTCTTAGGTCATATAGTTGGATTTTACCACCAAAAAGGCATGAAATGGAGGACATTAAAGGAGTCAGTCTGGGAAATGAAAACTCCAGTAGCTATCATGGAGATAATCTAACTTTACTACAAAGGGGAGAACCAGGACCCACATAATAGCAAAGTACATATTTAAGTCTGGTTAATGGCATGTCCTCCATTACAGATGACTGCTGAAAGCTTGTAGAGGACTTTAGGAGATTATCTGGAATTACAGTGGAGTAGGAAAAGAAGCCAATATTAATTCCTTCAAGATTAAGAAATCAATCATTGGAAATCCTTTATGATAGGTGGTGCCCTTTCATGTTAAGATAACATCCATTTGGGGGTGGCTAGATGGCGCAGTGAATAGAGAGCTAGCCCTGAAGTCAGGAGGACCTGAGTTCAAATCCAGCCTAGACACTTACTAGCCATGTGACCTTGGACAAGTCACTTAACCCGAACTGCCCTCCAAAAAATAAAAATAAAAAAAAATAAAGGATAACATCCACTTTCCAGGATTCCATCTGTACTTCAAGTCAGGAAGGCCTGGGTTGAAGTCCTGCCTCAAGTACTTACTAGCTTGTGACCTTGGGTAAATTACTTAACATCTGTAGAATGAGAATTGGATTCACTGGCCTTTATGGCCCCTTTAACTCTAAATCTATGATCATATGTTCCCAGAACTCTAGTTTGCTCCACATAGACTGGCATTTTTTGACTTTGGCACACAAGCATCCTAGTCTTCCCCTTACCACCTGGATGTGTACACCAAAGTTTCCTGAGCAGGTCAGCCTGCTATCCATATTACACCATACCCCATAATGTCCATACCACCTAATGACTGTTAGTCTTGGTTAACAATGGCTTAGAAAGCAAATGGACTCCAGTAGTCCTTGAACAAACAAAGCAAAACACACTCCTGCTTCAGTTTGTAGAAACTCCTGATTTAATTCCTTCATTTTACAGAAGAAGAATCAGAGATCACGACAGACAAAATGACTTGCTCAAGGTCAGACAACTAAAAACTGGAAGAGCCAAGATTCAAACCTTGGTCTTCTGATTTTAAATCCAGTGTTGTTTCCATGGTAGATCCTACCTGACTAAATGAGCTGATGTTCCTTTCTTAGCAACTCTCTATCAGGAACTTTATTACTTTGGTTGATCAACTAGCTATCCTTGATGATATAATTATCAATTAATTAACAACTGATATCTCACTATTTTCTATTATTTCGATGGGGATATAGTAATATACCCTCACTCCATTCACAGGTTCTTGGAAAAGATCACAGCAGGGATTAGACATGAGATCACAGGATCATAGATTTGGAACTGGGAACAACCTTCAAGGTCATCTAGTTCTAGACTCTCATTTTACATTTTAGGAAGTCTGGTCTATGGTGACATGGTGACATGGTGACAAGAAGAGCCTAGATGTAAGTCCTCTCATTCCAAATCCAGCTCTCTTTCCAATGACATACATTGCTTCTTCCAGGATGGGGCTTTCTAATAGGTGGCTTGACCATGATTAAAACTCTGAACTAACGTGTGAAGGGGCATCACTCCTATTGACCATCAAATTCATTACAGAGCTTGAAATACAGAAGGGGCAATTCTGCCTCCAACTTTCAGGGTGAGCCAGTAGCAGGCTATAGAAATTCTAACAATAGAACTAGACTGAAAATAGTGGAAAGGACATGGGGAAAGCATGTAGGACTTTCATGCCTCCCTTCATTTTTTACCCCCTCTGGTGGACAGAGGGGCATTGAAATTCAGCTCTCTGCAATGTGACCCTTAATTTCATTTGCAGATTTAAGGATTGTGTGATTTTTATGTCATGGTACACCAACAGAGCCTAAAAGAAGCATTGATTCATTATCTGATCTCATCACATTTGCAAGAATGCTTGTGTGTCTTCAAGTCTACTGTTAAGAATTATATACTCAATTTAAAGAAGTTGTTTTTATTTAATAGATTTCCATGTTTGCACTGAGCTAGAAATTTTCCCAAAAGTTCATGGTTTGGCTGGTATTCATTAATACCATTCATTCATGTCCTTTCTTTCAAGTTCAGCCAAAGTGTCCTTTGCTTAAATAATTCTTCAATTTGTTGACTGGTAAGGGAAATTAATTGCACCCCAAAATTCCTTTCCATAAGTGTTTATAAGATCACACCCATATAGTCCCTTCCTGTACTGTACCAACTGAATTCTGATGAAAGGGTGTGGCTTAGGATTGGTAAACACTCCTATTCTGCTTTTTCCTTAGTCTTTCTCACCCACATACCCCTCCCTGCCCTTTTGGGCAGATACCCTTACAATCTGGCTGTGACTCAGATGTTTAATGCCCTGCCTTGCCTTGCAGCCAGCAAAAGCAAGCTCAGAACTGTGCCTACACTGAGTCAATTACATGTGTTGAAAAATGCCATACATAAATTGCTAGAATATGGCAGGCATGAGACATTCTGAGGGCAGAGTGACTAAAACAAGCTACACTGGATCCGGAACAGCCATCTTCAATCCAGTTTAATTCAACAAATGTTTATTAAGCATCTGTTATTCCCTGTGCTAGCTAGTCAATGGATAAACAAAGACAAAATTTCAAGAGTTCCTGCCCTCAGGAAGCTTATATTCTACCACAGGGATGCAAGATATAAAGAAATAAATACAAAGTATATATGAAATAATTCCGAGAGAGAAAGCACTAATAATTGAGACGATCAGAAAAGTTTGCATGGAGGAGGTGACACCTGAGAAATGCTCTGAAGGAAGTGAAGGGTTCTAAGAAGTAGAGCTAAAAAATAAGAGCAATCAGGCATGGGAGAGACCCACCTGGGCAAAAGAAGTGGAAGATGGAATCTAGCTTATGAAGAACAGCTAGCAGACCAGTTTGACTAGAGTGGAGAGTACATAGAAAAGAAAATAATATGAATTAAGACTGTAACCCCCACCTATGTCAAAGAAGAAAAACCTAGGGGTGCCTAGGTGGTGCAGTGAACAGAGAACCGGTCCTGGAGTCAGGAGGACCTGAGTTCAAATCCAGCCTCAGACACTTAACATAAAACTAGTCATGTGACCTTGGACAAGTCACTTCACCCCAACTGCCCTCCAAAAAAGCCTATAAATATGATCTATACTATGATCATGAGCAGTATATGACTGTCAATATTTGGGGGGGAGTTCATAGGGAGTAATAAAGTTAAGGAGTAAATGGCCAGAGAAACCTCCAGGGAACTTGTAGCAGCTCAGGCACTGAGCTTTTACTTTTCCTACTTTGCTCAGTGTTTGTTTCCTGTGATCTTGACTAATAATCCTTTGAGAAAGGCAGTCAGGAGCTCATATGTCATGTCCGTGTTCCCTCTGGTGTTTGCATATGGGTCTATGGTCAGATACTATGCTGCTCTGGAAACCAGATTCAGAATACAATAGAGATCTGGGTGATATTATACATGTGTGGCTGATTTGATCTAGGGCCACCCCTCTGATCCTCTACAGCTAAGCATAGTATCCTATCCTTAGGAAAGGGAGACTACCACTGGCATCATGGTGTGAGAATAAATATTATAGTTTAGCAAATTGGGGATTAAAAGCAAAGGACACTGATATCAAATGGTGATTGCATTCATAACCTAGTAATTATGGATTTTTCTACCATTCTTTCAAATAAATAGTACAGGAACCCTGTACTAGAAAGAATACTGCAGTTGAGGAACTCTCTCAAGATTTGGGTCTCTAAGTCAATTAATGAGTAGAGAGAAGTATCCTCTTGGGATCACAGTTCCTGTCACCAAGACAATTAAACAATTAAAACTCTTACATAGAGGGAAACTACTTTCTGTGGGCAAAATATATTTAGGAACTCCCATTACTTGCTGGGGAATGCTTAGCTGGAATCAGTCAATGGCACAGGATGGCAGGCCAGATGGCAAGATAAATCTGTAGTAGGGCTATTGTTCTGACCCTGAATGTAATACTTCTGGTGCATCCAGCAACACATGCCTCATCTAGCCCAAATCACAAGACCATGAGCACCACCAGGAACAGCATTATAGTTTCTTGGTACTCCCCCACCTGCATTTGCACATCTCATATCTCCTCTTTGATGAACTCTGTGTCCCGGCATGGGAGCACCCCCAGACACAAATATGGAACCCAATCAAATATCTAAAGGAACACAGATTTGATGAGGGAATCCTTGACTCCCTTCCACAGGGGATCAACAAGCAGAACCAAATAAAACAAAGAAAGGAAAATGTGAAGGAAACTCTAGACCATCATAGTTGAGCCATAGAAGCCACCTGACTGGAGAGGATTCTGGGAAGATGGTGGAGTAGGTGAGAAAACTTTCAGCTCTCCAAATTTCCTCCATAAAAAAAAAAAAAACAAAAAAACAAAAAACATCACCTCAGAGCAGCAGAAATAAACATGGAGTAAAGCAATTTTCCTCCTAAGACAATTTGAGAAGACCCCAGGAAAGACCTGACCTCCAGGCACAGAAATTCAGCCTGAGTGAAGTGCAAACACCTCCAGGCTACTCTGCAGAATCAACAAACAACAAGCCTTGGGGGCAGTTGGGTTAAGAGGCAGCCTCAGCCTTAGAAATTTTCCTCTGGTAGACAGTTCAGGAGTCTGACAGCTTAGTAGGAAAAGAATGAAGGATGTTCCATTGTTAAGGACTACCAACCACAACTGTGCTGACCAAATGTGTCCCAGATTGTGGGAGAAGGAGCTAGCACACACCTGATGGGTGCAGTATTGAGGGGCAAGGACCCTGTTGATTGTGGGTACTTGCAGGAGATCAGAATCCCTGGTTTCAGTTCTGGGGCTGAGAGAAGAGCTGTCGTGTACAGTCACCGGAAGGACCCTAGAGAGCAAGATCATTTGCAGGACACTGTGGCTGTGGGCCCTACCCATGGTATAGCAGTGGAGAGGAGAGGCCAAGGTTGGGCCTCAAGATGGACCTCAGAAAATAACAAAAATAACAAAAAAAAAAATTGGGGCATCATTCCCCTACCTTGGGATTACAATTTGATCACTCTAGTAGGTACTAAAATCAAAATAAAACAAACAATGAATAAAAATGAGCAAGCAAAGGAGAAAGAACTCAGCCATAAATAATCACTATGGGGATAGAGAAGATCTGGATTCATATTCAGAGGAAGATAATGGAACTAAAGAAGCCAATCCTTTTTCAATGAGAAATGTCAAACGGTCCTAAGCACATAAAGAGTTCTTGGAAGAACTTTAAAAGGACTTTAAAAATCAAATAAGAGAGATTGAGGAAAAGTTAAGGAAAAAAATAAGGGCCACCCAAGAAAATCAAGTAAATTATGAAAAGAAAGTCAACCAACTGGAAAAAGAGAATAAAAAACTTGATTCTTTGAAAAACTAGAATTGGGCAAGGGAAAACTAATGACATCCTAAGACACCAAGAAATCATAAAATAAAATCAAAAGAATGAAAAAATAGAAGACAAAGTAAAATATCTTATCAGAAAAAACAACTGATCTGGAGAACAGATCAAGAGAAATAATATAAGAATAGTCAGACTACTTGAAAGTTACAACTAAAAAAAAAAAGAATCTTAATACAATTTACAAGAAATTGTCAAGAAAAATTGCCTGGAAGTTCTAGAACAAGAAGGCAAAGTAGAAATTAAAAAAAAAATCCGCTGGTCACTACCTGAAAGAGATCCCAGGAGGAAAACTTATAGGAATATCATAGCTAAGTTTTAAAGCTCCCAGGTTAAGGAGAATTTATTTGTAGCAGCAAGATAAAGACAATTTAAATATCATGGAGCTACAATAAGGATCACACAAGACCTAGCAGTTAATACATTGAAGAACCTACTATATTCCATAGAGCAAAAGAGCTAGGGTTACAACCAAGGATATCTTGCCCAGCAAAGTTAAGTATAATCCTGAATGGAAAAAAAAAATGGACACTTAACAAAGCCAAAGACTTTCAGGTTTTTTGTGATAAAAACCCTAGAACTTAAGAGGAAATGCAACATATTCAGGAGACATATAAGGTAAACATTAAAGACCAATTATAAGGGACTCAAAAAGGTCAAATTGTTTACTTCACATATATGAAAATATTAGCAATACTAATGATTTTCATAATTATTTAGGTAGTTTGAAAGAAAGGCATGGACTAAGCTGAGTATGATGGAGTGACACTAAAAAAAAAATAAAACTGTATAGGGAGAGATAAAAAGGGGATAATTATCTCATGCAAATAAAGCATAAAAGGAAAAATTGATACAGAAGAAACCAGTAGGGGAGAGGGCAGATAGTGCTGTAATCTTGCTCTGATCAGGAATGGATTAAAGAAGGAACAACATATGTGTGTGTGTGTGTGCCTGTGTGCAAGTCATTCTGCAATTTGAGTCTATTACCTCTCCGTCAAGTAAATTCTTCATCATTGGTCCCCTGGAATCATTACTGGTTCTTGATCAGACTTCTTAAGTCTCTCAGAGTGGTTTATCTTTACAATGCTATTATTGCAGAAATTGCTATCTTGGTTCTACTCACTTCATTCTGCATCTGTTAATACAAATTTCCTCAGGTTTCTATCCCCTTAAATGGGTTTAAATGAGCATTTTTTTTTTAGAGAACTGCTAATAAGATGCTTTCTATGTTCTACACCTTAGAAGTCTGGTTTATAGGAGACAAATTCAGTACCCTTGGGGGAAAATTAAACTGAGCCACACTCTAATGTTCCCAAAGAGACTTCTGGGTGCGGACAAGCCTGAGTCATAGAGATCACAGAGAGTAATAATTATTGGGAAGCTTCCAAGGTATGAACTCAGATCCAAGTGAATCTAGTATATTTGTAATGATCCATGGGTTATAAATGAGTTCCTAAGAAGGAACATTGTCTATTAAGTGCCTCCTATGTGGGCAAGCACTACTATGCAAAGGGCTTTACAAGTATCTCATTTGATCTTCATAACAACCCGAGGAGGTAGGTGCTGTTAACCTCATTTTACAGTTGAACAGACAAAGGCAGACAGTGCTGAAGGGACTTGCCACATACTTAGTAAGTGTCTAAAGCCAGTTTTGAACTCAGGTCTTCCTGCCTCTGTGCTTTATCTAATGTACCACCACTGTCCTAGACAGTGGCAGCAGCGGGACATTGTGGCAAGATTAAACTGGAATGCAAGTTTGAAAAAAACAGGTCTAGTAAAAGGCATGCAATCTATAGTATTTGTGACAGGATCTTGGTAGTACTTGCTCCCGAGCTGTTCAAGGAGCTGTTTACTTGGGTTTCATCAGCCTCATATCTACTTTTAACTTTGCTTGCTCACTTCACGAGCTAGTGTTATATATGCTTCTACTCCAGAGTAGATGGAAGGATGGAGCTCCAAAACAGAAGTAACTTACTGACAGAGGCTGCATCATCTAGTTGGTAAAATGTTGGCCTTGGAGTCAGCAAGATCTGGGTTCAGATTATGCCTCACACTTGATGTGTGAGTCTGGGCAAGCAGGTCTTTTGGCCTTAACTCCTTATCTGTAAAATAGAGTAGATGGCCTCTAAAGTCCTTTCTAATTATAAAACTACAACCCTATGTATGTGTGCACACATTTCTTCTTTTAGAGAAGGGAAGGAAACGTATTGTTTTCCTCCATTAGCATCTCTTTTTTCCAGAGGCTTCAGCAGTATCTGCTTGGAGAGTAGAGGACACTAAGTACCCTTACCAGGTACAGGATGCTATATGCTCTAAGTCCTGATTACAATGGCTCCTTTTTACCTTCTGGATCAAACATTACATCCTTTGTTTAACATTGGAAGCCCTTCACAACCCTGTCCTTTCCTCCCTTTCCAGTCTTCTTACATTTTCCTCTTCTTCACTCACTCTACAATGCAGCTATTCTAGCCTGGGGGCTGCTGCTGGCACATGGCGCTCCATCTTCCCTTGCTTTGCCTTTACGTTGGTTGCCCACCCTTGCCCACGCTTGCCTGTAACATTTTCTTCCTCCTCATTTTTGCCTCTTAGAATCCCTGGCTTCCTTTAAGAGTCAAATCAAAGACCACCTTAGGTGGGAGGTTTCAGCTAGAGCTCCCCTCTCTAAAGTCACCATGCATCGATTCTCTACATACCTTATATGAACCCATTTATTTACATGTCGTTTCCCCATTAGAATGTAAGCTGCCCAAGGGCAGATAATATGTTCAGTGTTTAACACAGAGCCTGGCACATAGCAAGTGCTTGTTGACTAACTAACTGACAAATACCAGGCAAAGCCCTATGGAGTAGGAGATGTCCAATATACAATAGCAGGAATGGACAGCATTGTCCAGATCACAATCTGAAGAAGGCCCAGGCAAACACTCCTTGTCATATAAAAATTTGCCTCCACTGTGACCCACTACTTGTGGGTTTTCTTTGGCTTCTAACTTCTGGCTCTTCTCTCTTGATACCCTCATCTCATTCTGGCTGCTTAATGCTTTTCTTTGTTCCTCCTCTCCTTCCTCTCAGGAGGGTGAAGTTTATTGTTGTATGGACACCTATAGACATTGAGTAGGGTGTATACCTGTAACACCATGTCCTATCACAGACTCGGGGCTTCCCAGAGCCTGGTCTCTTTTAGTGAATAGAGTCAGGTGAGCGACAAACAACACCAATGGGTGGTCAAAAAGAGATAGCCATAGGGAATGCCCCTATGATCTCACTGATATAGGGGTCTCTCAGATAAGGAAGTCTTTCTTCTACTGCAGGTCAGTGACTTCTTGACTTAGAGCATTACCTGGAGCACTGGTGTCAAAATCAAATGGAAACCGGATCCTGCAGGCCACATGTTGACTTAGAAAACCACAAATTAATATTACCTATGTTATATTGCATTTTTATTTGTTTTTTTTTTTAACCATTTCCCAATTACATTTCAATTTGGCTTTGGCCATACTCAGTTTTGCCAGCTTCTTGCACCAGAAGGCCCTGAGTTTGACACCTCTAAAAGTTGAGAGGTTAAATGACTTGCCCAGGGTCACATAGCCAATGTGTAAGAGATGGGACTTGATCCAGTTTTAAATGACTTGGAGGCCAGTCCTTTGCATTTCTTAAAAAGAGAAAAAGCAAACAGTAGTTTACCTGTGAGCAGTAGCATGATAGGTGGAAATCCCACCGAATATAACATCAGAAGACCTGAGTTCAAGTCCAAGCTAAGCCCTGGTACATTCTAGTCACATAACCTTGGGCAAATCTCAACTTTTTCTCATCCATAAATGGGAGGTCATAAATCTTAGACACAAGTTGCTTCATGGAGAACATTTTGTAAATGCACTATAAATATGAGCTGTTATAATAATAAAATATATGTGTACCTCCTTTCTCATGGCAGAGAGGTGAAGGATTACTAGGGTAGAATGCTGTTTACATTGTTAAATATGATCCCTGTATAGGGGATTTTAGCTTAATTGCTTTTCTTTGTCTTAAGGAATGGTTCAATCTACAGTGGGAGAGATTCTTCCCTGCCCCCAGAAATGGGGTCATAAAGACTATGATACAGACAAATAGCATCAATATATTTAAAAATAAAGTGGGGCAATGATTTAAGAAAACCACTTACTATTTGTGGCTACTTGTGATATGTGCAAGAACTAGCAGTGATATATGTTGGATTAATTTAGTGCTGTTTGATTACAACACTAAAACTCTTTACACATATGCTCAGTATTATGGGTTTAGTGCAGCCTGGTCATTAGTTCTTGTCTTATGTTTGTCAGCTCACAACTTGAAAAATAAACTGCCTTCTTTGCCTATGTAAAGCTGGATCATGTTCTAACCATGCCCCCTGGCAGCATCATGGCATCCAAGCAACACACTAAACAGAAACTATGTGTGTGTTTATACTCTTAGGACATACCAGGCAAGGACAGGGTTTTTTTTTTTAATCTATTTGCTTGCTATCACCTATCAATTAACCACCTACAAGAATTTATTGATTTCTTGATTACTACAGAGTTCTGACCTTACCTGGTACCTCTTAGTAGCAACAACACTCATGGGTTAACTTCTTTTTTTAGTGTATTGTGCGGTAAGAGTCTGGCTTCTTTACAAAGTGTATTTGCTGAATCATTTACCCAAAGAAAGCCAGAGGGGTTAACTGAATGCATCCAGGGACAGACACAATGCTTTCAGTGTAGAAACCCAGTTTGATAATTCTGCCCTAAGATATGGTAGGGTTTTGCTTCAGAAGAGAGACGCCTCCAGGAGGGGAGTTGTTTTAGGTTATTCTGTAAGGGAGGCTGCTCTAGAAAAAGAGAAGTGGAAAGAAGGCAGTGAAGCTAGGCAGAGACTCTGAGTAACAAGGAAGATTGAACCAGAAGCATACAAGATACGTGGCTCTTACAGTGGATAGAGCACCCACCCTAGAGTCAGGAGGATCTGAGTTCAAATCTCAGACACTTACCAGGTGTGTCACCCTGGGTAAGTCACTTAACTCTGTTTGCCTCTGACTCCTCACCTGCAAAATGTGCTAGAGAAGGAAATGGCAAATCATTCCAGTGTCCTTGCCAAGAAAACCCCAGAAGGGTTCATGAAGAGTCAGACATCACTGAAATGACTCAATAACAACAGCAAAAGATCCAACTTTTAAGGTATTTAACACTTGGATATGGGCTACAAACAACTGATAAAGAAGGCTGAAATAGTTTTCATAATCAAATGCTGCATAGTATTATGTGACCCTGGGCAAGTCATTTAACCTCTGTCTGCCTCAGTTTTGTCATCTGTAAAATGAGGCTCATAATAATAGTACGTATCTTTGAGGGTTATTGTGAGGATCAAATGAAATAATATTTGTAAAGTGCACAGCACAGATCCTGGCACATGCTAAGCATCATATAGATGTTGGCCATTACTATTATTAAGATGATGATAATATCTGCATATCATTAACATGGGTGATCCCCTCAATGGTGCTGATCACAGCCCATTCACACCTTGTACTTGGCAATTCTTGTCCGTGCCACTACTTCCTGTTGCCCTCCCTCCCTGACTACTCAGGATAGTATATATTATTCAGTACATGCTTATATGTATATATATTTGTTGTTTCCCCTGATAGAAAGTAAGCTTCTTAAGGACAGTGATTGGGTTTGGTTTTTTTTTTTTTTTGTCTTTGTGTAGCATAACATCTGGTACATAGTATGTGTTTAATACTTGCTGCTTGATTAATTACTCTACAGAAGGTCAACCCAACATGCTGGAGGTGAACGGGTTTTTTTTCCTGGACCTCTTGACATGACACAGAAACCAAAGGAGTATCTAAACTGTCTATTAGGTATCCTTTGCTCTTTCTATGTGACCAACCTAGTTTCTTTTCCTGTCATACAGGAAAAGAGTATATCTTGGGTGATGTTTCTGTCTTCCATAGTCCTTTGTTAGTAATGTACGTTTTATAGTTTCCTCTTGCCTACCATTTATCTCTTCATTTTCCTCTAGATACCCTTTGACTATTCTTAACAAATTGTGGTAATATATGACAGTATCACTTGCTGAAAAATGTTGTTAAAAAGATAGGCCTGAAGGCAGAGCCAAGATTACGGAGTGTTAGGAAGCAGTGTGGTGATCTACTTTCCACAAAACTCCTCTAAATAAATCTAGAAAATTCATGAGACATAATTCTAATGGGAAAATACAGAAAAAGTAACAGTGAGTCATTTTTCCAGTCCAGCTGGGCACAGGGAGATAAACAGGGAAGTCTGTGGATTCTGAGGACAGGGTTAGGCCAGGAACACACTGTGGGAGGAGCCCTCCAGTGCCCTGGGAGAAGCTATGCAAGCCCATAGGAAGAGGGCCCCGACAGACCTACTCTAGGCCACTTCCATTCCCATACTGGAGCACTGTGATGGAGTAAAATATGGTGTCATCACTCACTACTTAATTCTAGGTCATAGATCCAGGCCAGACTGAGAAGGATATCTATATATTGGGGTATTATTCCCAGGTAGAGAAACCCCAGGTAGTGAATGGAGAAAAAAAGATCAAAAGCCAGCAGGAAGAGCAGTGTGGCTCAGTTTGTAGGCATAGAGCATAATCTCATTTGCAACATCTAGCCCAGCCTGCAGAGGAATAACTGGGGTAGGAATCCCAAACCAAAGGGGCACCTGTAATTCTTCCACTCTGGATTAACAGAGTTTTCCAGCTGGCTGATAGGCAGGAGTGCAGTTCTACTTTAGATCCATATTCCAGGTCGAGAACATGCAGAGCTCAGATTGGGGGCGGACAACAATCAGACTTTGCCTGAGTCCAGACCACTTGGCAAACACTGGAACCTTCCTGGTCCTCAGCCTATTCCCAAGATACTGGAATAACACAATATTCAATAACCCCAAGAAAGTGGTAACAGAACCAGTTCAGATCTTCCCTCTAGAAGCAAGGCAGAGGTCAGCCCTAATTATCAAGTCCAAAGTCTGGAAGCAAGGTGGAAGAATGGGCAAAAAAGAACCTCACCATAATGGACAGTTATGATGACAGAGAAGCCTAAGAATCTAATGCAGAAGAAGAGAATGACCTCAGAACATTTATAAGCAATGCCTCAGAGAAAAATACAGTTTGGGCACAGACTCAACTAGAATTCCTGGAAAAGATGAAGTAAGAGTTTTTTGATTTTTTTTTAAAGAGGTTAAAAATGGTTTCTAAATCTGGAATGAGAATGTTTGAGGAAAGAAATTGGAAAAGAAATGAGAGCTATGGAAGAAAAAAATTGGAAAGGGAATTAACAGCTTGGCATGAGCTATAAAACCTTACTCAAGCTACAAACTCAGTGAAACATTAAAGTGAAACAAATAGAAGCCAATATCTCCACAAGGCAATGAGAAATATTAGAACAAATTCAAAAGACTGAAAAAATGGTAGAAAACGTAAGGCCTCTTAAAGCAAAAACAACTGATTTAGAAAACAGATCGAGGAAAAATATTTTAAAATCATTAAACTATATGAATGCTATGACCAAAAAAAAAGTTTAGACATCCTATTTCAAGAACTCTTAAAAGAAACTGCCAATATCTCTTAGAACCAGAGGGCAGAGTAGAAATAGAAAGACTCCATCAGTGATGTCCTAAAAGAAACCCCAAAATGAAAACTCCTAGAAACACGATAGCCAAAATCCAGAGCTTCCAGGTCAAAGGAAAAAAAATATTACAAGCAATCAGAAAGAAAGAATTAAAGTACCAAGTATCCAGTCACAATCACACATAATTCAGGAGCCATGGGTTTGGAATATAATATTCCAGAAGTCAAAGGATACAGGCTTATAGACAACAATAACTTACCCAGAAAAACAAAATATAATGCTATGGGGGGAAAACATAAGCCTTTAATGAAATAGAGGACTTCCAAGCATTCCTGATGAAAAGACCAAAGCTGTTGAGAAATTTTGAAGTTCAAACTAGGAATGAAGAGAAAGATTTAAAAAGTAAACATGAATGAACAACAATAAAGTATTGAACAAGGATAAACTGTTTACATTCAAATAGGGGGAGATGATACATATGTTCCCTCTGGACTCTTATCATTATCAGGGTTCATAGAGGAGGTTCAATTTGGCAAAACCTAGGAGTAACTCTGTTATGCCTTTAATGGTCTTAATAAAAGAATAGAAAAAAGGAGAGAAAAGGAATACACTGGGTGGAAAGGAAAGAGAGAAAGAAACACTGATAACATTGTTGGTGGAGCTATGAATTAGCAAAGCTATTCTAGAAAGCAATTTGAAATTTTACACATGGTGGCTAAAATGTTTATAACATTTGATACAGAATATCAATCCTACTAAGGATTCCAAAATCCTAAAGATATCATAGATAAAAGGAAAAGTTCCATATAAACCAAAATATTTATAGCAGCATTTTTCTGGTAGCAAAGTTATGGAAACAAAATAGATCAGTTGGAGAACAGCTAAACAAATTGTGATATATTATTATAATGGAATATAACTATGCTATAAGAAACAACAAATATGATGCATACAGAGAAACAAGGAAAGACTTTCATGAATTAATTTGAAGTGAAGTAAGCAGAGCCAGGAAAACAACATACACAATCACTACAACAGTGTAAATGGAAAGAACAACCCCCACAAAGCAATCTAAAATGAATGTTGGAAAATTATAAAGAATAAGTTTGGCCACAATGAAGAGATAAAACATCTCCCCCCAACTACTTTCCAGACATTGGAAGTCCACAGGTGAGGAACATTGCATTACAATACCTGATTTTTTTTTTAAGTATTAGTTGGTAGTGTTTCTGAATTCTTTCTCTTCTTCTTTTTATTTATTTATTTATTTATTTAATTTTTTTTTTTTTTTTTTTTTTAAGCAATTGGGGTTAAGTAACTTGCTCAAGGTTACACAGCTAGTCATTATTTATGTGTGGGTGCTCATTTTCTGAGGCCGGATCTGATCTCGGGTCATCCCAACTCCGAGGCCGGCGCTCTTACTCACTGCGCCACCTAGCCGCCCCTTTAGGGCAATTGGGGTTAAGTAACTTGCCCAAGGTTACACGGCTAGGTTTTTGTTTGTGCGGATTAAGTGTCGGAGGCCGGATCCGAACTCAGGTCCTTCTGACTCCAGGGCCGGCGCTCTATTCACTTCGCCACCTAGCCGCCCCCCTTCTTTTTATTTTTAAAATTATTTTTTAATTAATAAAATTGATTTTCTCTCTCATCTATTGAAAACAAAAGAAAAGAGAAACCAAACTCTTACAACAAATACACATAAGCAAAACAAATTCCTGCATTGACTACATTCAAAAATATATGTCTCATTCTGCACCCTGACTCTATCATCTCTTTTTTAATTTAAAAAGAGTTTTTGTTATAAAGAATGATTCTCTTCGCAAGGGGTGGGGAGGTGGGTGTGGAGGGGAGGGGAGGTAGGGAAAGACAAATTTTGTTGTTGTGGAATTGTTTTTCAGTCATGTCCAACTCTTCATCATCCTATTTGGGGTTTTCTTGGCAGAGATACTGGAGTAGTTTGCCATTTCTCCAGCTCATTTGTACAGACAAAGAAACTGCCACAAACAGGGTTGAGTGACTTGCCCAGGATCACCCAGCTAGTAAGTGTCTGAGGTCACATTTGAACTCAGGAAGATGCATTTTCCTGACTCCAGGCCTGGCACCGTATCCTTTTCACCACCTAGATGCCCAATACAAATTTAGAAGATATAAAAACAAAAGATATGAATAATATCTGTCTAAAATACTTGCACTGGGGTGGCTAGGTGGTGCAGTGAATAGAGCACCGGCCCTGGAGTCAGGAGGACCTGAGTTCAAATCCGGCCTCAGACACTTAACACACACCACACACATACACACTAGCCATGTGACCTTGAGCAAGTCACTTAACCCCAATTGCCCTCCAAAAAGCTAAAAAAAAAAAAGAATACTTGCACTGCTTACCTCATAGGGTTTATAAACTGTAAAGTTCTATACATGTGAATTATAATAAATGTGATATAATATAAATGTGAATTATACACTAATTAAACACATTATATAATCTTTATACAATATAATCGTGCAAAATTCAACCATTAACTATATATTGAACATCAATAATGAATGAATTATTCACATATTTCTCCCTCTTCTCTTCCAAACATATTTCTCTCACACATCTAAAACTTTACTCATTAAACAAACTATCCCTCCAGTGCTGGAGGAACCAGAAGAACAGGTAGGTAGTTTGGACAGCTCTAGGGAATAGAGGAATGCTTGAGGAGTGAGCAGGTTCCAAACGCTGCCTCTAGACCCAGAATGGGAGCCAGGTTACACACTCTGTTTGTATTCTGAAGCATTTGATTAGTTACAAGGTTTAATGAGCTGAAGGCTTTCATGATTTTTCAAAAAGGTACATGATGGCTTTTCCCTTATTATAAGAATATATTCCCAAGTTGTTTTACCTGGATCTCATTTTAAAAGGGGGGGGGGGGCAAGGGAGGGGCAGGGCAGGGGTCCAGGTAGAAGGTTTACCTGAATAAATAAATAACAGTTTCTAATTCCCAGGAAATGGACTTCAGAGAATGGCTCACTCACCCCACCTGCTGGCACTGGATGATTTGACACATCTACAAAAGATGTATAAACATTCCTTACTAAGGAATGCCAACAATTGATTAACTGGATCAATAATAGCAAAAGTAATGCTATGTTTCATTTTATGGATGTTTTAATTTTTTAAAAACACATGTGAAATTTAGAATTGAACAAAATCAGGTGTCATGGACTTCTATTTTTTATTTCTTTATTCATTTCATCTTTCACCCGTGACAATATCTATGTTAAACAATAATTATTTCTTCTCTTGTTACTAGTGTGACCTTTGGAAAGTTATTTGATTCCAAGTCCCTTAAGTTCTTCACTGAAAAATGAGAAGATTGGACTTGAGAATGGACTTTTATTTCTAAATACTATGAACCTTTATATAACTAAGAATAAAACCCAGATTTTCACACAAAATTATAGGTGACCAAAGGCTTAACTCTAACTTGAGGAAGAAAATGCATGGATGGTCAAGGTTTTGCCCGGCTTCCAATCACTCCAGAGGCAAAAGTAGAACAAAGAATGCATTGATGAATAATTAAAGTTACTGAATGATAGCTCCCTTTTGCTATATATAGCACTTCAATATTTACATAGCATCTTCCTTTCAACTCCAAGATAGCTTGGCCTAGTGGAGAGTGTTGGGCTTGGAGTCAGGAAGATCTGGGCTCAAATCTTGCCTCTGATCCTGTAAGATAGGAAGCATGGATACCATCCCCATTAAAAGGATTGAGGAAAATGGGCCTCATAGAAATTGTAATTTGCTAGGGAACACACAGATAAGTGTTAGCAACAGGATTTAAACTCAGGTGCACTAACTCTAAGGTTCAGTACTGTGTCATCCTGTCTCTCAAAAGTTTTCCCAGCCATATTATTTCTATTTGTTCATTTTTAACTATATTTTACCGGGATCCCTGGTGTACCCTGCTTCCCATGCTGGCTACTTCCAATTCCTGGTTATTTACCAAAGGCTAATGAACCAATTCAGTCCACAATGTGAGACCCTTTTTCCACTCAATCTGTGACCAAACCAGAATAAAATACTAAGAAAGCTAATGTGCAGTTTTGAACTCAATTTGGTCAAAGATAGCACACATTAAAAAACAACAACAACAAAGGATATTTACTTAAAACCCAATGCAAGGTCTATAGCTAAAGAGCTAAATCAGTAAGCATTCATTATCTAATAAATGAAAAATCATTTTTTAAACATTAACTGTGCACCCAGACACTGGAGATACAGATATAAAAAGGAGACAGTCTCTAGCCTCAAGGGAAATAGCACTTCTAAGGAAATGGTAGGCGAAAAAGGGAGCACATAGGGAGTGCCAGAGGTGGTGAGTTGATCTAAATGGCAGTCAACTGACACACCCTTTCTAGGAACAATGGGAGTATGCTGAATGCTGAACCAAGAGCTAGGGGTAGAAAATGTGTATCTGGGGGGCAGAAGGGAGGGGAGAGAGGTACACTTGGAGGACTGGGCAAATGGCACAATGGCCAGAGAGGACAACCTGATGTGAGGTGAAGTGTTTTCTGTGTTGAACCAACTCAGTCCACATTGTGAGAGCCTCATTCAGAGCTGGCTAGCTTTAGTGAGGAGACACGGGTAGTTTTGTTATTGTTCTTGTTGTTTATTCATTTCAGTGGTGTCTTTTTGTGCGGTTTTCTTGGCAATGATACTAGAACAGTTTGCCATTTCCTTTCCTGGCTCATATTATAGATGAGGAAACTGAGGCAGATAGGGTTAAGTAATTTGCTCAGGGTGACACAATTAGCAAGTGTCTGAGGTTGGATTTGAACTCAGATCTTCCTGACTCCCAGACCTAGTGCTCTATCCACTGTATCACCTTGCTATTCTATCAGTGAAATGGTCAGCTACAAGCAGCTCTGGAGACTGGATCATTTCTTCTTTCTCTGATCTCTATTTCCAGCACTAGTTTCTCATCATCATACTTCAATCTGGGGGCAGAAAGGTCCTTAAAGACTTGCCAGTGGTGTCACTGAAGTCTTCAGTGTCTGAAGACTTCAATGTCTGAAAGGTATAGTTAAAAAAAAACACAACCTTTCAAAGTGTTATTGAAGCATTGTCTAGAGCCATGCTGCTTTCTTTCTCTTTTCTACTAATGGGGACCATTGGCCATTCTTCAAGAGCAATGGTCATACTCCTCTACTAGTACCACTGCTCCCAGGATAGACAAGAGAGAGGACACTCTGCTTATCCCACAATATCTTGACAACTGAAGAAGACAGCTTTCTGATTCTTGGATGAGTAAACCTGTACTTACCAGGTGATACAGTCTATCACCACAAAGATATTATTCACATTCTTCCAACTTCCCTCCAGAATCTACATACACAAGCTCCAAAGGTTTACTGATAGTGCTTTTACTCTCCAGATGAGCAATACAAATTGTTTGCACTTACCCTCAAAACACATTGAACACTGGTCTCATACTTCATCCAGAGGGTTGCTGCTATATTAGACTAGTAAAAATTTTTTTAACCAGGTCTAGAGTACTCTCTTGACTCAAGTGACCAAAGTGATCATACAGATCTTTCATGACCATGGTTTAATAGCAACAGCTTTCTTATTGTGCTGCCTACCTCCAACTTCTGCCACTCTCTTAATAGCAAGGTACCATCTTAAAGATGAAGCTAGAGACCTCAAAAATCTTACCTCACATCACTTCTTGTCCTTCATCACACAGTTGCTCCTGCTGCCATAAAAACAGGGCAGAGAAGATTGGTCCAGAGTCACAAAATTTATATCCAGTGAAGGCACATTACCTGATGGAAGTCTCACACATTCACCTATATTCTCATGCTTTAGAGGCCTAACTCCCTGCATGTTACAGATGATTTTAACCTTTATATGATCCTTAGGGTGCCTTCAGACATGTGAGACATATGGGGTAAGGTATTTGTAATCATGGTAGACTACTCTGACTACTAATATATACTGAACTCAGCATAAATATTAGCACTGGTGATGGCAGTTGACTAGCTCTAGGGCAGCCAACATCCAACTTTGTACCTGTCAAAAGATGTCAGTGGATTCTTGTTAGTTTATCCAAACTTGAATTCAAGTTCCATAGTTTCAGGCATCAAAGGAACAGCCCACTTTTCAAAGTCAAGAATTCTAATTTGTGGATGGAATAAAGGATCTCATCATTAGTAAGTCCTCTACTGGCAAAAACAATAAAGGCTTCTCTGGGTACCCTTACTCTCTTGGTATAAAACTAATCTCAAGACTAATTAGTGTCACACATACAAGATAGACTCTTTGGATCTACAAAAATCAACACTAGTTCATGCCTGAGGTAACTGACTGTGACTTCAAAAGTTTGCTCACATTTCTAATTTCGATGTTTTCCTAACGATGCCAGAGTTTCCAACTTAGATTTCCTTTCTTCCTTGCTGCTATTGGTTCTTTTTGTCCATGTTCCCACAAATGAGATCATTGAGAAGCTTAGTGACAATATTTCTGATGGTAGCTATGAAATCCTATTCTTCAGCTTTGAAAATCCATTGAGTGTGGCCATGTGGGGAATATCTCTATTTTTTCAGGCTCAAAAATCACTCCCTGCTTCGACCCCCAGATGACCCACTGATTTAATAGTCCCTGCAGAACTGGTACATGTTAATTGATCTCTTTCTAATAAATCTAACATTTTAATTAGACTTCCCTCATGCTCTTTACAACCATTTTTTTCTCTCAAATAAAATACACCAATCCTTCCAAGTAGTTCATGCCAACAACTATCATCAGGAGCCAACGTCATATAACTAGTAAGCAAGTGGCAAGTGGGAATAGAATCTAGCACTTCTGACTTCAAGCTCAATCCACTGTCCCATATTGATTTTCATAACCTAGACTACCTAAACCAGGGGTGGGGAACCTGCAGCCTTGAGGCCACATGTGACCCTCTAGGGTCACATCATCAAAGGGTCGCATTTGAGGCCCTAGAGGGCCACATGTGGCCTTGAGGTCACAGGTTCCCCACCCCAAGACTCTAAACATTTATAACCTAGCCCCTCCTACCTTTCCATTCTTTATATACCTTATTCCCTGACAGGTACCCTTCTATCCAGTGACACAAGCCTCCTATGTCCCATGAACAAGACTCTCAGGTTGTCCCCCATGCCTGGAATGCTTGGCCCCTTCCACTCAGACTACTGTCCTCCCTGGCTTCCTGTAAGTCTTGAACCAAAATTCCTTCTTTTACTTGAAGTCTTTCCCCATCATCTCTGAATTCTATTGCCTTCCCTCTATTAATATTTCCTATTTATCTCATATATAGCTTGCTTTGTATATATTTTTTACATGTTGTCTTCCCCATTAGATTATAAGCTCCTTGAGGGCAGAGACTATCTTTCCCCTCTTCGTATCCGGAGCACTTCACACACACACACACACACACACACACACACACACACACACACACACACACACTGCCTGGCACATAGAAGGTGTTTAATAAATATTGATTGATTGAACTGGCACAGTGGGCAAGTCCAAGTCAAACTCCTATTGCAGAAGATAAAGAAAAGTCAGCCTTCATCTTCCCAGTTGGTTTCTACCAGTTTGTAGCCCATGACCTAAAATTTTTGAGGGACCTCTCCTTCCTCAGTAGGATTATAAAGGGTATAACTTTCCACCTATATGGATATTGAAGCTTCAGTATCTAGCAGGTGTGACTTCTAGGCACAAAAAGCATTTAGAAAACTTTATTACTAGAGAACTAGAGGGTCAAAAGTCATCAGATACAGTTTCTACCAGGGAGCAATAATACCAGCATGGTTTAGATCCTAGCTGAAGAGTAAATCTTCCCCTATTCACTTCTTTCTTTATGCCTACATCCCCAGTTCCTGTTTTTGTTTAGTCAGTCAGTTACCTAGCATTTATTAAGCACCTACTAAGGAAGATATACCATGCTAAATACTGAGAACACAAAGAAAGGTAAAAGACAGTGGCTGCCCTCATGAGCTCACAGTCTAATCCAAGAAAGAAAATACAAACAACTATTTACAAACAAGATAGAGAGGGATAAATTAGGGGTATTCATAAGGGGAAAGCAGTAAAGTTAAGAAGACTAGGCAGGGGCGGCTAGATGGTGCAGTGAATAGAGCACCAGCCCTGGAGTCAGGAGGACCTGAGTTCAAATTTGATCTCTGACACTTAACACAAAAATTAGCTGTGTGACCTTGGGCAAATCACTTAACCCCAACTGAAGAAGAAGAAGAAGAAGAAGAAGAAGAAGAAGAAGAAGAAGAAGAAGAAGAAGAAGAAGAAGAAGAAGGAGAAGGAGAAGGAGAAGGAGAAGAAGAAGGAGAAGAAGAAGAAGAAGGAGAAGAAGAGGAAGAAGAAGACTGGGCAAGACTTCTTGTTGAAGGTGGGACTTTAGCTAAGGTGTGAAGGAAGTCAGGGAAACCAGTAGGAAGAGATGAGGAAGGAGAGCATTCCAGGTCTGGGAGACTGTGACCTTCTTTACTTGTCTTACCTTCCAAACTGGGCATGCTGAAGACTGCTGAGCTAATGCATGAGCTTCTGAAAAATGTAGTTTCAGAGATCCTTAGACACTCTTACAAGTAAATATATTAACATTTTAAGTACTATGTCATGTTAGAGAAGTTTCAAAAATGAGATAGGGGCTCATTGAGTCTAAGAAATAGTGAGGACTGGATCATGCTCTGTTACCATGTGATCATGAGCACTCAGTCTTTCACAGCCTCAATTTCCTTATCTGTGTCATGAGGTGTGGGGGGTGGGGAAGTGGATGGAGAACCAGGACTGGAGTCAGAAAGACATCTTCCTAAATTCAAATCTGGCCATAGACACAGTAAGTAAGCTGTGTGACCCCTGGGAGGGTCACTTAACCATGTTTGTTTCTGTCTCTTTATCTGTAAAATTATCTGGAGAAGGAAATGACAAACCACTCTAGTATCTTAGCTAAGAAAATCCCAAACAGAGTCACAAAG
Organism: Gymnobelideus leadbeateri; assembly: GCA_011680675.1. NCBI lineage: Eukaryota > Metazoa > Chordata > Mammalia > Diprotodontia > Petauridae > Gymnobelideus > Gymnobelideus leadbeateri. Next base: position 630,787 of record WOXC01011982.1, read on the forward strand.
AGTGAGATGCAATTGTAATGAATGAACAAACAAAACAATTATGAGGGGGCTAGATTCTATAAGGTCCCTTCTAATTTAAAAACTCTATAGGGATCCTTTGGTCAAGAGCTAGGCTGAAGATCCCTTTTCCCTATAATGGGAAGGATCGATTAAGAAAATTAATTAAACAGATAAGATTACAGAGAGTTTTTACTTAAGGTTTTTTTAAACCTTTGAGAAACTTTCTCAAACAAACTGAGGTCATATCTAGAGTGGGATTCCAAGACAACCTCTGCCCCAAGTTCTTAACCTTTTTTTCTATATCGTGGACCCTCTTGTCAATCTGGTGAAGCCTAAGGACCTCTTCTCAGACTGATGTTTTTAAATGCATAAAGTAAAATACATAGGGTTATAGAGGAAATCAATTATTCTGAAATGCCATTATCAAAATGTTTTTAAAAATGAGTTCATAGATAACAAGCTAAGAACCCTTGCTCTAATGATAGACTTAGCACTATATAATTGTGTGAACTCAGTTTCCATATCTATACATTAAAAGATTATAGAATTTCAAAGGTCCTTCTAGCTCCATGGTCCCATGATCTAAGGAAAACATGAAGTACATATAAAAGCTTAGAGGGCCTTTTAAACAAATAAACCTCATCTCTCTACAGACCAGAAGCAGATATAACCTTTTGGATCAAGAGAAGCAATCTCAGTTAAAAAAAAAAAGAAACCTTCAAAATAGTATAAAGTCATACTGAGACCATGGAAAGTATTACGTGTATCTTTTTAAAAATCTTATCCTTACTAAAAAAAAATCTTATCCTACAACATAGTTTCCACACCATATGTTTTTCTTAAAGTCGATGGGTAGCTTTCCATACAAGGCAATGGTGGGCTATGGAGGGAAAAAAAGGTAAAGTAAATGAAAATTGTCTTTAAATCTCCACTCCTCCTTATAATACTCCTTTTCCCTCAAGGAGAAAAGTACCCTCATGCTGCCTTGTGTTGGCAGCCCATCGTGGTGTCCATCTGGCCCTAGATGTGTTCCTGACTTCATTCTTCTAACCATAACTTACTTGTCTTATGTTCTATATCCTATATCCCATCACAGTTACAGCTGAAAAATCATGAGACTTGGAACCAGAAGGCCTGGGTTCAAGGCCCAGTTCTACCAGTTCCTGGTCATATAACTGTGGACCAGTCATCTAATTTCTTTAAACCCATTTCCTCATGAAACAGAGAAAATAAGATTTGTACTGTTTACCTGACAGAGTCACTACATAAAAAGAAGCAAAGTACTTTATGGCATCATATGCCACTTTGGAGCTAGAAGTAGCCTTAGTTCAACTCATTTCTTTTATAAATGTGGGCACCAAAGGTTAAGAACTTTCTAAAGGTCACACAGGTTGTAAGTAGTAATCCAAATCCTTTCTCTTCCCCATACTGCCTCTACATATAAACATGAATTATTCTTATTCTTATTACTATAGCATTTATCACACAGATTGGGAGTGCTAAACTTATAGTCAGGAGGCCTAGATCTAAATCCCATTTCAGATAACTGCTAGAGCTGTAGGGGCATGGATAAGTTACATAATCTCCCAGAGACTTAGTTTCCACATCTGTAAAATGGTACGATAATAATGGCACTACTTCCCTAACTAGATTGCTGTAAGAAAAATGCTTTATAAACCTCAAAGCACTATATGTCTTTGAGTTATTCTTCTCTCTTGCCCCCACAGAACTGGTTTTGTTACACATTATTTATTACTATAGGTTGGGAACCAGGTTATGAAGGAATTTATGAAGGGAGGGGAATGAGCATTTATATTGTAGCTACTATGTGCCAGGCCCTGTGCTAAATGCTTTACAAATATTTATCTCATTTGATCCTCACAATAACCGTGTTTGAGGTAGGTGCTGTTATTATCCCTATTTAGAGTGGAAGAAACTGAGGCAAACAGAGATTAAGTGACTTGCCCAGGGTCACACAGCTAGTAAGTGTCCCTGACTCTAAGACCAACACACTATCCGCTGTGCCAGGGGCTGCCCCTGAAAGAATGATTCTACTCTCAGTCACTTATATGATCACATAGATTTGAAAGAATCTTTCTTGTGGTCCAAAGGAGGTTGAAAAAATGACCCAGTCCTTCATTTCCCTTTCATGAATTTTGAGCATTTAGGATATTTTAAGTTGCCTGATATAGTTTTGACTGTTCTAAAATATAAAAGATAAAAATACTTTACATTGAGATAGTGCCTTTAATTTTTCTCCAAATATTCTCCCATCATTATCTCAATGTCCCTGGAGGTAAGCAGGGCAGGAATTACTATGGCCCTTCTACAAATGAGGAAAAGGAGACATAGAGAGGTCAGCCACTGCCTACACTCAAACAGCTAATTAAAGACAAGGCTTGGAACCAGATCTCCTGGCTCTAAACCTTGTGTTCTTTCCACCAGACCATGCTGCCTCTCTCACCAAGTGGCAATTTATAGGTTAGAGAAATGAAAAACAGGTCTAATCTGTGGGGGTCTCTTTTACTGAGGCTTTCCATAACAACCTGATAATCAGGCTCACATATGGTAGAAAATAAGGACGTTGCTTTCTATTTCTTTATCTTGGCTGGGAAAGGCAAACCCTAAGGAACTGCTAAAGGGTTGGATTCTATTTGTGCAATAATAGCTTTTCCAGAAATGAATTAATTCAGTCCCATTATCTTTGGTTAGCTTTACTTTAATATTATGTGCTTTTTCAATACTCAATCCTTTGTTTCTCAGAAAATAGGCACAGCCTCCACAGAGTTTCTATTATGACTAATAATAATTCACATTCATAGAGATTTACAAAGAACTTTCCTCACAACAGCCTTGTGAAATAATTGGTGCATGTATTCTCATCAATTTCAACTCCATTTTATATATGAGGGAACTGAGAATCAGAATGATGGCCAAGTGGAATCAATAAGCATTTATTTATTAAGCACCTACTATGTACCAGGTACTATGGTAACAATTGGGGTTACAAAGGAGAGCAAAAAGATAATCCTTTTTCTCAAGAAGCTTATAATCTCATAGACAAAATGCAAGCAAGAAACTATGTAAATTTTTGTTAACAACCTGATCAGAACAACAATCAGAAAATATATTGGATAAATTGGAGTTAATCAAGAGGGAAGGCATTAGTGTTTAGGGATCTTGGAAAAGGCTTCTTGCAGAAGGAGGAATTTTAGCTAGGACTTGAAGGAGGTTAGGGAATCCATGAGGTAATAGTGAGGAAGGAGAACATTCCAGGCATGGAGGGCAGCCATTGAAAATGCCCTGAGTTGGGAGATGGAGGGTCTCATACAAAAAACAACAAGGATATTAAGTGACTTGTTCAAGGTCTCATAATAAGTGAAAGATTTGAGATCTGAAACCACATTTTGTGGCTTCTGGTCCAGTACTCTTTTCATGATGTCATGCAGCTCTATTTGAGCAATGCATCATTTAAAATATTTGATAATCATTTCTTTGTGTCCTGTGATCACACCAGCTGATGCCAAACTGGAAAACATTCACTTTCTTTTTTTCTCTTTAAAAAATTTATTTTGTGTTGATGCAACAGACATATATCATTATGCATTATGCTTTCTTACATTATGCTTTGTTTATCAGTTGTTAATGAAAGGGACTAACAATGATCATTGTGATTGGCCAGTTTTATTGCCTCCCCGTGTTGATTTTATTTATATTGTTGGATTCGTCGTGCATGTTATTCATGTTACTCTACTTTCTTCATACCACATCATTTCATATAAGTCTTTCCATGTTTCTCTGAACTCATATTTTTCATTCTTTACAACACATTGTAGTTTAGTTGTTTTAGTCATATCTGACTCTTTGTGACCCCATTTGGGGTTTTTTTTGGCAAAGATACTGTAGTGGTTTGCCATTTCTTTTACTGGTTCATTTTATGGGTGAGGGAACTGAGGCAAACAGGGTTAAGTGACTTGCCCAGGATCTCACAGCTATTAAGTATCTAAGGTCACATTTGAACTCAGGTCTTCCTGACTCCAGGACCAGTGCTCTATCTACTGTATCACCAAGCTGCCCTATAACACATTACCTTATAACACCATAACAATGCATGCACTATAATTTATTGTTATTCTATAATCATAAGCCACATATTTTGCCCCCAGCTTTTGTTTTTCATATTAGATATCTTTCTTCTATTTTTTCAATCTTTTGGTTTTGTTCAAATATTTCTTGCTGTCTCACAGTCATTGATTTCTATCTGATCTCTTCTAGTTTTCAACGCTTTCCATTTCTTGGATAAGATCAAACACTTTCTCTCCTAAACTATTTATTCTCCTTCCAATTTTTCTCCAGAGATTTTATTCTATTTTTATTATCTCCTGCTTATATTTCTAGGAAATAAAATTTTCCCTGTGGAAAATGCATTTTCCCCTAAATCACTGCTCAAAGTTTGATACCAGTTGATGTTTTCTTTGATTTAATCCTCTCTCCAGCTTTCTTTCCTGAAATGGGGCCTTGAGTCAAGAGCAGGATCTACATTTGCTGAGCTTTTGGGTGAGGTGGTTGACCCTGCTTGGTCATGATGAGTTCCTCCACCTCCTAGTTTTAAGTTTCAAAATCTTTGAAGTTCATAGTGTTAGATCTTCAGGGCCCTTTATAGAGTCTCAGGATAGAGTATAGGGACCTTAGAGGCTAGGTCTAGATATGAGCACTACACTGATGTACTATATACTATGCTGATCATTGGTGAACCCTAGTGAATCCCCACCCTGTGACTTTCTGACCACCTTGGGTCTTAGGGCAAAGGCGGGGAAGGGAGACCCATACTTGCTATCCATCGACACAGCTTTGTACACAACAAGAATCTCTAGTTGCACTGGACAGACATTGGTTTATTTGTCTCCACTAGAACTTGCTTTGGCCTTCTCACTGACTATTTATATGGTTTTGGTGAGGAAGAAGTTACTTACTATAGCTTCTCACTGGATTTCTTGATCATTATTCATTATAGCACAAATGTCAGGTTTTTGCTGGCATAGGGATACGAGAACTAGTTGATCTGCTTCCATTTCAGTAGTTATTTTAGTCAGGAGTTGATAACAAGTCTTGAATACCAGGCAGAGGAGATAGAAAATTCAGTGGGCAATAGGGAATCATTGCTAATTCATTCAGTAAACATTTATTAAGTGCCTGCTATGTGCCAGGCACCATGCTAAGCACTGGGGATATGTCCCTGCCCTCAAGGAGCTTACAATCTAATGGGAGAAACAACATGCAAGCAAATGCATACAAAACAAGCAATTTACAAGACAAATAGGAAATAATTAAAAGAAGACAAGCATGGGAATTAAGAGTATTTAGGGAAGACTTCCTATGGAAGGTAGAATTTCAGCTGGGACTTAAAGAAAGTTAGAGAGGTCAGCAGTTGAAGCAGGGAAGGGAAAGCATTCTAAGAATAGGGAACAGCCAGAGAAAATGCTTGGACCTGAGAAATGGAGAATCTTGTTCTTGAAATAGTCAGGAAAACAATGTCACTAGATCAAAATATCTACTTCCTTGTTCTCTTTTTCTTCCCTCTCCTTCTTCCCCTCCCCTTTCCCATCCTTCCCTCCATCCTTTCTCCTTCCTTCTTTCCCTGGCCCAAACGATTCCATGGTGGAGATGGCTGAGGAGGCCACGGAGCCCGCCAAGGTGGATGCCACCAGACTGTGCCAGTACATGTTCTCCAAAATGGCCATGGACCTGATGGGCAAGCTGACAGCCACCAGTGAAGATTATAAACTTCTGGAAAATATGAACAAACTGACTAGCTTAAAGTATCTAGAAAGGAAAGATAGTATAGTAAACATAAGTAGAAACCTAAAAGACTTAAACCAGAAACATGCTGCCCTTCAGCCTTACCTGGATCAGATCACTTTAATTGAGGAACAAGTAGCTGCTCTTGAGCAGGCAGCTTACAAATTGGATGCATATTCAAAGAAACTAGAAGCAAAGTACAAGAAGTTAGAGGCAATGAAAGAATTCTTTAGCACAAAGACTTTAACCACAAGAATGTTTTATAAGCAATATGTGGGATAGGACTTATCACTAGGCTTCAGTTCCCAAAAAGTATTTGATGTTAAAGTCCTCTCTCATTGGGTAATTATCTGAGTCCTGGATCAGGCCTTTTTGGATCCCAATAGCTTCTGTGGAAAGTCGGGTAGTGAATTGACAAGGGAGGTATAGTAGAATTGCCTAGTAGCAGTGAAGGCCCAATTGAGGTCATGTAACAGATTTGTAGGGAATTCAAACAGAACAGTTGTATGATTTTCTCCATCTTTGTTCAGAAACATGTACAGAGGCATGAAGGCAATGAATGGTGGGAGTAATATAAGACTGAAGCTTGGTTGGGCATAATATTGGTGATATAACAAGGAGGATAAGGATTTAAGAGAAGATAAGTGGAGGGTTGAATTGTTTCACCAAGGAATCAAGGTGGAGAGAATAGGAGAGAATGGCTAGTGAAGGGGAGATGGCCTGGGAAAGAACTGAGGAGTCAAGGGATTAGAGGACACAGTGTAGATAAAGAGTGGAGTTACTTAAGGGAAGGCAGAGGGAGGGGTGAAAAGCCAGTAGACTATGGTCCAATAAGGAGATTAAGAATTCTTAAACATGGAGGTGATATCTTTGTGGGTGAGGCAATGTTGAAAATATGACCATCTTTGTGTATGCCTGAGGTGGGATGGTTGAATAGTTCATGGGAGGTGAATTGACTGGTTAGACTACTATTTGAAGGAGAAGTTCCCTAATACGAGGACAGGAGTTGGGAAGGAAAGAAAAATTGTAAGCCAAGTATCAAATTTCTTGAGGAAGTGGAGTGTCCTGGGGGTCTGTAGACAACAGTTGCAGGATTTTGATTGGGTGGTAGATATGAATAACATAAACATTAAAGGAAGAGAGGTTACTGAGTGAAAGGGGGAGAACCTGGGGAACAAGGAGTATTTTAACTCCCCCACATCAAGAATGAATGAAGGTGCAGCCAGTACTGGAAAAGGTGACCAGGGAGCCTGTGTCATCAGGGGAAAGCCAGGTTTCAGTAAGATAGCTGATGGAAAGATTGGGAGAGGAAAGAATTAAAACAAAAGGAAGTTTGTTGTCTATGGAACAAGCATTCCAAAGGGCACATTGGAAGGGCTGTGTGTGGGAGAGTTGGGTGGATGGGAGTGAGGAATGAGGTGGTAGGGGATGTGGAAAGGGTTTTAGATGATGATCTACAGGAGTCCCTTGGATGGGAAGGTCATATGACCAGGTGTGAGAATGTATATCACTGAAGGTGGGGGGCACCATTCCTCTACCCTCAAAGGAGGTAGGGAGGAGGATGCAGAAGAAACCTGAAATTGAAAGGAGGGTTGCTCTTTGAGAGAAAGGGACTGACAGGATGATAGCTATGCTTTAAGAAATTATTTCCTCTTAAAACTCAATTTTTAAAATTGGGCCCTATGAACATAGCTATTATCTTTTCCTTCTTCCATTTTTGAAGGCTACAGAGTACAGTGAAAGAGCATAGGATTTGGAGTTAGAAGGCCTGGGTTTGTGCCCTAGTTGTCTTAACCATGTTCAAGTCACTTCACCTATGGGTTTCCAATTCTTCATCTATAAAATGGGGACAATAATCATTGTATCCTATACTTTATAGGATGATAGCAAGATCAAAGGAGGTTATGTGTAGAAAATGATTCAAAGTACAAACATGATCTATTACTATAATCGAGCTGATGTATTTACATTTGTATATAATCAGTCAGCTGTTCCATATTATTTGTTCTTAGCACCAACAACACATGTGTGGCCCCTTTTTCTAGTGGCTGAGAATTTAACGTAAGAGGGAAGGCAAAAAGTGAGGTCAGTTTGCTCAGAAAGGATTAAAGGAAGAAGGAGTCTTGGAAAGGGAACTGGACAAAGTAGGTGGAATATTTCCTTATGGAACAGTATAAGAGAAGACAGGAACAAACTGGCTGGGGTCTGCTGTCCCTACAGTTATCAGGAAAACCCCAAGCTATCTCCACTCCTCAGAGGGTCTGCTGATCCCTTCACTTTCTTCCACTCTGCTGAACTGAAGATGTGTTAAGTTTTTGTGCCCTCTAAATTTCCTCCCATAGAGCAAAGTTGGGGTGGGGGAGTACCCCACTAGTTCTGGCTCTATTTGGCACCTAAAGTTCTTCATAACCTGGCTCCCAGCCTATAATAATAAATAATGTGTCATAAAAACCAGTTTTATAACACATTGCTCCCCTTCAGACACACAGCCCAATTGGCCCTCATATGTGACATTCCATCTCGCTTTGTGCCTTTGTCCTGAATGTCTTGGCCTCCTTACCTCCAACTCTTGAAATTCCTAATTTCCTTCAATACTTAACTCAAGCACCATCTTCTACATCAAGGATTTTTAAACTCTGTGTGTGTGTGTGTGTGTGTGTGTGTGTGTGTGTGTGTGTGTGTGAGAGAGAGAGAAAGAGAGAGAGAGATGGACCCCTTTGACATTCTATTGAAACCTATAGATTTTCTTTTCAGAAAAAAATGTTTACTACATTCACAATTGAAAGAAACCCTACAGTTTAGTTAGAGGTTATTAGAAATAAAGATGGAATTTTTTCCCATCTATGTTTAAGGACTTTCTGAAATTTATCCATGTACCCCTTGAGGGGTCTGTGGAACCCAGGTTAAGAGCCCTCACTCTATATAAAACTTTTCCCCCAAGTTGTTAATGCCTCACCTTGAAATTGTCTTGTAAATATTTCATATATGTCAAATGTGTACATGATGTAAGGTCCTTAAGGGCAGGGATGTTTAACTTCTGTCTTTGTATTCCTGGCATCTGGCATATTGCCCAGCACCTAATATTAATAAATGATTGTTGAGTGATTGAGTGATGGCTTTGCCATGGACAAGCTTAGTGTAGAAATGAAACGTGATCTTTTCACTAAAGTAGTCTTAACCTGGGGAAATTAGGAACGTGAACTTCTTCCACAGCAGCCCTTCATGTGGGGTGGGGAATAGGGGGTAGGGAAATGGGGGATGCTGTACAGTAAGGTACAGGGCAAATAGCACACACTGGCAGCAGAGAACCTGGGTTCACATTCCACTTCTGATCCTTCCTGCATGACCTTGAGCTGCTTGGGCCTCAGTTTCTACATCTATAAAGTGAAGGGGTTGGACTAGATCATTTCTGGGGTTCCTTCCACTCCTAGACCCTGAGAGGATTGTATGTGTGACCCTGGGCAAGTCACTTACTCACTCTGGGCCTCAATTTCCTTATCTGTAAAATGAAGGATTTAGACGGGATGGCTTCTCAGGTCCCTTCCATCCATAATCTCATAATCCTCCTTCCAATTGGTTACTTTGCATATGCTTTGTATTTATCCTTGCTTCTCCTTTGGTTAGGCAGAGAAACCTTGGAATCTAGTCCTAGGAGCAGAGTTTGACTTTCCCACCAGAATAAACAGTGAACAAAAACAGCCTGGGGAAACTGCTTTGTGTAGATCTGACAAGGTAGATTTTCTATACTTTCCTTTTGTAATTGGTTTCAGGTTTGACTTGGAAGCAACTATAAAGGCCAGACAAAGAGTATCAATTAAATAGACAAATGGTCTGACTCTGAGTTGAAAAGAAAAGCATTCTGAGGAAACATTCATGCCAGACTAGTGTGACGATGGTTCCCTGTGACCCCCAAGAGGGTTTAATTGAGAAAGCTAAGGGCCCACTCTCAGCCATCATCACTTTTTCAGGTGCAGAGAAGGCAACATTGCCTGGGGCTTCTCATGTACTTTTACACACCCTTTTGCACACTGTGCTTCCCACAATGTGGCCTCCTTATTTTTTAGAAGTTCAAAGTTTCTGAGACTGGAGATGAAGACATTCAGGAATTTGGACCAAGCCTATAAGATATATACAATGGTGAGCTTATCTAGTTGAAAGAGAATGCAGATGTTTTCTAAAATATTAATGACCACTTCTCTTGTTTTTTTTTCTGCTTCTGATTCAAAATAAAGGGAAAAATGTTGCATCTTTTTTTAATAATTTAGAATGAGATTTTAAAAAGCTTTAACTCAGATTATGTTATTTTTAAAGAGATCTTGGTTCTTTATGGAAATGCTGAAATTATTAATAACTATAAACATTATTATTTTTTATTCTAGGTCTTCCTAATTTGTCCAGGCTGGGAGTTCAATGCCTACTGGTGGGTCCCCCTACTGATTAGCACAGAAGTTTTGGACATATGCCACTCCTGGGGGGTTCCAAATTCAAGCAATCCACTACCTTCAGCCTCCCTGGCAGCAAAGATAATTTGCCACCAGGCTCAGCTGCAGAAGTTAAATTATGGAATATAAATTGCCTTTTCATGCAGAATAAATAAATATTCCTCTCACCCTCATAGCTTTCTAAATCAAGAGGGCAAAATGCAGGAAGAAATGCTACCCATGGTGTAGTGGATAAAACACTAGATTCAGTCAATAAGATCTGAATTTAAATCCTATCTCAAACATATACTGGTTGTGTGACCATGGGTAAGTCATTTAACTTTTCTGCAGCAGCAGGAAACTGTAGTCATAACCCTGCACATAGGCTGCCCAGACCATAAGGACATCTTCTCACTGGACTGTAGCCCCAGTGGGATTTGGCATCCCCTAGGTATCTGAGAAGCCTTTTTAAGGATTGTACTATTCACCTCCTGGCATGAGGAAGAGGCTAGAAAAGATACCTTAAAAATTCTGTTTCAGGGGTGGCTAGGTGGTGAAGTGAGTAGAGTGCTGGCCCTGGAGTCAGAAGGACCTGAGTTTGGATCCAGCCTCAGACACTTAACACACACACACACACAAATAAACAAACAAACAAACAAAAAAACCTACCCATGTGACCTTGGGCAAGTTACTTAACCCAAATTGCCCTCCAAAAAGCAAAAAAAAAATTCTGTTTCACCTAACCTAACCCTAATCTGCTTAACGCAGCAGGCAGGGATCCAACCTGTTGTTTGAGACACAAAAATATGTACAAAAACTTTTGCAAAGATGTTTCCACTCACCATTGGTACATGGAATATGCACATGCTTATGAATAGCATAAAATCTAATAAACCTGAAAGATGAACAGCTCTTGTTACAAGAGAATTCAGGAGGTATCACATCCAAATAACAGCCCTGAGTAAAATAAGGCTGGCAAATAAAGGTCAGTTTACTGAAGTCAGAGCTTGATACATGTTTTTCTGAAGTAACCGCAGTGATGGGTAGCACCATGAAGCAGATTTAGGTTTCACCTAATCTAGTCAACAAGTTTGTATGCCCCACCAGAAGGACTGAATGGCAGAATCATGACCATGGGATTGCCACTTGCAGGAAAGTGCTACCATCATCAGTGTATATTTTCCCATCATAACAAACCCTAATGAGGTAAAAGAAAAATTTTATGAAAACCTGGAGACCCTCATCATAAATGTGCTGAAAGAAGACAAGTTTGTAATTCTGGGTTATTTTAATATCAGAGTAGGCTCAGATTATCAGACTTGACAGGGAGTTCTAGGGAAAAAAGGAGTTGGAAATGGCAACAGCAATGGTCACTTACTAATGAAGACTTGTGCATCTCATGGTTTTCTCATCACCACATTGTTTTCCATTCACCTAAATGCAAAAAAAATGTGGCTACATGTTCACAGCAAATGTTGACATTTAATAGATTATGTCATTGTAAGGAGAAGGAATAGACATGATGCAAGAGTGACAAAGGCAATGTGTGGCACAAAGTGCTGGACCAATCATAGACTTATGCTCTTCAAGCTAAACATTCAACAAAAGGGGTGGCTGGGGTGGCTGGGGTGGTGCAGTGAATAGAGCACTTGCACTGGAGTCAGGAGGACCTGAGTTCAAATCCGGCCTCAGACACTTAACACAAAACTAGCCATGTGACCTTGGGCAAGTCACTTAACCCCAATTGCCCTACCTTCCCTTCTCTAAAAGAAAGCAAAACAAACAAAAAACCCAAATAGGGTTATAAAGCATCAGACACAATTAAAAAAGAAAAAGAACTACACAACAACAATTTCATTTAAAAAAAAGTGGTGGCCCCAAGACAAGATGACTACCAGGAGGCTTAATATCGACAGATTAGAGCACTTCTCTATGCATGAACAGTTTGTTGCTAAATTGGAGGGAAAACTGAACCAACACATGTCTGGCAAGAGTAGAGCAGAAAAGGAGCGGGCAACTTTCAGAGATTTGGTATATTGCACAGCATTTGTTCATCTGGGCCAGAACACTCACAACCATCAAAGATTAATTTCATGAAAATGATAGGGAAATTCAGAAGCTGCTAAACAAAAAATGAGAATTCCACAGGGATTAGTGGATTAGCAGGATAGTTCATCCATCCTAAGAAGGCAGTATTTAATTCCATCAAAAGTAAAGTCCAAGTAAAGCTTAGGAAGATGCAGAATTATTGGCTCAGTAAGAAGGTAGATGAAATTCAGTTTTGCATAGATAGTAACAATCCAACGTGCTTTTATGATGCTTTGAAGACTATCTCTGGGCCAAAGACCTATAGTGCATCTCAACTACTCAGTAGTGATAGAGTCACATTGATTAGTGATAAGGACCTGATCCTGGAGAGATAGACTGAGCACTTCCATAATATTCTCAACAGACTATCATCAACCAGTACTGAAGCTATTGACCATATACCTTAGGTTGAAGTCAATACCTCTCCAGCCAAACTTCCAACTGAAGAAGAGGTTTTGAATGCCATTAGGATCATCTCATGTGGCAGAGCACCTGGTGCCAATTCTATTCCAGCTGAGATTTACAAGGTAGGGGGTCTGCTACTGATACAAAAGCTGACTGAATTCTTGTAGGTTATATAGCAAGAGGAGGTTATCCCTCCGGGATTCAAGGATGCCTCCATTGTTTATCACTATAAAAGAAAAAAAGGAAATAGGCTGTCCTGTGACAGTCACAAGGAGATCTGTCCCTTAGTCATTGCCAGCAAGATTCTAGCCAGAGTCCTCCTTAATATGCTAATCCTTCACCTGGAAGATGATCATCTACTCAAGAATCAGTGTGGCTTCAGAAAGGGCTAAGGAATAATATGGTGTTTGTTGCCTGATGACTCCAAAAGAAATACCAGGAGCAGAACATAGGTCCATACACAATGTTCATTGATCTGACCAAGGTTTTGGATATTGTCAGTTATGAGGGCTTATGGAAAATCATGGCAAAATTTGGTTGCTCAGAGAAGTTCGTCAACAGTTCCACAATGGCATCCTTGCATGGATTCTGGATAACAGACAATACTCTTGGGCTTTCCCAGTCACTGATGGTGTGAAGCAAGGCTTGCTCCCATACTTTTTAGCATGATGTTTTTAGCAATGTTGTTGGATGCCTTCAATGAGGAGGAAAATGGCATCAGGGTCAACTACTACACTGATGCACTGATGGTAAATTATTTAACTTGAAAAGGCTATAACCCAAGACTAAAATGGAGGGAGAGCTGGTATATGACTTTTTGTTTGCAGATAATCATGCAATCAGTGCAGCCTCTGAAGCTGAGATGCAGCAGAATATGGATCAGTTCACTGTCATTTGTGCTACTTTTGGCCTGACAATTAACACCAAGAAAATAGAGGTTCTCTACCAACCACCACCATACCATCCATATGTGGAACCATTGGTTACAACAAATGGAAAGATTTTGAATGCTATGGATAAGTTCACTTACTTTGGCAGTATACTTTCCAGGGATGTACACTTAGATGATGAAGTTGACACATGGCATTGTCAGATATAGTTCAACACTGGGAGGCTCCAAAGAATAGTGTGGGAGAAAAGAGGTATTAGGCTGCCTACCAAACTGAAGCTCATTGTGTTGACCTCATTTTTGTATACCTATGAAACCTGGACAGTCTACCAGATCCATGCCAGAAAATTTAATCACTTCCATTTGGATTGTCTTAGGAATATTCTGAAAAGCACCTGGCAAGAGAAGATACCAGACATTGAGGTTCTTTCTCAAGCTGAACTGCCAAGCATTCAATCTCTATTACAGAGTCCAGCTCTGATGAACTGACCACACTGTTCAAATCTCAAACATACATTAGCCTAAAAGACTATTTTACAGAGCACTCATACAACACAGAGTTCAGAGGAAGTGGTACAGGGCACCCTCAAGGTATCTCTGAAAAACTTTGGAATCAATTTTGAAACATAGGAGACACTGGCACAGAACCATTCATCTTGGTTACATACATCAAAGAAGGTATTGTGCTCCATGAGTAAAGCAAAATTGCAGTAGCTATAAAGAAATGTGAGACATACAAATTTAGAGAATCTGCTCCAAATGTTCATATGGATTATATGTGACCAATCTGTGGTAGAGTTGACTGAGCTCATATTGGTCCAATCAGCCACATTAGGACACACCATACCTTAACGCCAACATAGTGATATCATTTTGGTCTTCTTTGAGCATGCAGGAAAACAACCAACCAACCTCACAGTATTGCTATGAATATTAAAAAAAAAGATAATGTAAAAGGTAAAGTGTTTTGTAAGCCTTAAAGGAATGTAGAAATGCTAGCTATTATTACTTGCCACGTTTTTTTCCCTTATCATGCCTGCTACCTTGTGGGTAGATGTATAAACATGCATATACTCACATGGACATGACTGTACAAATATGTGCACTGCATGCCCCTTCCCATCCTAGTTAGTCAGTAGTCATTCAATAAACATTTATAAGCATCTCCTTTGTGCCAGGCACTGTGCTACATGCTGGGGATTTGAAGAAAGGTAAAGCAAAGTCCCTCCTCTCCAAGGAGCTCACAGTGTAATAACAGAGGCAACTAAGTACAAACAAGTTAGATACAAAATAAATTGGAAATAGTCACTAGAGGTAAGGTCTAGGCAGTTAGAAATATACTCACACACGCATTCATATATGTATATGAATGCGTGTGTATTTATGGAAATGTTGAAATTACTAATATCTGGAAAAGTTAATTACTACTAATCTTTTGAGATTCTGTATCTCCCCAATTTGCACAGGCTGGAGGTATAGTGACCATTCATAGGCCAGATCCTACTACTGATTGGAGAAAGAGTTTTGACACACAACTTTCCCCTACAATGCTTCTTGGAAGTTCACCCAATTGACTTTCATCCAACTGCAATTCAGAACTCCCAAGTTCTTTGCATAATGATATGTGCTTTGAATCCATATTCTCATTATTAAATATAAACATAAATATACATATATATTAATAAATAGATAAATGTGTATAAATACATTTGTGTATATATGCATATGATATGTGTATATAACATGTTTGTAGATAGACCAAACTTTCTTTTTCTTCTTCTCTCTTCCCTATCCCTCTCCCCTTCTCCCTTCTTCCCTCTGTCCCTCTCCCTCTTGCTCTCTCCCACCCTTTCTCTATCTCCCTTTCTTTCTCCTCTACCTCTGTCTGTCTGTCTGTCTTTATCTTCCCCCTTTTCTCTCTGTATGTATGTACACATACGTATATAAACATTCATCTTTTCTATTCTCTCTTCTCACATGAGAACACTTGTACTCAAGTCCTAACATCAGTCTCTCCCCTTCTCCAATTCATCATCCACACAGCTACCAAACTGATTTTCCTAAAGCCCAGGTCTTTGTCAATCCCCTGTTTTGGCCCCCAGTTACCCCTAGAATAAAATGCAGACTCCTCAGTCTAGCATTCAAAGCTCCCACCCCCACCCCCATAATCTGGCTCCAACCTCTTTTTGTAGGCTGATTTTACATTCCTCCCCTTAATGAACTTTACGTTCTAGTCAAACTGGCCTAATTACTATTTCCTTTATACAACATTCCAACATCCATCTTTGTACAGGCCTTTGCACAGGCCCCAGGTAAGGAATGGTCTTCCCCTTTACTTCAGGCTCTTAAAATCTCTAGTTCCCTTCTGGAATTAGTTCAGGTGCCAACTTCTACATGATCATTTTCTTGATCCTCCCTCTCCCTATTATCAGTACCTTTTACCCTCCAATCTCAAAAACTGCATCTCAAAATGTAGTGGAAAGAGCACTAGACTAGGGGTCAGAGGGCAAGATTTTGAATACTAATATTGTTACTTATTAGGGAAGGAAGGGAATAATTGCATATATATATATATATATATATATATATATATATATATATATATATATATCAATCAGGCACTGTGCTAAATACATTTTAAAAATATATCTCACAAAATAAGGGAATGCCCATCAATTGGGGAATAACTGAATCAGTTGTGGTATATGAATGTAATGGAATACTACTGTGCTATCAGAAACAATGAGCAGGCAGATTTCAGAAAAATCTGGAAAGACTTATATGAACTGATGCTGAGTGAATTAAGCAGAACCAGGAGAACATTGTACACAGTAAAAGCAGCATAATTCGAAAACCAAGTATGAATGACAGCTCTTCTCAGCAATACAATGATCCAAGACAATTTCAAAGGACTCATGATGAAAAATGCTATCCACCTCCAGAGAAAGAACTGATGGAGTCTGAATGAAAATAGAAGTATACTATTTTCACTTTTTAAAATTTTTGTGGGGTTTTTTTGTTTGTTTCTTCTTTTACAACATGACTAATATGGAAATGTTTTACATGATTGTACAAATATAACCTATGTCAAAATACTGTCTGGGGGGGGGGGTGAATGAAGAATTTATAATACACTTACAGTTATGACCTGAAGTTGGACGAATGTGTATCTATGATTATACACTCTCTTTCACACTGAATTTCAGTCAATTTTTCTGTTTCCTGTAAACGACATTTCATTTCCTAGCACTATGTCTTCCCAGAGGCCATTTTCCAAGTCTAGAAAGCACTTCTTCCCCATCTCTACTCCATGGAATTCTTGGCTTCCTTCACTTGACTTTTTTCAAAGCTAAGGTTGGGCACTACCTTCTGCAAGAAACTTATCCAGATCACCCTCAGGTGCTAGTACCCTCCCTCCACAAATTACTTCGTATATATCTTGTATTTATTTTCTGTGTACCTACTGTGTCTCACACACACACACACACACACACACACACACACACACACACACACACACACCATGACCACCCATAAGTAGAATATAAGCTACTTTGAGGGAAAGGATTATTTCCTTTTTTGACTAAGACATAGTAGGCACTTAAATGACTGTTGAATGAATGAATATAATTAGGACAGAAACTACAGGTGGAACAGCATTGATCAGGAAAAGGGAAATGGCATTGTTAAAACTGTAAGGCATTTTCAAAAACCATAACTACTTCCTGACATTAAAACTCATGTTTTTTTTTCACAACAATATTTTCCTAGTGATGCTGTATAACTATGAATCACAGGATACCACAAATGCCAAAGAATGAACTTTGCAGGTGGCCCAAACCACAAGGGAAAGAGACATGGTGAGTATGTGCAGATGGGAGCATATTCCCAAGGATGACCTTCAAAGATATCTGTGACAAATACAATTAGAAAGGAAATGGGCTTGTCATGTAGCAAGACCAAGGGACAAAAGATTCCTATCCCAAGTGCTGCACTGGTATTGATGAAGAGCTAAAAGATATAAAAGAAGGTCTGTAGACCAGGAATTTTTTGTGTCATGGATCCCGTTAGCAATCTAGTGAAACCCATTGACCCCTTCTCAGAGTAAAATTTTTAAATGCATAAAAAACCCAATGGTATTACAAAGTAAGTTAATTATTTTGTAAGGCAGCTATCAAATTTTTTTTCAAAATATTTTTTAAAAAATTTACAAACACCCCCCCAAAAAGAAAAAAAATGTATAAATTTACAAACCCTAAGTTAAGAATACAGTGTGCTCTAGAAAGTTGGGAAGAACCTCAATTGGCAATAGAGTGACTAGAGCAATGAGACTGGAGACAGGAAGACCTAAATTCAAATCCAGCCTCAGATACTTAATTAGCTATGTGACCTTGAGTTAGTCATTTAATTTCTGATTGTTTCTATTTCCTCAATTGTAAAATGAGAATAATGATAGCATCTACCTTATAGGGTAGTTGTATAGGTCAAACACTATAATTTAGATCAAGTACTCTATAAATCTCAGTGTTATATGATGTTCGTTTTTAACAGTGAATATTAATTAGCTATTAACATTATTAAAGGACTTTTGTGAGAACAGAGTCAAGAATGGCATGAGATAAGGTTAAGGTCCAAGAGAGAATCTGATTCCATACACATTTATTGTCCACCTTTCCTAGTATAGGAAAGCCCTATGTGGCATTTTGGAAGGGTCCAGAGCTAGTTCTTGGTGGAAGGAAGGAAGGAAAGAAGGAAGGAAGGAAGAAAATAAGGAAGGAAGGAAGGAAGGAAGGAAGGAAGGAAGGAAGGAAGGAAGGAAGGAAGGAAGGAAAGAAGGAAGGAAGGAAGGGAGGGAGGGAGGGAAGGAAGGAGGGAAGGAAGGGGGAAGTGACAACAATGTGCAAAATACTGTGCTAAGTGCTTTACAGCTATCATCTCGTTTGATCCTAGGTAGTAGGTGCTATTATTTTCTCTATGGCACAGCTGAAGAAACTGAGGCAGAAGTGACTTGCTTAGGGTTACACAGCTAATAAATGTCTATCACATCATTTGGTTCCCTCAGTCACCTAAGCAATTGAGCTAACCCACTCCTGACAAGGAAGCACCCTCTCAAATCCCCACTGTTTTAAAAACTAAAACAGATAGCCCAGTAGTGGTGTAGATAGAGATCCTAATCAAGTCCCTGAACCTCTCAGTGCTCCAGGTAACTAAGACTAATTGCTGAAAAGGTGACTGCCTACATTGTTAGCTTTCTTAATCAGGTTGTTCCCCATGCCAGTAAAATCACAGGTTCATTCCCTAAATTTCATTTTAACTAATAATGAGAAAAGATCTACAAATGCAATGAGATCCTAGTCACAGAGAGGTCTAGTCTTCAGAACCACAATGTTCCTCCCACCCTCCCACTCCCCAGTCCAAGAAACAGCAAGCAAACCAAAAATGCAAGTTCAAGAAACAGAGGGGAGAAAGTGGAAACTTTTTCTGAGTACTCAGGGAATTCTGAAAATTAGCCAGCAGATGGCACTCATGGTATTCAAAAAATGGCTAACAAAAAAAAAAAAAAACCAAGATGAAGCTTAATCAGAACCACGAGATAATTTGAGTGAACCTAGAAATGTCCATTTGGGCAGAATGATCTAACAGGGTTTCTTAGCCTTTTTTTGTGTCCTGGACCCCTTTGGCATTCTGATGAAGTCTACTGACCCCTCCTAAGAATAAGGTTTTTAAATTGCATATAATAAAATTCATAGGAAAAGTTATATTGAAATAGTTATTAAAAGTTTTTTTTTAAGTTCATGAATCTTGGGTTAAGAACCCTGGGCTACAGCCTATGTATTCTCCCTGGGTTCTAGAGGTTCTGAGTCCAACAGTTCAGATGTGCTAGCAGGTCCCTAGGTCCTTGCAATCAGGGGCTACTCAACTTGATAATTGGGAACTGCAATACTGGACAAGGCATTTAGATTTTTTGAGTCTCATCTCCCTTATCTGTCAAATGGAGCTAATAATACCTGCAATCCCTACCTGATAGGGATGTTGTGAGGAAAGTCCTGTGCAAACCTTGTGTAATGGAAATGCAGATTTAAAGATCTTCCCTGCCCCTAGCTTAAGTGCACCTGGAGCCTGTGGTGGGAGGCTTGTTTTTTCAGGAAAGCCCACACCTTGATACTTTGTGATTGGGCAGTGGGTCAAGGAGGTTGTTACAATCTTTGAGCCAGGAGAAGGCTATATAAACTCTGATGAGGGGCTTTGCTTTGGGGGCTCACTTTGAGAAGTGTTGTGTGATTTGACCAGATGAGACTCTGGGAAGCCGTTGTTGAGAGCCCCCCGGCTTTGAAAACCCAGATGTTGATGCTTCCCTCTCTGGTAACTGTGATTTGGTATTGATATAATGGTGGGACAGTTTGGAAGCCTGTCTTGTTTGATCTGTAAGGTCTGTAACTCTGAAGTTTGGGGTGCTGACCTTTTTCCCCTGAACTAGGTAATGTGTGTTTGTTTGATTAAAGTAAGCTTGTTAACCCATTTTGAGTTGCTTTCCTTTTGAAAAGCAGATCTAAGAACCTGTGTTGGCAGTCACCCTGGGGATATTGGGGTGCTTGCCGCTACAAAATGGCGACGAGGATGGGATCTGCTGAGTAAAAGGAAAATATGGGGGCTGGGATAATTGTTTGTTTCCCAGTTGTGGTAGCTGTGATTCTGTGGAGCCATGGAGCAGGAGAGAAAGACCTGCATGCTGACTTCACTGAGCTGAGAGCAGGAATGGTGAGCTGCCTGCATGGAGACCTGTGGAGAAGCCTGGAGCTGCTGCCTTCTGCTGGAGGAGAAGGAACCCAGGAGTTTGGAGTTCAGCCAAAGGACAAGATAAGGACTGTGTGGCAAAGCAGGGGCACTGAATGTGTTTCCTTGTTGCATCCCACAGTTTGGGACCCAGGGGGAGGATGGACTTGTAACTATGATGGGTGGGGTGAAGTGCCATGCACCCCAAGGACCCCACATTGGTTTTGTTGCCCAGCTCCCTCTCTGGACTTGGAAGCAAGGGCTGGAGCAGTGTTGTGGGAAGGACACCCCTCTCCTCCCAAGAGAACTTTATGTGATAATGCTTCGTATTTTGTGAATTGATATGATAATGCTTTGTATTTTGTGTTTAAGGCCCTGTGGCCACTTTGGTAACTTTAGATGTACCTTGAAAATATGACTTAAGAGATGGTTAGTGCTAACTGTCTATGCTATGGGCATTCTTAGTAAGACTTTATTGAATAAGTGACTAATTGTACTTTGAGATATTGTTACAGATAAGAGACTAATTGAGCTAATCAAGACTTTGCCCCATGAGTGGAAGACTTGTACTTTGAAAACTGATGTAACTGATTGAGTTAACTTAAGAGTGACTATTTTTTGATTTTACTGATAAGTGGACTGAGTTAACATTTGTCCCATGAGTGGAAGACTTGGACTATTGTATTTTGAGATTATATTGTGATTTTCTTATGTACCTGGAAAATGTGACCTAAGAGATGTTTAGTGCTAATTCAAATGTAAATTGTGTATGCTATGGGCAAGAAAGATCTTGGGGCCGAATGTAATGGAAATGCAGATTTAAAGATCTTCCCTGCCCCTAGCTTAAGTGCACCTGGAGCCTGTGGTGGGAGGCTTGTTTTTTCAGGAAAGCCCACACCTTGATACTTTGTGATTGGGCAGTGGGTCAAGGAGGTTGTTACAATCTTTGAGCCAGGAGAAGGCTATATAAACTCTGATGAGGGGCTTTGCTTTGGGGCTCACTTTGAGAAGTGTTGTGTGATTTGACCAGATGAGACTCTGGGAAGCCGTTGTTGAGAGCCCCCCGGCTTTGAAAACCCAGATGTTGATGCTTCCCTCTCTGGTAACTGTGATTTGGTATTGATATAATGGTGGGACAGTTTGGAAGCCTGTCTTGTTTGATCTGTAAGGTCTGTAACTCTGAAGTTTGGGGTGCTGACCTTTTTCCCCTGAACTAGGTAATGTGTGTTTGTTTGATTAAAGTAAGCTTGTTAACCCATTCTGAGTTGCTTTCCTTTTGAAAAGCAGATCTAAGAACCTATATTGGCAGCTACCCTGGGGATATTGGGGTGCTTGCCGCTACACCTTGACACCTTTATAAATGTCTGATTGTCATAAGTACCATCTCCTCCTTGATTACTTGGACTTCTGGTGATATTTCACTAGAACCTTCATTGAACTCTTTTAGCCTATCCAGGGGGTAGAGAACCTGCAGCCTCAAGGCTACATGTGGTCTTCTAGATCCTTGAGTACAGCCTTTTGACTGAGTCCAAGTTTTATAGAACAAATCCTTTATTAAGGGGATTTATTCTGTGAAGTTTGGATTCAGTCAGAGGGCCATGCTTGAGGACCTACAGGGGTACATGTGACCTTGAGGCCAAAGGTTCCCCAAGCCTGGCCAAAGCAGGCTGAACCATACGCCTTAGCATTTCATCATGCATTGTCTTGTATTCTAATTCTTTAGCTGTTTCCTAAGAGTTAGGTCATAGTTGAGGGGAGTGGGCTAGGAAGGAGATGGAGAAAGGGAGGGGTGGGGTGAATAAATGTGTAAACTGTTCTTGGAGATTTGCCTGTTTTGATAGTGTTAGAGAACAGTGGGGCAGGAAAGAGGGTAGGGACAGTCACTATGAACAGGGGAGAGGACACAGGGAAGGAAGACTGGCAATGTTGATGATAGACTTTAGCTGCTTCAAAATTTGGCCGAATTTGGGTAGCCTTGTTTATCTTCAGCTGTACTGGGACAAATGGAAGCCATGTGCAGGATGATTACTGCCCTGCCTACAGTGTTCATGCATGTCTTAGTAGGAATTCTGCCTTAGAGCATCACACATATAATATTACATAGGAGCTTAGGAACCCATGACTCAGGGGCTGAGGATCCAAAGACAAGCTGAAAAATATTAGCTGTCCTTAAGGAGGTCAGATTTTACTGGGTGACAGCATATAAAAACATAAGCAAATGTAGGTTAATTTGAGCACGGAAAGAACACTTAATGAATCAGGGAATCAGGAAAGGAGGTGGCACCCGGGCATCTGGAATTGCTCTACAAATGGCAAGCACTTAATAAATGTTTTGTTGGTGATTTGAAAGCCACTTGAGGACAAAGGCTTGTTCTGACCAATGAGAACTAATTAGTTACTGAAATAGAAAGGAACAAAACCTTGGGCATCAGATGACGCTCCATCTTAGAGTTTGTGATAGATACTAGCACTTATATAGTTTGGTAAAACTATGGAAAAAGGTTGGCAAAGTATTTACAGATATTATCTTCACAACAACACTAAGTGGTAGATGCTATTCTCACCCCCATTCTACAGTGGAGGAAACTAAGACAGCCAAGAGGTAAAAGTCTGTTGCCCAGGGTCACACAGCTAGTGTCTGAGGCCAAATTTGAACTCAGGTCTCCAGCTCTCTCCATTTAGCAGACTGGTTAACACAGTTGTAATGGTAATACATTGGAAGACAGTCAGGATCCAGAAAGATCATGATAGGCTAGAATATTGGGCTAAATAGAAGATGAAATTCAACAGGGATAAACATCAAAATTTTATATTTACATTTAAAAATTAAGCGCACAATTTTTGTTTATGTGGGAAAAAAAGATTCAGTGCCCTAGGGATGATTTAATAGAGATAGCTGCAATTGTCTTACTCATGGATTCAAAAAATCAACTTCATGAGCACAAGCTAGGAGAGGCACATGTAGGCAATGGTTTGTTTGAAAAGGATGCTAGGGTTTTAGTGAATTTCAAGATCAATATGAGTTAGCAATTTGGCCTGGAAGCCAAAATAATCATCATAGAATCACAGAATCTGAGAATTGGAAGGGTCATCTGGGGTCAGCTAGTCCCACTTATACTTGAAAGAAAAGTCAAACTATGACATAACTGTAGTCGTCTGCATTCTATTTTAAGTCCTTCATTGAGGGGGAACCTACTCCCTCTTGAGGGAGCTCATTCCAATTTGGACAGTTCTGTTGGAGAGTTTCTTCTGACTTAATTCTAAATTTACCTCATTGCAATTCCTACCCATTTGTTCTTGGCTCTGCCCTCTGAGGCCAAACTGGGAAAAAAGGGGAAAAAAAGTGTAATCCTTTTCTCAGATGAATGCTCTTCAGAAACTTGAAGACAGCTTCCATGCTTCCCGTCGTCCCATCCTCCTCTCATCCCAGACCTTCTCCAGGCTAAACATTCCCCATTCCTTCAACAGATCTCATCTGATCCTCATGTGATATTAGACTGCCGCAAGACAAGTTTAACATCCAGAACTACCACGTGTTCAGGTCTGGGCACTGTATTTTAGAAAGAACACAGACAAATTGGAGCATGTCTAGAAGAGGGAGATCCGGGATGGTGAGAAAAGTCGAGACCATACTGTTTGGCAGTTAGTTGAAGAAAGCAGCAATAGTTAGACCAGAGAAAAAAGGGCAACCTATTGCCACAGCCTCCTAATTGGTCGCCCTGGCTTCTATCGATTTCTCCCCACTCCAATCTATCTGGCACACAGAGAGCATATAGATATTCCTAAAGCTGACCAGGTCAGCTTCCCTCCCTCATCTCCTCCCTCCTCCCAGCCTTAGCCAAGGAACTTTAATGGCTCCCTATTGCCTTGAAGATGAAAGACAAATTCCTTAGTTTGGCATTTAAAGCTTTTCACCCTCTGGTTCTAACCATCTTTCCAGATCAGTTTCTTATTATGTTCCTTCATGCATTCTGTGTTCCAGTCAAACTAGACTACTTGCTGTTCTCACATGTGACATCCCATCTCCATGCTTTGGCATAATCAGTCCTTTATTGCTGGAGTGCTGTGCCTCTCCATTTCCACCTTTTGGAAAAGTTTTCTTTAAAGTGGGACAGAGAATAGAGTGCTAGAGTCAGAAAGGCCTAAGTTCAAATATGACCTCAGATACTTATTAGCTGTGTGACCCTGAGTAAGACCTCTTGGCCTTTTTCTTCATTTGTTATGAGGACAAAATGAGATGATATTTGTAAAGTATTTTGCAAACCTTAAAGCAATACATAAATATTAGCTATAATTATTATTCAGTCATGTCCAACTTGTGGTGACCCCATTTGGGGTTTTGTTGGCAGAGATATTAGTTGGCAATTTTCTTCTCCAGTTCATTTTACAGATGAGGAAACTAAGGCAAATAGGGTTAAGCAACTTGCCCAAGATCACATAGCTAGGAAGAGTCTGAGGCTAGATTTGAACTCAGGAAGATAAGTTTTCTTGACTTCAGGCCCACTCAGCTACTCTATCCACTGCACTACTTTGTTGCCCTTAGGCAGTTAACTATTTTATGTTATGTTTTTGGTTTTTTTTTATGTTTTTATGTTCCAAAGTGTAATAGGCTTCCTTGGAAGGTTGTGAGCTTCCTCTCACCAGAGGTCTCCAAGCAGAAACTGAGCAATCAATGATCAGCTAACATTGATCTGGCACCTGCTAGGTGCCAGGCTTAAGTGCTAAGTGCTGGACAATCACTTGTTTCTGTTTCAGGTAAGTGGCCTGTGAGGTCCTTTCCAGATCTTGGATTTTTTTGACATATCTAAGGTTGCACAGAGAGTGAGTGACCAAGTCAGGATCTTTGCTCAGATTGGAGTACTCTTCCAATACAACATACTATAGATGATAGTCTCTATCAGTTGACCCTATTATGCCCATCCTCCACCTCTGCCAGATTCCCAGGGATCCCCACTATGGCACTCCGAACAGGTCTACTCTCCTCCAAAGCGTCCTCTACTGTGGACCTTTTCCATACGCTCGTCTGATAAATCAAAATTCATCTCTCCTGGAGAGCATCCCTCTAGTAGATAACTGAAAAACAAAGCTGTTAATGGCGTTCCCAGGTAATAAAATATTTGCATTTTAACAGAATCTTTTTGCAATGGTACTTTAACCCAAGGAAGTTAATCTAATGGTGGTAGTTCTCTTTTTTTCCTCCACGTTTAAGTAATCCTAAAAGTATCCTTTATTATGATTATTGTTATTAACTCTAAATTATCATTATTGTTATTAATCTCTTAAACTATTAATTTATTAAAAATTAAATTAATTAAATTATTGTTATTAACTCTCTTAAATTCCACAGGATTACAAATGGTAGTAGTTCTAAGAACTGCACCAGAATGATGAGAGAGAGATTTTGCTTAGGGAACCCTTTAAACATTTTCTTTTAATAATATAAGCAGCAATGTTCTACACCATGTATTAGGTATAGTTGACCACCATCTGAAATGTCCAATACATCTGTCTTTGTCTCTATCTCTGTCACTCCTTCCTTTTTCTCCTCCTCACTTTTCTTTTCTTCTTCCATATGCAGGTTTATTTATTGCTAAGAAAACACTTGAGATACAGCCCTGAAATCTAGATTCTGTAAAGCTGATTATGTTCAGATCAAACATGTTTTGCCAACAGTGCAGCAACAGAACAGAGTAAGGGGCTCTGTGAATGAACCATTTTTTCCCTTTGACCTGGTAATTGTATACATAATAAGGCCTGTAGTCTGGCACAGTTTATTCCTACAGCTGCTGAAACATGCATAAGCCCCTTGACATTCCTGGCTAACCTCCACATTAACCTCAGTGAGAGCCTGCACTCTTGTCTTCCAAATTTTCTAGGAGCCTTTTTTTTCTTTTAAGCAAAAAATCTGAGCCTCAATTCTCATTCCTCTGCTGAAGACAGCATTCACCCAAGCCTATGCCTGTGGGTACCCATGATTGCCACAAGAGATATCCTTTTCGTACCATTGCCATGGTACAAATGCCCTGGGAATGAACCTGGCATTGAGCACGGAGTCAAGCACAGAGATGAAGTCTATCCATGGATTAGACTGATTGGCAGGGCTTGAAGAGCAGGTTCATCCTCTCTCTTTATTTTATGCCTGAAACAGGAGCAGGTGTTCCCCTCAGGGATACATAAATAACAGATGGGCACCTGAGGATTAAAGGAAGCTTCAAATACAGTAGGCCTGGCCCCCATGCCAACCCTAGTACAGGTGATTTCCTGGCCTCTCTGTTGAGTTTGGCTCAGCTCTGATCTGAGTATGAGCTTCCTTGGGTTTAATCCGACTTTAGGATGTTCTGAAATAGACACAGCTTAAGCTCCGGGGAGTAGGGGAGAGAGTAATAACATTTGTATTTAATGTCAAGTTAATTCTTTCCATTAAGCCAGTCCTGGTGACTTAGCAAAGGCACATTTTTAATGGCACATTCAAGGAAATGAATTGTGATGGGGCGTCTGTTTTCACAGCAGGGTTTTACAATGTCTTTTTCTTTGAGGCACATCTTGTGGTGAAACAAAGGAAGAGATCTTTGCTGCTAACCACTGGCCTCCCAACTTCCTACACACTTGACCTTTCATTTGGCAATTGCTGATAGAACCCTTTGTTCTTCAAGGTAACCAGGTTATCTAGAGATTGTCAGCATTGACAAAACAAACACTCTAGGGGCAAGGCATTTATATTATTTATTGCTGGGGACTGTGATTTCATTGGTGGAGTGAATTCAGGTTAGAGAAACTCCTTTTATCCCAGCAGATCAACAACTCCTATATATCTTATAGTCTTAAGAGAGTTAACTGGGGGCCTCTGAGAGGTTTAATGACTTATCCATGGTCACACAGCTAGTGTATGTCAGCAGCAGAATTTGAACCAAATTCCTTCTGACTCTAAGGCCAGCCCTATATCCACAATGCTACAAGTGGTCTTCCATCCTGTGCTTGTAGACCTCCTGTAAAAGGGTATTCATTCACTACTTATTGAATTAGTTCATTTAACTTTTAGAAAACTCAAAGTCTTAGGAAGTATTTCCTTGAGTGAAAAATTGCCTCCCTATGACAGGTTCAGAGGATCCTAGGATTTAGAACTTTCTTCAGTTCTGTTTTGAAGCCCATCAATCAAATCCAGGATACAAACCAATCAACCAATGCTGGGGCCAGGGATGACTATACTACCATTTGAGCCCTGCATTTGTGCTTGTTAGATGTGGAATGAGAAGTCCTGGGTTTGAATCCTGGCTTGGTTATTTACTAACTTTTTAACTTTGGGCCACTCAGTCCCCCTCTCTTGGGCTTCAGTACCTGCCTCTGATAAATAAGGGGGATGGAGTACATGATCTCTAATGTCACTTCCAGTTCTGACTCCCACGATCCTATTCTGATGCTTTTATTAAAGCTCTGTCTAGGCCCTCTAGGGAATACACGAACCCAGCACAGTCTCAGTGCTCTGAGATTTCAACAAGAAAATCAGTCATAAATTCCAGGGAGGGAATGTACATAGATTTCTTCCTACCCAAGCTCTGTCTTTCATAATCTCAAAGAGAACAATAGCAATAAGAAAAAATTGCGTAGATTTTCTTTTCATTTCAACTCAAGATATCATCTTTTTCCCTCACTGGGAACAGGGTTGGCCTTAAGCATAGGCTGAATAGAAAGCTCCCTTTGCTTAATACTAATGCCTTCTCTGTGTTGATAATCTCTAATGTATCCTGTATATATCTTGTTTGTCCATAGTTGTTTGCATGTTGTCTTGTCTCCCTTATTAGACTTGAACTCCTTGAAAGCAGGGACTGACTTTTGCTTTTTGTGTTTCTTTGTATCCCAAGTGCTTGGCTCAGTGTCCAGCACATAGTAGGCCTGTAACAAATGCTTGTCGACTTGATTAGACCTTGCAGAGCAATTGAGGAGTGGTTTATGAATCAAAAATTAAGTTATATTAAGAATAGTTTGTGCTGGGATCACATTTCATTGCATTTTAATTCTGTGAAAATTGGTTATCTATGTAAAATATATGTGGTAACTCTCTATGAACCAGAACTCCTCCAGCCATGCCAGGAAACAGAGTTTGCTGTATTTTGTTTACTTGCTGTCCCACAGGAGCCATGCTTTAAATGATCCCATCCCTTCGGCCACCAGCCCAAGCCCCTTCTGCCTGCTCCCCCATTGTTCCACTTTCACCTGCCAAGATCTGCCTTATCCTCTTTTTCTCTCTTGAGTCTCAGTGTGTTTATATGTACTTTTTACAACTTTAAATAATCAGTGACAACTCCTGCCAAACCCTAGGCTCATTTTAAGCCCCTGTTTTCCCTAGGTGCTTCAGACTCTGCTCCTTCTAATTACCTTGTTAATCATAAACATTATTAAAGAGGGAAGATTCTCTTCTGTCACAGAACCAAAGCCAACTTCTGTTTGGGATGCTTTTTTTTCTTAACATCTGCATAGCTTTAAATGAAGTCCAGCCAATTTCTTTGTTAAGTCTACAAGAAACTTCAGTTCTCCTTGTGGTTTCTCCCCAGCTCCTCATCTTTCCTGCTGTTACTTGCTATTTTTAATGCACCATGGCATTATTGAATAACCCAAACTAAAGGAGTCTCAGATACTGCAGCCAGCTTAATCTCCCTAAGACACCCTACTGATCATGTACCTGACCCACTAAGAACTTCCAATGTTGCTGTTGACTTAGTAGCTGTGGGGGCCTGGGCAAGATTATTTACTTTTATGAGCTTTCTGAGTTTCCTTACCTTCAAAATAGTAATAAAAATGTTTCCACCATCTTTCTCATAGTACTGCTATAAGAAGAACACTTTTATAAGTCTTAAAGATGAACGATTATAATTAAATTAAATGAGCATTTATTAAATGCCTATGATATAGAAGGACAAAGAAGGGGCGGCTAGGTGGCCCAGTGAATAGAGCACTGGCCCTGGAGTCAGGAGGATCTGAGTTCAAATCCAACATCAAACATAACACAAAGCTAACTGTGTGACCTTGACTGAATCACTTAACTGCAATTGCCCTACCTTCCCCCCTCCAAAAAGCAAAAAAAAAAAAAAGGGCAGAGAAGAAATGGTCAGCATTTATCAAATGCCTACTGTGCTACTGGGCATTATGCTAAGCACTTTACAAGTAGCATCTCATTTGATCCTTCCAACAACCCTGGGAGACATGTACTATTATCAGAGATATGTACTATTACAGATGAGGAAACTGAGGCAGAAAGCAGTTAAGTGACTTGTCCAAGGTGACACAGCTAGTAAGTGTCTAAGGCTGGATTTGAACTTGAGTCTTAACTCTAGGACCAATGGTCTATCTATAGCACCATCAGCTAGAAACTTCTATAAGAAAATAACATGTACACAGATAAGGATAAACAAAATAAAACCAAAGTAATTTCAGTGGGAGTGGATGGGTAGGACTCATAAGGGAAAGAATTAAGAAAGGCCTTTCAGTGGAGCTTTGAAGGAGCAAGAGATTCCAATAGGCAGAAATGAGGAGAGGAAATATTCCCGATGTAGGGATCAGCTTGTGCAGAGTCACAGAGAGAGGAGGTAAGAGGTAAGAATTTCATATTCAGAGAGGGGTGAATCAGTCAGTTGTCTGGGATGTATAGCATTAGGGGGATTCATAGGTAACTAATCTGGGAAGATAGTCTGGAACAAGAGGATGAAGGGCATTGAATGCCACACAGCAGCTTTGTATCTTATTGTTGGGGCACATGGGGAATCCCTGAAGCTTCATGAGCAGGAAGTAACTTGATTGTGCATTAGAAATTCTATTTTGGCAGATGTGTGGGAGAGAAACTGGAGAGGGAAGACGGTATAGAATGGAAAACCTATCATGAGGTTGTTTTAATGGTCTAGTTGTAAGATAATAAGCATTTTAATTATGGGGTGAATAGAGAGAAGGGGATGAATGAGAGAGATGCTGTGGAGGGAGAATGAATGAGATTTGACATGATGGTAATGATGAGGATCAGTATCGGGAAACAAAGAAACACAGGGCTTTTGACATGGCAGCCTGTATTTCCAAATCTCAAGGGCCCCTAATTTTGTCAGCATGGGCTTTCCCTTCACCAACAGAAATCACAAGCCCTCTGTGATTTGGTAGAAGGTTGTAGAGAGTTGGTTGCTATGTCTTTAAAAAAAAAATCATCATCCTTCAGTCTCTCCAAATGTAGCTGGTCCCTTGAAAATTAAAATATATTCCTTTGCCAGCCCTAGTTCTTCCACCACTTTCTAGAGTCTGAGCTCCATGATCATAACCTTCAAGAATTCAAGGTCACCTCTGTGCCATGACAAGGCATCAGAACTGGCTTTCATTAGACGTCTTTGGCTGTTGCAAGGGTCCTATTTTCAAAACCCACCATAACATTAGTGCAGCACGCAACTCTAAACTCACAAAGAGTACAAAACATTAGCACTGCAACATAGCAACCCCTGGAAAACTTAACCAGTATCTAGAAGGTAAGTTCCAAATTCTTTAGCCTGCCTCACCTTTTGTCTTTGATTACTCTTCCAGGCAAACTGATCTACAATCCTATCTTGCAATTTCATATCACTGCACCTTTGCTCAGGCAATGACCCCCTCCAAGAATATTCTCTTCTCTCTTCTCTGCCTAACTCTTACCTATCCCACACTGAATTTGACACTCCATCTCCCATCTCTGTATATTTGTACAACCCATCCCTCCATGTCTGGAATGTAACCCCTTCTCATGTTTACCTCTCAAAATCATTGTGTTCCTTCAAGGCTGAGTTCAGATACCACCTTCATGAAGCCTTTTCCAATTTCCCACTTGTTAGTATTCATGCCTATCTCTGATTCCCTTACTTAATAGTGGCATCATCTAGGCCCTATTTATAGTCAGCCTTTGGGATAAAGTGACTGTCAGTCATTCAATGCTCAAGCCCTACTGCTTTGTCCAGGTTCTTCTCTAGGAATATATGGTAAGCATGATGTGTCACTTATATATGGTCTTGCCTCCACCTGCCTTCCATTCCTTTCCAAATCCATTGTTGTTTTAGTATTCATTGACTATCTCCCACATTCCCCCAACTCAGATTTGAGTTGAACAAAGTTTTAATTAGATTAGATAAAAACATAGTAAAAATTAGATGCGATAGATAAGTCTCCCAAGGTATAACTTCTCACTCACTCTTAGTTAGCCCTTTCAAGGTGAAACAAAACAAGACAAAAACACAAAACAAAGCCTCTCAGGTTGAAATCTGGTTCTTCTATCTTTTGCCTCCAAATCACAGCATCAGAGCATGGAAGAACCAATCAAGAAGTCAATGACCCCTGGTTCAGCCCCATCTCTCAGTAAAATGGGAGTGGGGAACAAACAGTTAACCCAGATTGGAGTGTACCATGGAAACTTTCTGTGATTCTCATTGCTGAGGCTACATGGGCCAATAGAACAGTAGGAACTCTGTTCCAGGGTCTGGAACTGTTCTTTCTATGCATCGGTCTGGTTTTTATCTCTTTTATCTTTTTCTTTCTTTAAGGCCCCTGCAGTTCATTGGAAAGAAACCCTGCTTTGAGACTTCTAAAGCTAATGAGTCCAGAGTCAGGGATAGCTGTGTCCACCAGCTGCCACTGTGCCTCAGTTTCTATTAATTGGCCTCAAGCTCCACGAAGAGTCCTGCTCAGTCCCCTCTTCCACCTGCATCACCCCAGGAGGCCAAAAGGGAAGATGAAGCTATGTCAGACTGTCAGAAAGGGGCTAGGATACTATCCCACCCCCATCATTGTCCTATACTTATTTGTATAGTTATATCCCTTCAGGAGAATATAAATTCCCCAAGGGCATAAAATGTTTCTTTTTGTCTTTGCATCCCTAACATTTACCACAATGCCTTGAACATAGTAGGTACTTACAGAAAGTTAAATTGAATTGGAGCTAATTCAAATCATATGTAATTCTTCCTTGACCACCCAAACTGGAATTGCTTGAGCTCTCTGTCTGTCTGTCTGTCTGTCTGTCTCTCTCTCTCTCAATGGTGAACTTGGGTTACCATTCAGATTCAAGGTTTAAAATGCAATAAGCACCAATTGGACCATAAAATCCAATTAAAACTAACTTTACTAATTAAGCATTAAGAGGATACAATTCAAAGTTAAAAAGGATAAAAGTTACTCTCTTCTTTCTCCACAATTCTCAAGTCAAGAAACACAAGAGCTTTTTTTACACAGGCAGTAAGAGCACAACAGCCCCACAAACTATTAACCTGAGAGTTCCCAAGGAGCAATAAAAACCCAGACGCATTCTTTCCATGGCAGGCCTTTTCTACCTCAAGCATCTGGGTAGTCAGAATTAATTACCCTTCCTCTTAAAGGAACAAGCCAGGCTGTGTGCTACCTGAGCTACCTGGTGTATGAAGTGATTGGGAGGTAGAAGACAAAGAAGAGAATTGAAGGGGAGGTGATGAAAAAGAAAAGAGAGGGTAGGGGCTTCATCCTCAGTCCATGGGGGGAATACACAGACCTGCCCTCAGAAAAGAGGAGGCACCATAATCCAGTCAGTCACTCCTTCCCAGCAACAGCCCCGCAGTGCTTATCCACACACACACATTAGGATAGCTTCTATGCCAGCTCATTTGAATTTCTGAATCAATTAGTCATCCTTCTAGAGGGAGCTAGATGAATGGCAGATAGAGTGCTGGACCTGGACTCAAGAACTGAGTTTGAATCTGTTCTCAGCACGGCTAGACTTACTAGCTGTATGACTCTAAGCAAGTTTCTAGGCAACTGCCAGCTGCCACAATTTCCTAATCTGTAAAATAGGGATAATAATAGCATCAACCCAGGGTTGTAAGGATGTTGTAAGGATGAAATTAGAGGATGTTTATAAAGTTCTTTGCTTTATAAAATTGAAAGAGCTGTATAAATGCTAGCTAATAATAATAATAGCCACCATATAATAATATATAGTTAATATAATATATTAAAATACATAATAAAATGATAATAATAATATCTGTGAGTCAGACACTAGGGATAAAAAATGATAGCTTTGGTGTTCAAGGCACTTACAATCTAATAAGGGATATGTAAAACTTACAGATACATGTGATAGAAGTTAGAATGTGGCAAAGGCAATGGGGAACCAGGCAAAGTCTCCATATCATTCCCATTCCTTTGGCAAGATCATTTTCTACCCTATATTATACTTAATTCATTCAAAGGTGTTTTTTTTTTCTCCTTGCCTAGACTCTAAGCTTCTTGGGGCAGAACCAATGTTTTACATCTTTATATTAGTACCATGCCTGACACATAACAAGTGCTTAAAATGCTTTATCTACCTACCTTCATATTGCACAGTATCTTGAAAATAGTAAATGCTCAATAAATGAGTGGATGGATAGATTCGCATTGACTCATGCCTTTTGTTCACTAGTGGCTAACCCATCTACGCATTAATTTATTCACTCGATCACTTAACAAAGATTTACTGGGTGCCTATTGGTACAAAGCACTGTGTTAAGTTGAGAGGAAGGGAAAGGATACAAAGATGATGGAGATGCCCTAGTAGCAGAGAAGAGATGTATGCAGATACCTATAATATCAGGTATGATGTGACAAGCTCCTCTTCCCCTTCTTTTGTTGTTCAGTGGGGTCTGACTCTTCATGACCCCATTTGGAGCTTTCTGACAAAGATATTGGAGTGGTTTGCCTTTTCCTTCTCCAGCTCATTCTACAGATGAGGAAACTGAGGCAAATAGGATAAGTGACTTGACCAGGGTCACACAGCTAATATCTGAGGCCAGATTTGAAGTCAGAAAGATAAGTCTTCCTGACTCCAGGTCTGGCATTCTATCCACTTCACCACCTAATTGCCCCATTCTCTCTCTTGGTTCTCCTTTAATTGATTTTGGCTTGAGCAGAAAGGGTTATTTTAGTCTTCTCTGGTTCCACAGTGAAAACACCCACAGACTGGCTCTTCAAGTTTCCTTAGCTCATTATTCCTCTCCAAGTCCCACATAATGATAACAAAAAAAGAAGCAACAGAAAGGACCTCACAGGACCTAGAAGATGCACAGATGTCTGTCATCTTAAAGTACTGTCGAAATGAGAGTTATTACTGTGATCATCCTTGCCCACACTATTAGGGGTCAGCAACTGGTGCACTCAAGCCAGAACCTGGATTTCATGTAGGCTCTGTTGCCATAGAATTTAAGAAGTAGAAAATAAACCCAAGAAAGACAGCCTGGAAATAATTTTGGTAGTGAGGGTGAGAGGTGAAAAAGTGGTCAGTAACTGAATTACTATTATCAGTAATTGGATTATATTATAATTAATGGCATGATTATAGTAATTAATCTATTTATCAAAGGCCTGTAGGTGGTTCAAATGAGCCCAACCAAGAATTTAAGGAGAGTAAATTGGGGAATAGTTGCTGTTTTGTTTTTTGGTGATGTTTGTTTGTTTGTTTGTTTGTTGGTCCCTGGATAAAAGGGGAATGTAATTGTGATCTTAAGTAAAAGATCGACATCCCTGGAACCAGAGAGATAAAAGGGAAAAATGGTTTGGGTTACCTTATTGGAACACAGAGCTCTTGCTAAGGACTTTCACATAACTGGAGTTAGAGGGAACTAGGGGAAAATGCCCAAATTCTCTGTCATTCTTCAGTGCTGACAAAGCCCTTTCTTCAGATAAAAGGGAACCACTGGTTTGATACCTATTGCTAAAGGGATAAATTCTGTCGGGAGAGGTGAAACCCCAGCCACACTAGAAAGGGAATTCTTTAGGCTCACTTCATAGTATCAAGAGAGTAATGAGTCACCTAATGGCCATGAGAGGATGCTGTGAGAGAACATCCTCAGAGGCTACAGAGAGTAAATAAGTTAAAGGTAGAAGAGGGCAGGGAACAATACCAGTGGTGATTGGGACTTAAGTCTTCCTAGGACCAGTAAGTGATAATAGAGAATACTCAGGGTGGGATTTTATGAGGACAGAGAGTTATATAATCTACTCATTGCAGAGCATATTATTTTCTTTGATTCTTCTTCACTATTTAATAAAATTTTTTAATATTACAGTCAACATGCTTATAAGGAAGTGAATTGGTATCATGCATAGATTTTCCCAAGTCTGCTATCTGTCAGCATAAGCCAAGAAAACTGTGAAAATTCCATTCCCTCTCCTGCCCCCCCCCCCCAATTGATTAAAGTTCTTTACACCATGAGAGTCTTTGAGCCTAAGGCTAAGCTTACCTATGTAGAATGCACTTTCAGATCTACTATTTTGGTCTCACAGTAAAGTTTGATCTAAGTAGAGGAGGTATAATTATCTCTATTTTACATATGAGACACTAGAACATTCCCCCAGGTTTTCTCTGCTCCCTGAATCTGCTAAATCCATCATTTTTCAAGCTTGTTAACTAGTGGGACAAACTTGGGGCTGGGAAAATAAGCTCTCAGGTTTGGCTAATGGTTGGAATTGATTAATAAGTATAGCAATAAAAATGCCAGTGTTTTATGGAGCCCAGCAATCTTCTTCTTGTCTGGATTAGAGGATGGCTATGGCATTGTAGGGATTGGTGACAGATGAGAGGAGAGGTGACATGTTGCATTGTGCAAGAGACTCCTCAGAAACATTCTGTGCAGTGTCAAAGATATGGGAACCATTTCTGTATCGCCATTGATTACATCAATATTTCTGCCAGGGTATTTAAGGGAGTCCGATAATGGGAGGTGTGATACAGCAATGACATCCACACTATGTTGCTCAGTGTCATCATGGGGTGGGCCATTTATAGGTATCTATGTTAGTCTAAGATTGTGGTCCAGGCTGTTGCAGAGGTCACACATTCTGTGCACCAAAACTGGGAAGGTGAGTGACAGTGAGACTGCCTACCTGAATTATTCAAGTTGAACTTATTTCCTGTTTTCTCATCCCTGGAGAAGGGTGCTCAGCAGGAAGACATCAACCAATTATAACTTCTGTATCTTGTGCAAAAGGAGCTGGAAGTAAGTTGTGGCACCCAGGGGAGCAGACTGAGCCACACTTTATTTAAACATAGCATATATATGCCTAATCCTCACAGCACCACCCACACTACTCGTTTAGGAAAAAGCAATGATCAAAAAAGCTTCCCGCCTTTGGGAGTACTCATATACTTAGCACCAAACAAAATGACCAAACTACTTTGGTTATCTTTTTTTTTTTCAGGCAAAGAAAAGCAAAGTTTATTAAAAGTTCACCATATTGGATAGACTCTTTTTTAAAAAAAATTTTTTTATTTAAACAAATGCTTTACTAACTTCTGTTTTACATCATTCATTTCCGCCAGATTTTGAGTTACAATCATTTCCCCCCCTGGTTTTCCCCTATCCACCCTCCCAGGATAGCAGTCCCGAAAGATATCGCTTCCTCCATCCTGCTCTCTCCCATATCATCTCCCATACTCCCTTCGACTTTTCCATTAGAGGAAGGTGAATCTTTGTGTTCCAATGCCTGCACATCTTATCTCCCAATTACAAGCAAAAGAGTATTAATAATAGTATTTATATATATTTGAAACATTTAATCTTAAGACCTTGAATTTCAGATCCATTTCCTTCCTCCCTTGTCACCCATTCCCTCTGGGGAGATAAGTAATTCAGTATATGTTGTACATGTCTAGCTATGCAAAACATTATCATAGTAGATATATTGTACAAGGCTGCTCATAATTCCCTCCCACTCATCCCACACCCCCACCTGGTCCATTCCCTACTTGATCCTGTCCCTCTTCTATAGTGGGTACTTCCAACCTCCCCCCCTCCAAGGATGCCCTCCCATCCATCATCCCTCCTCTCATCCCCCTTCCCCCTATTCTGCTGCAGGTTGAGATATCCCATTTAGTATGTATGTCATTCTCTCCCAGAACCAAATTCAATGAGAATGTGGTTTTTACCTTTTTGCCTTCCTATTCTTCCCCTCCCTTGTAACCACTTCCCCTTGCTTCTTCTACATGAGATAGTTTACCCTACCCTGTCTCTCCCCATCTCCTCTTGCCACTTTCCTCTCTCACCTCATAATTTCACCCCTTGAGTATCCTCCCTTCCCAACAAATTCAACCTATGCCCTCTATCCATATATAACTGTAACCATATACACACACATTCACATATGTATTCACATGACCATACACCCTTCTTCCATTATTTTCATAGTGAGAAAGATTTCATCAGTCACAGTTATTGTTTTTCCATATAGGAATGTAAATAGTTCAACTTTGATAAGTTCCTTTTGATTTCTTTTCCCTGATTACCTTCTCAGGCATCTCTTCCTTCTTGTGTCTGGATGTCAAATTTTCTATTCAACTCTGGTTTTTTCCTCAAGAATGCTTGAAAGTCCTCTATTCCACTGAATGACCATATTTTCCCCTGAAACAAGATACTCAGTTTTGCTGGGTAGGTGACCCTTGGGTTCATTCCCAGCTCTTTTGCCCTCTGGAATATCATATTCCATGCCCTTTAATCCCTCAGTGTAGAAGCTGCCAGGTCCTGGGCTATTCTGATTGTGTTTCCACAATATTGAAATTGTTTCTTCCTGGCTGCTTGTAGTATTTTCTCCTTGATCTGGGGATTCTGGAACCTGGCTATAATATTCCTGGGAGTTTTCTTTTGGGATCTTTTTCAGGAGGTGATCTGTGGATTCTTTCAACCTCTATTTTGCCCTCTGGATCTAAAACATCAGGGCAGTTTTCCTTGAGAATTTCTTGAAGGGTGATTTCTAGGTTCTTTCTTTGATCATGGCTTTCAGGTAGTCCAATAATTTTTAAATTGTCTCTCCTGGATCTATTTTCCAGGTCAGTGGTTTTTCCCATGAGATATTTCACATTGCCTTCTATTCTTTCATTTGTTTGGATCTGCTTAACAGCATCTTGATTTCTCATAAAGTCATTAGCTTCCATTTGTTCCAGTCTAACTCTGAAGGAATGAATCTCCTCAGTGAACTTTTGAGATTCTTTTTCCATCTGGCAAATTCGACTTTTTAAGGCATTCTTCTCCTCATTGCTCTTTTGGGCCTCCTTTGCCATTTGAGTTAGTCTATTTTTTAAGGTGTTGCTTTCCTCAGTCAGGCTGTTGACCTTCATTTCATACTTTTCCTGCATCCTTCTCATTTCTCTTTCCAATTTTTCCTCCACTTCTCTTATTTGATTTTTAAAGTCCTTCTTAAGGTCCTCTATGGCCTGCAACCCTCTCATGTTTTCCCCTGGGGCTTTTGGAGCAGGACTTCTGACCTCACAGTCCTCTTCCCCTATGCTTTGACCCCCTTTGCCCCCAAAGTAGGAGTCTAGGGTTGCATTTTTCTGTTAAATTTATTTCCTTTGCCTTGGCATGTTGCCACTTAATTACTTGACTTTTGGGCTTGTTGCCACACTAGGGCTTTGCGGCCAGATAGGAAAATTTTCATCCCGAACGTGGGGGGGGGCAACTTCCGTTTCTGGCAAGCTGGAAACCCACCCACGACCTCCACCCCAGATCACAATCCAGATCCAGGGAGGTTAAAGCAAGAGCGATTACCCCCCAAGACTGATCGCTGGATCTCCCTACAGTTCGTAGGCCAGGAGCTGGA
Source organism: Gymnobelideus leadbeateri (assembly GCA_011680675.1). Taxonomy (NCBI): domain Eukaryota; kingdom Metazoa; phylum Chordata; class Mammalia; order Diprotodontia; family Petauridae; genus Gymnobelideus; species Gymnobelideus leadbeateri. Next base: position 669,760 of record WOXC01011982.1, read on the forward strand.
GCTGCCTCTGAAAACTACAAAATGGCGTTTGTCCTCAGCGGCTTCTAGCCCCCAGGGGAGGAAGACGACTCGTTCCCCAAATACTGGTCCCAAAGTCCATAGGGCACTAACCTCTCACTTTGTCCTAGGCATGTCTATGTTGATAGTTCTGGAATCGCCACAGCTGCTGTTGTTCTGGGGTCCCTCCAGCTGGCTGCTGGCCCTGCTGCCCTGGGGCTAAACCCTTGACTCAGGCGGACCTGTGCTTGGCTCCCTGCGCAGTGGATGCTGCGCTGCCGGCCCAGAGCGCTTCGCTGTCCTTCCTGCAGGGCTACTGGGCTGTCCTCAGCAGGAGGTTAGCTTCTCTGTGTCGTTCTGTGGGTGCCGGGGCTCCAGAAGTTGTTCAGAGTCCCTTTTTACATAGTTTGGAGCTAATCTGGGGGCAGAGTGGCTTGGATGAGCTGTTTCTATTCTGCCATCTTGGCTCCCGGTTATCTTTAATATGACATTGTTTCTTGTGGAAAAAAATAGTTAATTAGTAGATTTAGTGGTGAACTTTTTTAGGCAGTTTAACAACCATCAAGTCATGAACTCCAACTTTTTGCCACTTTTAAAAATCTGCCGTGTATAAAATTATATATGTGTGTGTGTGTGTGTGTATTATATGCATATGCATGTATGTATATATAATATATTTATATATATAATTTATATTTAATTTAGTTAATAGCAAAGGTATTAATAAAATGTTACTCCTTGCTAAAAAAAAAAAATCAATCCCTCCCTACTGCCTCTAGGAGATAATATAACCTTTAGATTAATACTTAAGGCCTTCCAAAATCTGGCTCCCAGCTAGCTTTACTAACTTGATGTCTTATTATTTCCTTTTACACATTCTATATTCTAGCCAAAGTAGGCTGTCAGCTATTCCTCAAAGTTGACATTCCACCTCTCATCTCCATGGAATGGCAAAAGTCCTCCATGTTACCTAGGAGTTCCTACCCTCCTCAATTCATTCTCACTGAACCTTTCTCTTCCTTCAGGGCTAAGTTCAGGTGCCACCTCTATTGAAGCCTTTTTTCCCCATTGTTCATGTTCTCTCTTTGTCTTGTCTTTATGTGTATAAAAAATTCTGTTGAAGGTTTATGTTTAATCTCTCCTTTCTTGTAACTCCAAGATTCAACATATTCTCATTGACTTAGCCCCCATTCCATAGAAAATTCTATCCTCTTAGATCTAGAGGCTATTAACAAATCCCTTAGACTTATAGTGAAGAACAATAACAATTTACTTAAAATATAGCATTGTGATATTAAGGAAAAATATTAGTAGCAAGCATTCCCAATAATTGTAGCCAAAAGTAAACTACCTGTTATCCTCCTGTCCCTAAGGCACAGTGCTTGGCACAAAGTAAGTACTTTGTAAATTCTTGCTGACTGACTATGAGAGGAGTCCAGCCCAATTTTGATCCTATAGGCTGGCACTAGACCTGAGATAAGTCTAGAGAAGCTGGGGAAAATGGGATAAAAAATTAGCCATCACTATAGGAACTTCAAAACCTCAGGCTATGGAAGTCATTGATAATGAGCACAGGACATTGTTTCCATATAAAAGGTGAGATCTTTGTAAAGGTCTGAAAAAGCATAGATTGCAATGAGTTTGTAACTCAAGCATCAGTAGGAATGATAAACCTCCTAATGTCATGGGAAGGAAGAAGAATCTCAAAGCCTCTAAAATACCCAGAACATCGCATCATTTTTCTTTATGTTGCTTTCTCCTTTCCTCTTCTGTCTTCTTCCCAGTGGTGCTCTTTTTCTAAAACTCTCATAACTATGTTAATCCATTTAGAGCCCATGTACCCCAGGCACTAAGCACCCCAAGAAGGAAGGGTAAATGAAACTACATGGAAGCATCAATATTCTGAAAAAGTTCTCCAATGATAAATGAACATTCTGTTTCCTCTGCCCCCTGTAAAATGTAAGTTCAGGAAAATCAGGGACTTTTGCTTATTTATTAATTTGTTTTTATCATTTCATGATTATACAATGCTTTGTATACAGCAGGTATTTGATAAGTGTTTATTGAAGTAAATGGCATGCAATTAAATTAGATAATGATAGAAAAGGTTCTCAACTATTCAAAAATTACTTCTGTGTTGGGGCGGCTAGGTGGTGCCAGCCCTGGAGTCAGAAGGACCTGAGTTCGGATCTGGCCTCAGACACTTAACACACACAAACAAAAACCTAGCCGTGTGACCTTGGGCAAGTTACTTAACCCCAATTGCCCTCTAAAAAAAAGCAAAAAAAAGAATTACTTCTGTGGAGGATGAACTGATGGAAATTGCTATGCATGGTATTACTTCTGAGCACTGAAAGATTTTCATCTCTCAGAACTACTACCTGAATTGAGCAGATGGTTATACAAATATAATCCTTTCTAAGTTAAATTAAGTCTATAAGAGCAAGTATCAAGTACTTAAGCATATTATCTCCAGGCTGTTCCCCCAGGTTCCACGGTTTACAAAACCTAGGGAAGCTGGATAGACTAATAGGATTATAGTCCAGGAAGGAACCTGGAGACCTACCCACTTATTTTACAGAAGAAAAATACCTAAGACCCAAAGAAGTTATGACTTGCCTAAGGTCATACACACTGTGAATGATAAAGGTGGGTTTGAACTCAGGTGCTCCAACTCCAGTCAGTCCTCTTTCTACAGTGACATACTATTCCTTCCATTACCCATAGTCACACAGTAAGTAAAAGAGACAGGATTCAAACCCAGGTTCTCTGATGCCAGATATAGCTACAGTTTGCAGTTACTGTAGTTTGTCACCATTTTCTTGAGCTATTGCCTGGAGCACTGAGAAGAGATTTATTAAAGCAGTAGAATTGATGAGGCCAGAAACCTCAGAGATTATCAGCATACAAAGCTGCCTTCCCTTTTTGTACTACAAAAGCTTTTATTTTTCTCTTTATTTACCTGGTTGTAAAGACTTCAGGTGAAGATTCTAGAAGCTTTGGTTTATTATACAGATTTCACATGAATCTATTTTTCTCTTTCAAGTTCAAATATACTTTTTTTCCCCACTCAAACAGTCCTTCCTTAAATCTTGAAGTGGAGATCCTGGCACTCCAGGGAATTATTCAAGATATTTTGCTTAATAATAAAGATAAAGGGAGCAGAACCAAGATGGCAGAGTAAAAGCTGGGACTTGCTTAAGCTCTCCCCCAAATTCCTGTAAAAATGACTCTAAGGGGCAGCTAGGTGGCTCAGTGAGTAAGAGTGCCGGCCCCGGAGTTGGGACAACCCAGGATCGAATCAGGCCTCAGAAAATAAGCACCCACACATAAATAATGACTGGCCGTGTAACCTTGAGCAAGTTACTTTATCCCAACTGGTTTAAAAAAAATGACTCTAAACAAATTCTAGAGCACCAGAACTCACAAAATGACAAAGTGAAACAAATTTCAAGCCCAAGACAACCTAGAAGGTCAACAGGAAAGTGCTGCACCAGTCTGAGAGAAAAGCATAGTCCAGCATGGGCTGTGCTGGCACAGAAGGGCAGGAAAAGGCCTCAGGGGACTACATCATTGGCAACTGTAGCAGTTTCCAGACTTCTCAATTACTAAACACCAAAGACAATTTAGAAGGTCTGTAGGAAAGGTCTGTTGGACCTGGATGAGAGAGGAGTGTGATCTGGCCCCAGCCCCAGTGTGGCGGCTGCAGCTGTTTCCAGAGCTCTTGGCCCACAGATGATGGGGGGAGGGGGGGGCGGGTCAAGCAATTGATCAGAGGGGGATTGCAGAGATCTCTTTGCTAGGGCTGAGGAAGGATTCTTTTGCTTTGCCCATGCTTTGATCTGGGTTGCAGTTCTGGCTGCCAAGAAGGAGTGCTGATGTGACAGAGCTTGTGGTGGTGGTGGAGAGGGAATCCTCCTCACAGTTCCAAGGTAGAAAAGAGTGCTTATGGTCACTCACAGACCACAGCACAGTACAGAAGAGGAGTAAACACCTCTCCTTTGACCATGTCACCTTGGAAGAAGTGAAAATTTACAGGTCCCTAGAAGTATCACTGAAAACAGCTACACAAAACCTTTGAAGCTTGGCACAGTGTGCCCTCCACATTGGAAGCAGAGTCCTATCTTAACAAATAACTAAAAAGGTCAAGTAATTGACTGGGAAAATGAGCAAACAGTACCAAAAAAATCAAATTGTAGAACCTTACTTTGGTGACAAGGAAGACAAAAATATACACCAGAAGAAGATGACAAAGTCAAAGTTCCTACATCCAAAACATCCAAGAAAAATACAAATTGGTCTCAGGTCATGGAAGAGCTCAAGAAGGATTTTGAAAATCAAGTGAGAGAAGTAGAGGAAATTTGGTAAGAGAAATGAGAGTTACTCAAGAAAATAATGAAAAAAAAGTCAACAGCTTGCTAAAGGAGACCCAAAATATACTGAAGAAAATAATACCTTAAAAATAGACTAATCCAAATGGCAAAAGAGGTCCAAAAAGCAAATGGGGAAAAGAATGCCTTAAAAATATATCGGTCAAATGGAAAAGGAGGTCCAAAAGATCATTGAAGAAAATAATCCCTTAAAAATTAGAATGGAGCAAATGGAAGCTAATGATTCTATGAGAAATCAAGAAATTATAAAACAGATTCAAAAGAATGAAAAAAACAGAGACAATGTGAAATATCTCATTGGAAAAACATCTGACCTGGAAAATAGATCCAGGAGAAATAATTTAAAAATTAATGGACTACCTGAAAGCCATGATCAAGAAAAGAGTGTAGACATCATCTTTCAAGAAATTACCAAGGAAAACTGCCCCGATATTCTAGAACCAAAGGGGAAAATAGAAATTGAAAGAATTCACCAATCACCTCCTGAAAGAGATCTCAAAAGAAAAACTCTTAAGAATATTGAAACCAAATTCCAGAGTTCCCAGGTCAAGGAGAAAATATTGCAAACAGTCAGAAAGAAACAATTTATGTATTATGGGAAAACAATTAGGATAACACAAGATTTAGCAGCTTTGGGTCAAAGGAGTTAGGATTAAAACCAAGAATCTCCTACCCAGCAAAACTGAGTATAATCCTTGAGGGGGGGAAATGGATATTCAGTGAAATAGAGGACTTTCAAGGATTTTTGAGGAAAAGACCAGAGCTGAATAGAAAATTCAACTTTCAAACACAAGACTCAAGAGAAGCATAAAAAGGTAAACAGAAAAGAAAGGGACTTATTAAAGCTTAAATGTTTACATTCTTACATTGAGAGATGATATTTGTAATAAATGTGACCTTTCTCAGTATTAGGGAAGTTGGAGGGAATATATACATATATAGATATGGATATATAGACAGAAGGCACAGGGTGAGTTGAATATGAAGGTATGATATCTAAAAATAAAATTAAGGGGTGAAAGAGGAATATACTGGGAGAAGTAGAATAAGGTAAGTTATCTCATATAAGAGAGGCACAAAAAAGCTTTTACAGTGGAGAGGAAGAGAAGGGAGGTGATAGGGAGTGGATTGAACCTTACTCTCATTGAATTTGGCTTAAGGAGGGAATAAGATATATACTCAACTGGGTATAGAAATCTATCTTACCCTACAAGAAAGTAGGGGGGAAGGGATAAGAAATGTGGGGGATGATAGAGGGGAGGGAAAATGGGGGGAGGGGCAATCAGAATCAAAACCTTTCTTCTGAGGAAGGACAGGGTCAAACGACGGAATAGAATAAATGGGGGGTTTTATGGAATGGAAGGAAATATAGTTAGTCTTTCACAAAATGACTATTATGGAAGTGTCTTTTATGGCTACACATGTATAATCTATATCAAATTTCTTGCCTTCTCAATGAGGGTGGGTGTGGATGGAGGAAGGGACACAATGGGGAACTCAAAGTTTTAAAAACTAATGCTAAAAATTGTTTTTACATGCAACTGGGAAATAAGACATATAGAAAGGAAATGGAGTATAGAAATCTATCTTGCCCTACAGGAAAATAGAAGGTAAGGGGATAAGAGAAGGAAAGGGAGTGACAGAAGGGAGGGCAGATTGGGGGACAGGGTAATCAGAATACATACTGTCTTGGGATAGGAGGAGGGGAGATATGGGGAGAAAATTTGGAATTCAAAATCTTGTGGAAGTGAATGTTGAAAACTAAAAATAAGTTAATTAATAAAAATATAAAAGAACACACTTTTAGATCAGAGGTAGAACTCTTAGAAATTTCTAGGTTATTAAGGATAGTTGGACCATCAAATAAGCCTACCAACAATAAAAAAGTCATTTGATTCACATAATATTTTTGTTTGTTTGATGGGTACCAGAAATCTTTGAACATAATAACATTGGTGTCTGGCTTTATGTAAACATAGTTTTAGTTTTCCTTTGTCTGAGAGTCTGCCAGCAAACTTTGGAGGAGGACAGAAACACACCACACCAAACCACACAAACAGTCTTTGTTGCAAAGATGAAAAACCAATAATTTATATTCTTGGTTATTTTAGCTTTCGTGGTGATATTTGGAAATACTCCTGATCCTTCATTGGTTCTTCATGGATTTTCTGTGTCAGACCCTGATGGTTTTCTTGTCTTAAATATTAATATCCAATCACAGTTTTAGAAGAGTTTGGAACTTTGAGTCCTTTACATCCTTAAAATATAGATGGAATATCTTTTTTTCTTTATCTTTTCTCTAGACATTGCTATTGAACCTATTAGAAGAGAGGGAGGCTTTGGAAAAGACAGTCTCTAATTCTTTTATTATTCTTATCAAGTCTGCATGTACCCTAAATCTATTAGGAGCTAGTACTCTCAGGATTTTTTTAGACTTTGGAAAGGAGAGCACTTCACAAAGTTAAACCCTGCAAAATAAAAACACTGTTTTGTTCAAAAGAGAAAGATATTTACTTAAAGACACTTGGTCTACCAGGAAAAATTATTAATATAACACTTGTTATTAGATTAATAGCTAAACAAAATCTATCAAAAATGACTACTATGTAACAAAAATATAATACCTAATATTAATCCTAAAAATACAACAGACAGGTGGAGTCAAGATGGTGGAGTAGAAGCAGGACTTCTGCATGGCTGCCACTTCCACCTCCTCCAATTCATGTAAAAATAACACTAAAGAAACTTTGGAGCTACAGAACTCACAAAGAGAGAAGCTAACTTCCTGTTGAAGACAATCTGGCAGGCCCACAGGAAGGGGCCAGCTCAGCGCTCCGGGAGTTGAGTCCAGCCCCGCATGAGCCTGAGGTTTTACCTCAAGGTGGCCACAAACAGCTACTGGCTGGAGGGACTTCAGATCACCAACAGCTGTGGTGGTTTCCAGAATTATCAACCCATTGATGCCAAAGACAAAGTGAGAGGTCAGTGCAGTGTGGACTTTGGGAACTGGGAGTTTGGGAGTGAGGTCCAGTCTATACCCCTAGAAGGAGAAGCAGCTGAGGTGCCATGGCTGTGCAGTTGCCTGCCATGCAGGCTCATTCAGAGCTCCTGGCCTGCAGATCATAGGGGGACCAAGTGACCAGTCTGAAGGATAATTGTTCTTGTTTTAATCTACTTGGATATGGATTTTGGTCTAGGGTGGAGGTCCTGGGGTGTGTGACCAGTTTGCTAGGGTGTGTGGAGGCTTCAAAGAGGGCACCAAACTAATAGCTCCAGCAGCTGAGAAAACCCCAGAGACTGGGACAAAGCTCCCCTCTCTGGTAGCAGAGTTCTACTGTGGCAAAAAGCTCAAAAGTCAAGTAATTGAGTGGCAACACAAGCAAGCAAAGGAAACAAAGCAAGCAGAGCAATCCAACATTAGACTCCTATTTTGGGGTCAAAAAGTATCAAAGCATGGAACAGGAAGAAGGCAATGAAGTCAGAACTCCTGCACCAAAAGCTTCCAAGAAAAATATGAGCTGGTTACAGGCCATAGAGGAGCTTGAGAAGGATTTTGAAAACCAAATAACAGAAGTGGAGGAAAAATTGGGAAGAGAAGTGATGATGATGCAAGAAAATTATGAAGTGAAAGTCAACAACCTGAGTGAAGAAAATAACACCTTAAAAATAGACTAACTCAAATGGCAAAGGAGGCTCAAAAAGGCAATGAGGAGAAGAATGCCTTAAAAAGCCAAATTTTCCAGATGGAAAAAGAATTTCAAAAGCTCACTGAAGGGAATCATTCCTTCAGAATTAGACTGGAGCAAATGGAAGCTAGTGACTTTATGAGAAATCAAGATACTATTGAACAGATCCAAAAAATGAAAAAAATAGAAGGCAATGTGTAATATCTCACTGGAAAAACCACTGAATTGGAAAATAGATCCCGGAGATATCATCTAAAGATTACTGGACTACCTGAAAGCCATGATCAAAAAAGGAGCCTAGAAATCATCCTTCAAGAAATTCTCAAGGAAAATTACTCTGATGTTTTAGAACCAGAGGGCAAAATAGAGGTTGAAAGAATTCACCATCACCTCTTAAAAAGATCCCAAAAAGAAAACTCCTAGGAATATTATAGCCAGGTTCCAGAGTTCCCAGATCAAGGAGAAAATATTACAAGCAGCCAGGAAGAAACAATTTTAATATTGTAGAAACACAATCAGGATAACACAGGATCTGTCAGCTTCTACACTTGAGGGATGGAAGGGCATCGAATATGATATTCTGGAGGTCAAAGGAGCTGGGATTAAAACCAAGAATCACCTACCCAGCAAAACTGAGTATCATATTTTAGGAGAAAATTTGGTCATGCAGTGGAAATAGAGGACTTTAAAGCATTCTTGATGAAAAAACCAGAGTTGAATAGAAAATCTGACACTCAGATACAAGAAGCAAGAGAAGCACAAGAAAGTAAACAGGAAAAAGAAATAATAAGGAACTTATCAAAGTTGAACTATTTACATTCCTACATGGAGAAATGATAATTGTAACTTATGAAACTTTTCACAGTATGAGAATAGCTGAACGGAATAGAAATGTATATATACACATATACATACATACATATATATACATACAAATACATATATGTATACATTTACATATATGTGTATACATATACGCATATACATATCTATGTATACATATACATATATGTACACACATCTATATGACTATATAGGAGGGTATATGGGCATATGAATTCATATGTCAGTATGTGTACATATGTGTACAGGTATACATAGAGGGCACAGGACCAATTGAATAGGAAGGGATAATACTTAAAAGGTGAAATTAAGAGGTGTGAGAGTAATATAATGAGAGGAGATGGGGAGAGACAGAATGGGGTAAATTAGCTCATATAGAAGAGGCAAGGGAAAACTGTTACAGTAGAGGGCAAGAACAGGAAGGTAAAAGGGAATGGGTCAACCTTATTCTCATTGAATTTCACTCAGGGAGGGAATGACATACACACTGAACAGGGTATCTCACCCTACAGGAGAGTAGCAGGGAGGGGAATGAGAGCAGGGATGATGGAGAGGAGGGTAGGTTGGGGGGAGGGAAGTTGGAAGCACCCACTTTTGAAAAGGGACAGGATCAAAATAGAGAATAGAACAAGTGGGGGATGGGATAGGAGGGAGGGAAATATAATCAGTCTTTCACAGTATATCCACTATGGAAATGTTTTGCATAGCTACACATGTGTAACCTATACTGAATTGCTTATCTTCCCAGTAAGGGTGGGTGACAAGGGAGGAAGGGAAAGAATCTGGAATTCAAAGGTTTAAAATCAAATGTTTAAAAATATATTGTTATTATTATTATTTTACATGTAACTGGGAAATAAGATATACAGGTACTGGGGCATAGAGATCCACTGTGCCCTACTGGAAAGTTGGAGGATGGTAGGGGGAAGATATGGGAGAAAGCAGATTGGGGGAGGGGATGTTCAGTGGGATTGCTGTTTTGGGGTGGAGGGTAGGGGAAGAATGGGGAGAAAATTTGTAACTCAAAATCTCGTGGAAATGAATGATGTAAACTAAAAAAGAGAGAGAGAAAATACAATTTATACACATAATACTTTAAAAAATATTTTTAACATTCATCTTTTTTACATTTTGAGTTTGAAATTCTTTCCATCCCTCCAGCCCCTTCCTGACTTATTGAGAAGGCAAGCAATATTATATCAATTACACATGCATACATAGATATTCCTGAAAGGAGGATAGCAATGGTTAAATTCTCTTGGGCCTTGTTAACCCCTTGTTAATGTGACATGAAGACACGTTTCTTAACTCCTAGCAAAGACAGAGAGAAAAAAAAGAAAAAGAATTGCTAGTCTTCTATTTGTCACTTCCAATGGAAAAATTGAAGACATTATGTTCCCTATTCCACCCTCCAGGAAAGAAAGATCCAGGTCATAAAGCAAACTGGTAGAATCATCAAGAGGTTTCTTTTCTGTCGTGGCCATCTTGAAGGCAAAAAAAAAGTGAGGACTGCAGAAGATCTACCTAAAGCCCCAGGTTGATCTTTAAGCTCAAATCAGATTATATGATCCTATTCATGTGCCTTCTTGCTAGGATACAAGACTGCTCTTCAGGTCTTCCCCCTTCATCCAAAAGGGCAAATCAATATCTCCTTTTGTAGTCTAAACTCTGCCAATAAAGAAATTAGTTTTAAAGCAAGAAGTCCCAACCTTATTCATAATAGAAAGTCACCTCCTCAATCCAGTACACATGACTAATTAGGGACAACAATTTTGAATCAAGCAGGATCTACCTTATTCATAACAATTAAAATTCACCCCTTCAATCCCTAACCCACTGAGGATCAACCCTGAACTAGTTTTTAGAGAAGAAAGAGAGAAAGAACATCTTTCATTCATTCAAAGAGATAAAATGTATCCATTGTTAACTTTGTTTTTGCCAAGGATTACTGATCTATGAAGGCGACATAAGATTTTTCTGTAAGTATGGTATCTAGAATAAAGGCACTAATAGTCCTACTGTCTCTGCCCTGATCCAACCATACCTAGTGTTGTGCTCAGTTCTGTATACCATATTTTTTGAAGAATATTAGCAAACTGGAGAGCACCCAGATGATGATCACGAAACTGTTAAGGCAAATTAAAAAAACCATGTGATATGAGTAGCAAGTAAAAGAATTACAGATTTTATCTTCCCAAAAATGAAGATAGACTTGAGAAACTGTTATCTGAAAGAAAGTTTGGTTATAGTCTATGTAATTCCAGGGAAGAGACTGAGTCATTGAATAGAAGTTACAAAGGGGAATATTTCACCTTGATTAGGATGTAGGAAAGACAAAAAAGTTCTACTTCACTACCCCATCATAGCATATGTGGAGATAATCTGAGTTATTCAAATCTATTCTAGAGGAATACAAGCTCTTACATGCTCTACTATTGTTTCAAGTACAGTGCTGTAATACTGTTTGTTTTCTAAGGATGAGCCTCTCCAAGTACACAAAACGCCCATGCCAGCAGGCTGCCACCTTGATGATGAGCTCTTGAGTCATGACAACCCACAAAACAAAAGCAGTACAAAATAACTATTGGTCCTGTACAACACCCTTCCCTTCTGCAGAAATGGGGGTAGAATGGCTAAATACGTGCTAAGAATCACATATTTCTTAAGATTCCACAAAAACATTCACTTAGTTGTTACTCTAAAGGAGATATCCTAGCTGCCCAATGACTAACAAGGAGACATTGGAGGAACTGAATCATAATAATCTCAATAATCCTGCTATAAATGAAACCAGAAGACAGGAGGAAGTTACAACTAAATAGAAGGATGGCGAACAAGTGTTCCTTGAAGAGGCAAATTAAGAAGTTGGAGGAGTTAGTTTTATCATACACCCAAAGGTGACAAGAAACATCATTTAATGGTCACTTGGAGAACTCATATTTCAGAGCTAATGATAAACATCTACAAAAGACTTCCATTAAAAAATGGAAGTGTATACACCATCTTCTCAGAGAATGCAGCAGTAAAAAAATGCCATGAAGAAGATATAAAACCTCCAAATTTAATCAACATATACTTACACACTTGACAATTTCAGCTCAAAGTTGTACAGAGGTAAAGACAGAGGCAGAGATTTGTAGCTCCCTTCCAACTCTTTGGTTCTGATTTCATTATTTCACCTGTCCCATTTTCTAAATTCCCAGATTATAAAAATGCCTTATAAAGTTACAAGGTTTTATTGTGTTTTTGAAAGTACTTCTGAATGCCACTCAAAATTTCTCCCTGGACTATGCAGTTATTGAAACAGGAAAGATAAACTCTCAATACTTTCTCAATAGAAGCTCAGGTACTGACATCTTTACTTCAAATTCAGTACATCAGAGGATCTAGGAGCTTATTGAGGAGGCTCCTCCCTCCAATGCTACAGAGAGAGCATGTTACAGTAGGAAAAGTATTATCTTTGGTGTAGGAGGACCTGAGCTACAGTCCTTCCTCTGTCACTTACTACTTGTACAATCTTGGGCAAATTACTTTTCCTCCCTAGGTCTCAGTTTCTTTATCTGTAAAATGAGGGATTTAGATTAGACCTCTGAGTTTCCTTCAGTTCTAAATCTATGATCCACCCATGCTTTGTTAACTTGTGTGCCTTTTGTTCATGAACCCACAAATCCTCTATTAAAAAACCACCAATAATGCTAGGGGCCTTCCTCTACATCTTTTTACATTGTGAATATACAAGTATGGCATTTAAACCATTCATTTGTTATCCCCTTCTCTCCCTCCATGACTGGCCAACCATATTTTTCAATCATTTCATTTTCCGGATCTTAGGATCATAGATTTAGAACTGGGAGAGACCCAGGAGGTTATCTAATACAACCTGCTCATTTTATAGATGCAACTGAAGCTCAGAGAAATTTAGTGATTAGCCCAATGTCATACAAGTATTAAATTGCAAAGTTAGAGCTTTAACTGGATGATTTCCTACCACTTCTTGTGCCCGTGTCATTGTCAGCGATGTGCTGCAGCCTGTTTACATCCATCACATAGCTCTCTATTACCCTTTGGGTCACTGTAATTTTGATTCTTCAGAAATTGTGAAGTTTCATGATTCATGACCATATAGCATCACCAGAAGGATATTGAAAAGATAAGTTTTTATTTCAGAAGGCCTCCTGGGATCATTGAAAGTGCTAAACAATTTCCTAAAAGCAATCTAACCAGTTCTCTTCCTCCTCTTCAATTATGAGACCAGTATATTTTCCATTTGTAGTGTGTGTGTCCAAGATACCTGTGCTAATGGGTTGGAATTCAATGGGATATCCTTCCAACTACACACTATAGTCTGTTTGTAGTTCTTCAGTTTCACCTTTAAATGTTTGTATGCTTATAGACTTTAACACTGAAAAGAGCCTTAGGGGTAATTTAGGCCCTCATTTTACAGATGGAGAAACTGAGGCCCAGAGAGATTAAATGATTTTCCTAAAGTCAAACAGGTAGTTCAGAGATGGGGTTTGGACCTATGTCCTTTGACTCAAAATCCTGTGTACTTTCCACTATATTAAAGAGAATCCAATAATATATACAAAAATGTTCACAGCAGCACTTTTTGTAGTAACAAAGTACTAGAAGCAAATTGTGTGCCTGTAGATTGAAGAATGGTTGGACAAACTACAGAATATAAATATGATGGAATATTATTTTGCAGCAAGAAATTACAAATATGAGGAATTTGGAGAAATATAGGAATATTGGTATGAAATGATAAATAATTAAGCAGAATCATCAATCAATAAACAATAATTAAGCATCTACTATATGCCAGTCACTCTGCCAAATACTGAGGATACAGAAAAAGGCAAAAGACAAATTTCTGCTCTCAATATATGCAATAGAAAAATAATATAAATTAAAAGAACGTAAAAAGGAATATGAAACCTAAGTAATTATAGAAGTTAATTTTGGTCCCAGAGAATAAATAATGAGACAAATCTTCATCTTCTCAGAAGAGATGTTTAGGGACTAAACAGGTAGAATGTGGTCACTGTATTGGTTGTCTTTGTTAACTGTTTTCCTTTGATACATGAAAGAATTCAGTTTCAGAGGCATGGCAGTACCAGTAGAAATATCCGTGATATAAAAAGAAAAGCCCTAAATAAAACTTATTTTAAAATAAATAAATGCTCTTGGAATTATATGGCTTAGTTGCTTCTCATACCAAACCTTCAAACCTGATTTCCCTTCTATAGCTGTTCTCTGTTTTGTAAAATGATACTGTTATAATTTTCTACCATCCTCTTCTATTGTGTTTTTTTTTCTACACAAGATCTTGCAAATAAGTTTCTGTTCTAACCAGTGTTGCCTTTGGCTACCATATATTTTCCTATTGGGTAAGAAGACAAAGAATTTGCTTTTTGGGATGATTTTGGGGACCTCATTGTGGTACTTTTCATTGGTTAAAATTCAGTAGGAAATGATGATAGTGTTGTTAGTTTGGAGATGTTAATAGCATGCTCTAGCTTTCTTCTTATCAGTGTTAGAAACCTACAACCTATGTAAACTGCATTCTATTTTCTAAGATATTCTTTTCTGGAGGATCTTTGTGTTGGAGGAGGAGAAAGTGAAAGAATAAAATCTGTGGTGAACAAGTTGTTGTTATCACCCATCATTTGCCAGAAGGAGAAAAAAAAGTCAATTGCACTTGTTTATTGGTTCTTGAGTATTATAAGCAGTGTCCTCCACAAGTGGTTTTAATGAAATATTTTCACTAGTTTCAAATGTTCCTAGAGTACTTTCCAATTTGACCACTCAGCCTTTAATTTGTCAACCATATTTCAGTATTTCAATGCCTCAGTAATCTATAGTTTCACTGATGTGGATATTCCCTCCTCCAATGCAAACAACAATTACTTTATTACTTAGTAGGTGGTCTATGAGAGATCCTGTTGTCCTCCCAAAAGTCATCACCCTATGGCCAACCTACTTACAAACTTCCACAAACCGGGCTGGGCTAGTCTTCAGACAATACATTTGGTAAAAATCAGGTCTCAATTTGGAATATTATGAGGTGCTGGTGGGGGAAATTCTGTGGATTTTGACATTAAGTATCTATGGTTGATCAGATGCTTTGCATCTTAAGATTTGAATCAGCAGCTTAGGCACTTAATCATAAGAGAACTGAAATGCTGTGCAACAATCACAATTCAGGTAGCTCAATGAGTTCTTTCAGATTGTAACTTGGACAAGAGTCTAAAGGGTTGGATGTTTTCTTCCAGAATCATGGCAAGCTGAGGGGCAGAGCCAAAATGGTAGAATAGAAGGATAATTCCAGTCAAACTCTCCCAATGTTCCCCTCCAAACAAATTTAAAGCAATGTAGCAAATCTAATTCTAGAGCAGCATAGCCAGCAAAAGATTGAAATGAAACATTTCTTCAGCCCAAGACTACTTAGAATGTAGGAAGGAAATGTCCATGATACCGAGGGTGGAGGATGGCCCAGAGCACAGCAGGCCAGCAACACCAGTAGTGGGTCTTAAGAGATTGTAGCAGCAGCAGTTTTGAAAGTCTTACAATTAAGAACTAAGTAATGGAGTAAGGGGACTGGATACCTGGTCAGAAAGAGATTACAGGGGACCTTTGTGTTGACTAGGTGCAAGACAGACCACTATTTGGCAAGTCCACTGACTATTACCCAGTTGCAAGTCACAGTTCCAGGGTGGAGAGAAGTGCTTGTGGTCACAATGGAAAAAAGACCCTGATCGCAGTTCCAGGGCAGAGAGAGCAGGGGCCTAGTTGCTGGTAGTGGTTCCAGAGTGGA
Source organism: Gymnobelideus leadbeateri (assembly GCA_011680675.1). Taxonomy (NCBI): domain Eukaryota; kingdom Metazoa; phylum Chordata; class Mammalia; order Diprotodontia; family Petauridae; genus Gymnobelideus; species Gymnobelideus leadbeateri. Next base: position 685,494 of record WOXC01011982.1, read on the forward strand.
AAAGAGTACTAGCAAATGTGGTTGCAAGGGAGCAGGGCCCCTATCTGCGTAAGGACCTATGCGTAAACCAGCAGTGAGCAAACCTCTCCTTGGGTCATATCAACTCGGAAGCACTGAAAATGTACAGACTCTCAGAACTAGCTGTGAAAACAGTAAGGTGGAAAAGCCTGAAGCTTGGGATAGTGACCTCCTCCCACCCCAGCTGAATAGAGCTTAACTCTAAAAAATAGTTCAATACCAATAAATGGGCTGGAAAAAATGAGTAGACAACAACAACAAAAAGAACCTCACATCAACAGCTACTCTGGTGACAGAGAAGCTCAAGAAACAAACTCAGAAGACAATGATTTGAAAACATCCACAAGCAAAGCCTCAATGAAAAAAGGCAGATTAGACACAAACTTAACAAGAGTTCCTGAAAGAGCCAAAGAAAGAGGGTTTTTTTTAATAAAAGAGAAAAAATATTTAAAAATAAAATTAATTATAGAAGAAAATTGGGAAAAGAAATGAGAGCAATGAGAGAAAATTATGAAAAGGGAGTTAACAGCTTGGTAAAAGAGGTTCAAAGAAAAGAACTCCTTAAAAAGAATAATTGTACAAAATGGTAAAGAAGAAAAAATTCACTGATGAAAATAACTCCTAACAAAGCAGAATTAACCAAATGGAAAAAGAAGCACAAAATCTCCTTGAAGAAAATAATTCCTTAAAACTTAGAATTAGTTAAGCAAAAGTTAATGACTCCATGAAACATCAAGAAACAATAAAACAAAGTCAAAAGAATGAAAAAAATAAGAAAAACAACTAACCTGGAAAATAGATTTAGCAGAAACAACTTAAGAATTATTGAACTACTTGAAAGCCATGATAAAAAAAGAGCCTAGACACCATATTTCAAGAAATTATCATGAACTTCCCCCAGTATCTTAGAACCAGAGGGCAGAATAGAAATGGAAAAAAATTCACTGATCACATGCTCAAAGAGATCCAAAAACGAAAACTCCAAAAAGTATTATAGTTAAATTCCAGAACTCCCAGATCAAAAAGAAAATATTAAAAGCAGCTAGAAAGAAGCCATTGAAATAATATAGAGACATAGGATCACTCAAACTTTAGCAGCTATTACTATTAAGGAGCAGAGAGTTTGGAATATGATATTCTGGAAAGCAAAAGAGCCAGAATTACAAACAAGAATAACCTACCCAGAAAAACTGAGATTAATTCTTTAGAGGGAAAAATTGATATTTAATGAAGTAGAGGATTTTCAAGCATTCTTGATTTAAAAAAAAAGACCAGAGTTGAAGAGAAACTTTGACATTCAAAAACAACTCAAGTGAAGCATAAAAAGAAAGTATTTCTTCAACTTGGGATGCCAAGTGACATTTGGAGAAATATTTTCTCCTAGAGAGTCTAGGTTCCAGTGGCAAATCAACCAACTGACATCTACTGGGACTTTACTAGGTATCAAGATGACATATAAATACAATTTAATATGAAAAATTCAGAGAAAGATGGAAAGCTTTAAGTGAATTGACACAGAGAACGGTAAATAGAACATAAAAATGACAACACAATGACTACAACATAAACAAAAAGAGCATTAAAATTCTGGAATGTAGTATAATTATACTACATTTGAATATAGTATGTTTGCAATAACAAACTGGCCCTACAGAAGGCATCAGAAAATATACTTCTATATTTTAACTAGAGATATAAGGTGCTGAGTGTGAAATATTGAATATACCATCAGACATGGTTGATGTGTTGGTTGGTTTTACTGAACAGTTTGGGTTTTTTGTTTGTTTTAATTGTTACAAGGGAAGGCTCACTAGATGAAGAAGGGTGTGGTATTCAGCAGTGAGTATGATGTAAAAGAAAATGAGCCAATAATATTAAATTAAAAATTAGGAACATTCAAAAGTTAGGTCCCTAATCTACCATTCTGTCTACTTAGCTTTGAACAGGCTATTTCCTGTATTGGAAATGTATATATATATACATACATATATATATATATATATGAGAAGAGATACTACCTCATAGCTATAAGTTTGGCTAATATAACAGAAAAGGAAAAATGACAAATGTTGGATGAGATATAGAGAAATTGGGACACTAATGCACTATTTGTGGAGTTGTGAACCAATCCAACCATTCTGGAAAGCAACTGGAACTATGTCCAAAGGGCTAAAAACTTGTACATATGTTTCTTTGACCCAGAAACACCACTACTAGATGTGTATCCCAAAGAGATCAAGTGAAAAGGATCTATTGTGTACAAAAATATTTATGGTGCTCTTTTTGTGGTGGCAAAGAACTGGAAATTGAGGAGATGCCCATCAATTGGGGAATAGCTAAACAAGTTGTGGCATGTGATTGTGATGGAATATTATTATGTTATAAGAAATAATGAGCAGAATACATTCAGAAAACCCTGGAAAGATTTACCTGAATTGATGCAAAATGAAATGAGTAAAACCAGGAGAACATTGTACATAGTAATAGTGATATTGTGTGATGATCAACTGTGGGCAACCTAGCTATTCTCAATAATACAATGATCCAAGAAAATTCAGAAAGATTTATAATGAAAAATGCTATCCACTTCCAGAAAAAGAGCCACTGGAGCATTAATGCATACTTTTAAAAAACATTCTTTATTTTTCTTGGTTTTGTTTTTGTTTTTTGGACTGCGTTTTCTTTCACAACATGGCTAATGTGGAACTGTTTTGCATGACTGTTCATGTATAGACTATATGAAATTGCTTGCCTTCCCAAGGAGAGGAAAGGGGAAGTAAAGAGAGAATTTGGAACTGAAGAAAAATTTAAATGAATGTTTAAATTGCTTTTACATGTAATTGGAAAAAATAACATATAAACATTTTCACATAAAAAAACCTCATTTCCCACCAACCTCTATGAGTCCATTATGTAACGTCTACCCTTCAAACAGAGAAATGTAAACAATGGGACCAATACTTCCTTTTGTTTTTTTTTTCTCCCCTTTAGGTAATATGTTATAGGAGTGGTAGCAATAACCTCAGAGTAGGAGGTTTTCCTTAGTCCAATTTTTGTGGTTAGATGCTCCTCATACTGTTCAGTACCTTGGGCATTATCAGTTTTTATATATGACCCAATATCATTTGGTTATCTTTCCTTCCTTAGCATGCAGGAACTGTTGACTGTTCCTATAGACTACAGATTGACACTCCACTGGTTTCTCTCCATATGGTTTCAGCAGCTGATGGTCAGGATCCTCCCACATTAGTAAGAAACAATTCTTAACTTCCTCCTTAATTCCCAAGTTCCTTCTATTTTTCTTCTCCAGAATCAAATACTCAGAAACTGAGTGTCTATTACATGTCAAGGACTATTTTGGGCAGGATAATATAAAGAATTTATCCTTATGATCTAATTAGAGAATTGAGGAGTAAATGAGTAAGAATTTAAATAACAGAGAAAGATTTAAAGAAACTCTGATGCATTTAGTTATATTCTAACATATTCCAGTTATTTGTTCATATGTTTCATCCACCTGCTAAACTAGACTATAAACTCCTTGAGGGTAAAAACTGTATTATTTTTATCTTTGTCTACATAGTGAGTGCTAAGAAAATTATTCTCCCTTCTTTTCTCTTCCTTCCATTACTGGGGATAAATAACTGAGGGAAAAGTATGTTTTATTTATGAGCAATGGTAGGTAATTGGCTGAAACTGAAGAAAAAAAGGAAAGAAAGGATCTTTGCATTAGAGCAATGGCAACCAGAGAGAAGAGAGAGACTATGGAAGGGTTGACTCTCATTTTGCAAAGGGTATTTGACATAGGAATATGACATACCTTGCCTTAGAAAATGGTGCCCTAGCTGATAAATAGCTGATGGATCCAGGGGTACCAATAGGTGAATCTAGAAGCTGGGACATCAGGAGAGAGAAAGAGATTAAGAGAGACAGGAGCAAACAGAGAAAGACATAGAGACAGAAAGAGGCAGAGAGGGACAGAGAAAGACAGGAGAGAGATAGAGAGAATATTTAAAAATGTTCCCCTACTCAGTCACTACAATTTTGAGAACTTAGAGGGGAGGAGGCCTCATATTTGGGATTCTAAATACCTTGGGGGCTTTACATACATATTAGGAATAATAGCTACTTATTCAAGGATTTTTTTTGCTTTTCTTTGATTAGTGAGTCTTTTTTACCCTGCAATATTATGACCTGCATAAATGCAAGTGGGAAATCAGAGTCAGTATACTGGAGGCCACTACGATAAAATCCCATAGTGTAGCCAAGTCATTTGAGTCACAAGATATTCTTTGACATAAGGATTTTATATATATATCCCCAGTACCCAGCCCAGTGCCTTGCTTTTCTTTTTTTGATCCAGAACTGTGAGTTGATTAGTGTGAGGAACTCCTCGTGTGAAAAACCCTTCCTTAAAACAAAACTGTAATTTGTTGGAGCAGGTGCTTAATAAATGTTGGTTGCATTTGAATCAATACAAAAACATAAGAGATGCTACAAGGTAATAGATAATTTATTGTCAACTGACCCACGTGGGCAAGAATTGTTCCAAGTTTAGAGACAAGAAAAGGTTGCTAATGCTCCTTTGGCTTAGCATACGTTTTCATACTCTGTGTGCAGCCTTTCCAGTGTTGTGACAGGTGATGGTCCATCCCTCCTCACTTTCTGTGACTATTCTCAGCAACCTTACAAGCCTGACAATGTTCCTTATCACTTCATATATTTCCTATAATGTACATTACATTGGGATTCCCCTCCAGCTCCAGCTTATTAATGAAACTAAGCATTTTCTTTAATTATGAATGTAGGCAAAAACATTATTATGGGAAGGGGTCCATTGGCTTTACCAGACTATCAAAGGGGTTGCTGGTACAAAACAGGCTAAGAAACCTATTTATGTATTCCCAACACCCAGCCCAGTGTACTGCATTTGAGAGTAGAGGGATGCAGTTTTCCCAAAATAATTATGTACTGAGTAGCATAATGGATCTCAGGGGATATCCCACCTCTGATATCTACACTGGTTGTATGACCCCGTGAAAGAAGGGAGAAATCAAATAAGCAATTATTAAGCACTTGTGATATAGAAGGCACTATACTAAATGTTTTACAAATATTATCTCACTTGGTCCTCATAACAACTCTGTGAGGTAGGAACTACTATTTATTCATGATTGAAGAAAATGCTTAATTTCATTGAGAGGTTACAGTTGGAGGGGAATCCCAATGTAATTTTTTTTCACATATGTCCCTAAAATCTATCTATGGGTCCTTTGGGCATATTTGGACCCTAGGTTAAAAAAATACTTGTCCCAAGATTATAAATTGTAGAGAAGGTCGTGATCTTCATTTTAGATGTTTCTCCCTACCCCGTAGGCTGAGGGTTTAGCACTGGAAGAGCCACTAGATATCATCTATTCCAACCCTCATTTTAGAGATGATGAAAGTGAGGTTCATGGGAGTGACTCACTCAAGATCACACACCAAATAAGCATCAGAGGTAGGATCTGAACCCAGGCACTCTCATTCCAAAGCTAAATATTAAGTCCAATCAAAGCACAGAAACAAAATAGTTACATACTGGGTGTGACAACATGAGGTAGGAGGAAGAACACCAGACTAGAGGTCAAGAAACCTGCCTTGTAGTCCCTGTTGCCTAGGACTTGGCAATAGTTGAATAAACTAGTCGCTTCTCCCTTAGTCTGTTTCCTCATCTGTAGGAGAAGGGATTGTGCTTAGATTGTAAAGTCTCTTCCAGCTCTAACACGGTGTGATAGACAAGTCTCCCTAACTATTGGAAACCCATCTGCCCTCTGGGTATACCTTTCTCTTGATACTCAAATCATATCCATTTGGTGACCCTGTGTTTTGCCTGAATCAAAACCTTTTGGGGCCACTGCTTTCTCAAAGTAGATTTACCTTCCATTGGCATTTGCTAAATCTCCATCCACTAAAAACCATGGCTTGCAAGAGCTTGCAGTGCATTAAGCCTGATTATAAATGCTGTGGAAAAGGAAGAGGATAGGGTCATGGGGAGGGGGGAAGCTTTCAAGTAGGGAGGGGAGTTGGGGGGCAGGGGAAGGGCAACCATTACAATCAGTACATTGCCTAGTGCTGCTAGTGGTCCAGTCTGCTTCCTCCAGTATACCCATCCTGGCAGGGATCCTCTGCTTTAGGACTTTACTTTTTCCCTCATGTATCTCCCTCTTCTCTTAACCTGGACCCTATTGAGCTGGGGCTTTCTCAGATTCAACCTCTGACTTTCTGAGTGATACCAGAGGTTCTTTAGGTGAGGAGATGCTTTGTCCAGAATAGAGGACATGGGAACTAAAAAGGGGAAGGGAGGAAAGCTCACAGGCTCCTTAAGGAGGATGAGTGGTTCCTTCAAGCACACTTCACTCAAGAGCTCAGCATCTGGATCCCAAAAGGTGAGTGGGCCTTGCTCCTTGATGGCTGGAGATGGGGTGAGGAACAAAAAGATCAGGATTACTTCCTCCTCCCTTTTTTTTGCTACTTAGTTATTAATTAATTTAGTTAGTTATCAATTTATTTTATTCATTTATTTATTCATCCATTTATTTGTTTATTTATTAGTGCTTGTGATGTTTTTGTTCAGCCAGATTATCCTTATTCAATATTTTCCATTACACAGAGGCTGAAATCAGCGCTTCAATGTTAATGATTTTAATCATGGACTCCAGTGGGAGTGGTTTCATATATATTGTGGCTGTGTATGTCTCCAGTCTTTGGTTGAGTTCAGATATGCCTGTTTTAGTATATGAATTAGGTCCCTTTTGTGTCAGAACACCGAGTTCCTATAGTTTCATTATTTATATAACTCACTTGATGCTTAATCATGGATTGTCATGAGATAGTTCTTCTACAATTGTCTTGAACTGGAGTTTAAATCTTAATTGACTTTTTACCAGTTTTACTCCCCCAACTAGACTATAAACTCTTTGGAGGCAGGGAATATGTTATTTCTTTTCATATATCCTATAGCATTTAATCTTGATGCCCTGCAATAATAGATAGTTAAAATTTACTTATGTTTTGATTTTAAACTGAAGTTTTGTTTTTAATTCTCATTGCCCAAGATTTGGAAATGTAATGAATCCCTCAAATTCAGGACACCACATTGAACACTGATCACCTCTTCACCCAGGGAGCCTCTGGTCTTTATCAGAGAAACAGAGGCAGAGTCTAAGAAATTCCCAGATCAACAGGGTCTCGATTAAGAGAAGAGGAACTAGGAAGATAAAGAAGAGAAGAGGGCCCAAGAAAGACATGTGATGTCTTGAAAGGCTGACAACACTTTAGGAACACAATTTGGATGTGTGCCAGTACCCACCACCTACAGCTTTCTCCTTCAGCTCTTTCTTAAAAGACTTGTTTTCTTATTCTTATTGATCTTTGTTCTTTCTTTGCACTTATTTTGGGGAAATGGGGACTAGTAAATGAAAGGCCATGGGCTTTCTTCCCCTGCTTACCCTGCTAGTTCCATCAGTTCCTGGCTTTTGGTGGATTTTGTGTAGAGTAGTGGAACAGTCTAGAAATCCTTACACCAAGTTCTAGTCCTGGCTTAATTAACTAGCTGTGCGATTTTAAGTAGGTCACTTAATCTCTGAGATAGTTTCCTTGTACACACATACACACACACACACACACACACACAATATGTATATACACATAGACACACATATAGATAGATAGACAGATAGATAGAATGATAGATAGGTAGATTGATACTTGGTGTTACATGGACCAGCTGAGATAATGTATATGAAACACCTTTTAAAAGATAAACACAGCACTATCCAAATGCCAGGTGTGGTTGATTTTGTAAAAACTAGAATTTATGTGTGAATTGGTTCCACTGCTCCAGACTCTCTTGGCCTCAGTTTCTTCTGCATGTCAAATGAGAATTTTAGAGTAGCTGATCCCTAAGGTTGTTTCCATCCCTAAAATTCTGTCTGTGAACTCCATAATTCACATATGTTTTAGGTGCCAAAGAGAGGAAAGTTGTGCAACTTCAGGGAAGTCACAACTTCCCTAGGATTTACTTTTCTCATGTATGAAACGAGAAGGTTAAGGTAGATCACCTCTGAGCTCCCTTCTGGCTCTAAATCAATGATTCATTGATCTTTTCAAAATAAGAATTAAGGAGACATGGATGAATAATGTTTTAGGAATAGTAAGAAGTCAGGCCTAGGGAATACTATATCTGTAGGAGACTAAACATTTTAAATTACCTTCCAGGTCTTCACAAAAATCTATGTCTCATCATGGCTTGGAGGTGTCTGTGGGTTCTCAAAAGCTTTCCTGGTGATGCACAAGCTTGGACAGGTCCTATAAGTTGAAAAGGCTTCAGTATATAGAGTCCCCATATATTTATCTTCTGGAGAATCATCAAGGATAACTTTAGAGATACTCTCCCCCTAACAGCAGGCCATCTGTTGACACTTCTAACATAGAAACTCATGAAACTCATCTACTAGACCACAAAAGGCTGTTATTTGCTTCAGTGAAAGAAATACACTGATGAAATCATGCATTCTTAGAATATTAATGTTTAAATATTATCAAGCAAGGAATGATAAATACCTTCTTATGACACTGGGTCAGGTTAATGTAGCATGCTGTTGCCATGGTAATGAACACTGGATTTGGAACCAGAAGCCCTGGGTTTGAGTCCTGACTTTGCCATGCACTCCTTTGTGTGATTTTGGCTAAGTTACTTAATCTCTCTCCACCTCAGTTTCCTCATTTATAAAATGAAATGATCAGACTAGCTGGTTCAAAGATCCCTTCAAATTCTCAATCATCATGTTCCTATAATACCTAATAGCTATAAAAGACAGATACATTCATACCTTGTACATGATAGGCACACTAAGGCAAATGTCACTGGTCATTACAAAAGAAAATGCAATTTTCATTAAGGTTTATTTAGAAACAATAATCAGCCAAAGAAGTGACATTACGAAGGGAGGGGGAGGGAAAGGAAAGAAATATACAATGCCTTTAAATATGCCATTTTCTCAGGAAATAGAGAGAAGCTTAGCAAATTCAGGAGGGAGGTCACATCTGCAGGTCATGTGGCATTTTCATTCCATTTTCACACACAAGGCAGAGTTTTCAGAGCCCTCCACAGACACTAGTAACTCATTTGCCAATTCAAAGCACTCACTGTTTATGTTGGCCATAAGCCAGGTCCCATTGCCCAATGTTTGTTGAAACTCACCAGCTGCCCCCTCTTGGAAAGCAAACAAATATGTTGACTCAAATATTGAGGGATAAATTTCTTATGACATTGTGAGTTGTTTTAAGCAGATTTAACCTACTTTCTACTCCAATGGATACTTTGTTCACCAATGGCCTTTTTCAGACTCTTAGATCAAAATGACCTGCATAGGATTCTGATCTCACAAATACAACAAAATGTCCCTTAGGGAGGATTTTGTGGAATCAGAAACTTCACTGCAGACATTTAGCCTGGTTGACCACAGACTGGATGCCAGGTTGACATAATTCTCTAGAGAGAAATCCTCGGGGAAATTTAAGTTGGGAAAAGAAAATTTGATTGCTTAAATAACAGATATTTTCATCTGTTTCAACCATTTTTATTGTTTCTCTAATGAATAGCTATTATCATCTATGTTCAAGTTACTTAAATACCCTACAAACCTGGCCCCAGTCTATTTTTCATTACTCCCACTCCCAAACTAGGCAATCCAGCCAAACTGGACTTCTCTCTGTTCTTCAATCATGACACTCCCTTCTTTGCTCAGTGGATCCCATATGCCTGGAATATACTATCCTTTAAGACACAGCTAAGGCACCACCTTCTGCATGAAGCCTTTCTTGATTTCCCTAACCTCTAGTACACTCACTCCTAAATTACCTTGTATTTAACTACTTTGTATACATTTGTATTTGTTAACATTATATTTATTCTGTACATATTTTATATGTACTTCTCAATCCCATTAGAATGTCAACTCTTTGTAAACAGTAATTATTTCACTTTTTGTACTTCTTTCTACAGTACAGTACATTGCCTGGCACATAATAAACAATATTGATTGATTGATTGATTGAAAGTGCTATGGTAGGTTGGGGAAAGATATTACAATAAGAGAGTATCTACCTTCAAGAAATTTATAATCTAATAGTGGAGAGAAGACATCCACAGATAATCAACTACAAAATAAAATAGAAATTTTTCTGAGATGGGTAAGATCCACTCCCAAACAAGAACAAATATGAAAAAAGATAAGAGTTTTCTAACATGGTTTTGATCTGACAAAGCTCACTCAATAGATCAAACCTTATCTAATGGAATTTTGTTTTGTTTCTTGGGATGCATGAAATCATACAGAAGAAGAATTAAGGATATTATCCAAGAAGTATATGATCGAAAAAAATTGCATGGTTACTTGTTGAGATTATGGAATAACTAATGAGCAACTTGCATATTTCATTGGTATCATTACAATGACAAGAAAATTCAAGAAAGTCCCAAAGCACATTGGGCAGAAAATTTAAGCAAGGACATGGATCAGAGGCACAGGGGATGAGCAAGTATGGCTGGGTGGCCATTTGTATCTGTAGAAGAAATAGGTGGGAGAGGCCATAGTATTGGATTTAATGTAGTGAAGTAATTGGAAATCACACCAAACTTCCACTATGCAATTATTTACACTATCTAAGATTCAGATTTTCACCCATCCAGTAGGTGCTTGACTTCACTCATGGCTATTAATTCCACAGTAGACAGCAATTCTTTTCTGGGACTTTTCTCACCTTAGTGAGATTTCTAAGTTAGTAATACAAGTTAAATGATGCTGGGCTGCTATGTTGGACATGAGCCAGATAACTTTCCTAGGATTTGTATTGGGGCCAGAAAGGTTATAAATACATGTGTCTAAGCCATCCTGAAAAGGCTCTGACCAGTCCTCCCCTTCTGTTGAAGTTAAGCATTGCATAGGGATAGCAAATTTTTGCTGACATCCTTACCATGGTAATCAAGGTCAATAGAACCCCTCTTCCTCTACCTCTCCCCACTCCCATATATGTTTGCTATGAAAAGGGGTGGCATAAAGGTGGGTGACAAACAAGAAATGGCCTTTCTCTGATGTTGAAGAGAGTTTCCATGACAACATCTTTCCCGTAATATCCAAAACTGGGCTGCCCATTCTTTGCAAAGACTAACACCTTGATGATAACTATAAGAGACTCATATGAAACTTATCATCTTGTGGACATGCATTATTCTCACTAGCTGACAGTGGCAAGAATGGAGCAGATATCACCAACTACCATGACTACCTTAGAATGAGACAATGTGGTGTACTGATTTGAAGTTACAAGGACCTGGCTTCAAATCCTGGTTCTGTGGGCCTCCTCGCTCCTTGTCTGTAACCTAAAGATGTTACATTCAATTCACCAGATTATTCCTAATTCAAAATCTGTGAGACAGTCACTCAGAGAACGTAATTAACTATTGAAGGGACAGAATAAATAACATGTATTTGTAAGGTACCTACCTGGAGTCACAGAATTTTACTAATCATTATGTTCAACTCCCTCCTTTTAAAGATGAGGAAACTGAGGGCTAGAAAGGTGAAGTGATTCTCCCAAAGATACACAACTAACCTAGAGCTGTAACTCAAACCCAGTTTCCCTAACTCCTCCCTGTTCTTTTACACAAATCCCACATCAAGCAGATCTTTCACAGTCCTCTCCCCTCCCCTCTTCTAGTATCTTCCCTCTCAGATTTCCTTCCATCTGCTCTCTGCATATCTTGTATGGACATGGTTATTTACATATTTTCTCTCCCATTAGAATGTGATGTCCTTGAGGGCAGGGTCAGTGTCTTTGCTTTTTTTCCCTAGCCCTTACTACAGGAACTGGCACATAATAGATGATTAATAAATGCTTATTAACTGACAGACATCTAAGTCCATGGTGTCGTGTACATATATTTATACACACATACGTATGTGTGTATATGTGTATAAATGTATAAATATATACCTCACCCCCAAATAATTTCTTAGTACTGGAAATAGGATTGGGGAAAGTTTTATGATTGTTTCATACTCATAAATAAGAGACCTTAATATATTCCCGTAGTTATTTATAAATAGATACTTTCTCAGTTTTTAGTGGAAATAAGTTGGTGGGAGGGCAGAAACAATTTTATGCAAAATTTATAGGAAAGAGTCTGTCTAGGTGTCTGTTTTAGGTGAATTCTCATTCTGCTTTAGCTGTCCTTCACTCTACTTCCAGCCCTTTAACCCTCTGCTTCCTAAGTCTCAGCTACAACAGTGAATCATTGGGGCGGAAAGTCCAAACAACTTTTTTCAACCACCTCCTGGGTCCCAATCCTTCAGGGGTCTGTTCTCTGCTAGAGGACAATGGGTGCCCCTGGGTTTATCAAAAAGGTAACATACCAAGTTCAATTGATATGAACACCTATGGATGCATTTAAGAAAACCCTTAAAAATAACATTGATGGAAACTTTAAGTCATCAGAGAAAATAATTTTCATTGCATGTGCATCTCTCAGCTCTCCTCAGATCATTTCCCTTTCTTGTTTATGTTAAGATAAAAATCTAAGGCCCTCAGCAGATAATTGTAAAGTATTCAGCCTTAGGGACATAGATTTAGAGTTAAAAGGTGTCCTGGAAGCTATCTAGTCCCACATTATCATTTTGTAGCTAAAGAAATGAGGCCTAGAGACATGAAGTGCTTAACCTAAGGTCACTCAGGTAGTCAAAAAGAGTTGCAGGATATGCAGCTAGATCCTCTGACCCCAATTCCAGCACACTTTTCATTGTACCACATTACTAATTAATCAGAAGCCAACCCTTTAAGTTCTAAGAAGTGTTTTTGCCAGCCCTTTGAAGGGTAGAGCAGCCAAGAGGTACTATTTTTAGAGACTTGGGTTTATGAGCATTGCCATTAACTATGTAATGTTGGCCAAATGCTATCACCTTTCTGAGTCTCAATTTGCTCATCTGTAAAATGACGAAATTGAACCAGGTGAGGTCCCTTCCAGTTTTAATGTGACAACACTATGAGCTCCAGGATCGGGGCTCCTACCTTCATTTCTGATCAGCCCCTTTGTTAATACATTTTACCTGTCATAGTAGGAAACTGCATCTCTAGTCAATCTGATGACAGAATTGTGTTTTCCAAAATGGTTAAAGGTATTCATTTGCTCATTTTTTTTTGTGCACAAAGCAAAGTAGTACCTACAGTGCCAAAGTTCAGAGCACACGGAAGAAGCTCCCATACACGAAAGAACTCTGTGCAGGCACAGTAGGCAACCACCTTCACAATATGGCTTTAGGGTCCCCAAGAGGCATCAATACCCCAATAGCTCCCTCTCGTGTTCATTGATGCCCCAAATCCTTTCAGAGAGAGTGAAGCTTTTTATTATATGAGGGAGGTGAAATTTACATACCAATATTCCTGGGAAAGTGAGTGGAATGACTTAGATTCAAACAAATGTGGTTCCTTGAGAGCAAGCATTGAAAAAGAAGAGTAAAGAGAACAAAAGCTGCCAAAAGGAAGCAGAGAGGAGGTTTTATGGAAGGGAGAGAGCAGAAAGAGGGCCGAGGCGAAGGAAGACGCACCCTTCTGTCAGAGTGCCTCTGCTGTTTGCTCGATCACCCCTCACTTGGCAATGTGACGCTTACCTCCCCTCAAAAGCCAGGACCCTTTCTCCTGTTATCTCATTATCTGCACCCTTTCCATCTTTGTTCCACACTCGCCCTGCCCCACTTCACCCCCACGGGCCCCAGGAAAGGGTGGTGTGCAGAGATGATGCTCACCAAGTTTCACAGAATATTTGGCTACTTTTACCGAGTCAGTGCTGGGGTGAGGCAGAATGCTTGCAGGCCTGGCAAAAGCCTTTCTGACAAGGTCCCCAGTACCCACAGCAAGTACTGTAGTCCATAAAGTGTTGAACTCAGGATGTATTTTAGGACTATTGACTTAGGACATGGGAGTCAGGAAGATCTCAGTTATATAACCCTGAGGAAATAATTTAACCTTCCTGTAACCTCAGTTTCCTCATATATAAAAATGAAGTAGTTGGACTCAATGTCCTCTAAGGCCCCCTTCAACTCTGAATCTATGATTCCATGATTAGCACCAGCCAAGGCAAGGAAACATTTCTTTCCTGTGAGTAACTGCATTAGGATTGGAACATTTTTTAGCTTTCTATAAATTATGTCAAAAGGCAGCTGCTATCGAAAAACAGGAGATATGTTTTGATTTATTCTAAATAAATTTGAAAGATCTTTAATTGGTTTCAAATTAATTTAGAATATTTCAATTGATTCTAAAATCAATTAAAGGGCCATTTAGCTCCGCTAGGCAAATGAAAAGGGGAAAAAAGAAAAGGGAAATATTAGCAATGTCATTTCTACCTAAAGAAACTTACTGTTGCTGAAATGTCATGCCAGCTGTGTTTTGTTTGGGATTTTTCAGCCTTTCATGGTACCAGCAGCTATTCTGAAAACCTGCTAATATTATACATTTTAGGGTACATACTCCAAAAAGGTCAAAGACCTCTGGGAAAGGCCCCATAAGCACAAAAATATTTATAGCAGCCTTTTTGGTAATGCCAAAGATGTGGAAGGAAAGTGGATGACCATCAGTTGGAGAATAGCAATACTAATTGTGGTAGATGAAGGTAACACAGTATTATTGAGCAGTAAGAAATGATACATATGAAAGATTCAGAGAAACTCAGGAAGATTTCTAGAAACTGATACAGTATAAAGTAAGCAGAACCAAGAGAACAAACTAAACAATTCACCATAGTAATGTAAAGGAAAACAACACCAAAAAATTCAGAAGACTAATCTACACAGGATCAATTGTGACTACAGGTAACTGAAGAAAGCATGCCTCCTACCTCTTGGCAGAGACTTGGTAAATTCTAAGGACAGATTGAATACATTGTCAAATACAGCTAGTGGGCTGATTTGTTATGCTCTGTTAAAAGGGAGGATTCTATTGGGATGGGACAGCCATTGGGAAGGGACTGGTCTAAATACACATATTTTTTTTAAAAAACTATCAATACAACATTTAAAAAAATCCTAGCTAATCAGTGACTGCATTCTTGTATTCTATGTAGGTACCCCCATTGGCTTAGGGTCTTTGGTTTCTCTGTTGTGTTAAGTAATAGTGTGCAATATTGGTGGTAATCACCTGATTCCCCTAAAAGGCCATAAATACTCTGCAGTATATGAGAGCCTTGCCATATTTAGGGATATCTAAATTCCAGTTGGGAGGCTTCCTTTGTTCCAGTTACTCAGATTTTTATGTGATACCTAATTATTTCTGGATCCTCATCAAAATGAAAAACCTTTAAATACCTATATTCCCTCCTGGAACTTTTTAAAATATAGATTATTATTTGGTCTACCTTTATGTCACTGTATCAAGGGTCTGTGATATATGTGAGAACTCCATCTACCAGTGGGAATCTCCACCTACAACTTAAGACTTAAGAGAATCACCTAAGGCTCAGAGAGAGATTAAGTCACTTGTTTTTGTTCACATAGCTAAGAAGAGGGCAAGCTGGGTTTAAACCCAGGTCTGGGAGCCAGAGGACACAAGTTCAAATCCTAGCCCTGCTACTTGTATGACCTGGTCAAGTCCTTTAACAATTCTGGGACTCTGTTTCCTCATCTGTAAAATGAGAGAATTGTTCCAGATACTCAGAGGCCCCATTAAGCTCTAAATCTATGACAATGAGTTCGACTACATTTTACCAAAACTTTGTAGGATAGACATAGTCCTTAAAGTCAGAAGATCTGAGTTTGAATCCAGATTCTGATATTTACCAGTTATGTAACTTGCTTTTTCTTCTAGTTTCCTTCTCTATAAAATGAGTAGAAGAATACTTACACTACCTGCCTTATTGGGGTTGCTGTACTATGATAGATATAGTGACCAAATCTGTGATTTCATTTGTTTAGAAACCTCCCAGATGAAGAAACTCCTTCTACCAATTCAGATCTGCACCTTCTCTGCCACTGTTATAGTCTGAAAAAGTCACCTAGAGCACTAACCTAGAGCATTAACCATGCTCCCACAGCCAGGATGTGTCACAGGCAGGACTCAGACCAAGTCTTCTTGGATCTGAGGCTAGCTCTTATCCATTACACCACATTCCCTGTCTTCCTGTGAGGTGAGTGCTTTGTAAACATGATTGTTATTGCCAAAACACAAGAGCATTTCAGAAAATAACTTGACCCAGTTAATTACTGGGCAGTGCTGGATTGTATGTTTGTAGTCCAAGAATCAGCCAAGTTAAGCAAGGAGAGGCCCACCACCAATTCGTACAGTGCCATGAATTTTTTGGCTACTGCAACCGTCTGCCCAGTCATAAGGGAAGTTGCAGCCTATGGGATTAGCAGGGATACCAACTGAAATTTCAGATCCTTGAAATAATGAAGCAGTCTTCTGTTGAGCCTGTTTGGCAGCCCATAGAATGGATCTGCTCTGTTTGGGACTTGGTACAGAACTGGTTATAAATGGCTTTTCTTTGAAATACTTAGCTTCGAGATGAAGTGTCTGTTGCAGTTTATATTTTTAAATACAAAATAAGTGAATGAATTTAGTTCCTATTACAGAAACTCATTGACAAACTTGTCAAAATTTATGAAGACTATTTGGACTAAGTGAATAGAAGTTTTAGTTAAGTTTCAGGATGGAGGACGGAATGAAGAAAAAATCAACTATAAACAAAAATGCAAAGTCAGTATTTTACTTGATGAGCATTCTTCCTGGTTACAAAAGCTGTTTAAGTCTATTAGGTTTTCTCTATAAGAGATTGTGCAAAGTAGCAAGAAGGTGTTGATTAAATTCAATAATCTAATTCAATAAACGTTTATTAAGAGGCTACTATGTGCCATGTACTGTCTTGTAACAAAATTAGTTTTTTAATAACCCTTTAAT